>JAVSCE010018736.1:0-341999 GCA_032199065.1 Smutsia gigantea | reverse complement strand
CCCTCCTGTTGTGCTATTTTTATTGATGTATCATTGATATACAATCTTATATTGGTTTCAAATATACAGCACAGTTGTTCAACAATTACCTGTATTATTAAATCCTCACCACCTCTAGTGCAGTTACTATCTGTCAACATAGGATGATGTTACAGAGTCATTGACTATATTTTCCAGTCTGTACTAGTATCCCCTTGACCAACTTTTATTATGACTGAGAAATTTTGTGCCCCACCCACTCTAAGCCCCCCTCCATGGTAACCACTAGTCACTTCTCAGTGTCTATGAGTCTACTGCTGTTTGTTCATTGTGTTTTGCTTTGTTTCTATCTTCCACAAATAAATGAAATTATATGCTCTTTGTCTTTACCTGGTTTACTTCACTGAGCATTATACCCTCTAGATCTGTCCATGCAGTTGCACTTTTATAGCCATACTGTCATCCCTTCACACGTCCTGTTCCTGACCTCTGACAACCACTAATCTGCTCTCCATTCCTATAACTTTGTCATTGCAAGAATATTTTATAAATTAAACTGCACAGTATGTGACCTTTTGGATTAACTTTTTCATTTAATAGAATTCCCTGCTGATTAATCCAAGCTGTGCCGTGTATCAGTAGTGTATTCCTCTGTATTGCAGGGTAGTCTTACATAGTATGGATATACCACACCTTAACCATTTACACATGACAGACATTTGGATTTCCAGTTTCTGGGTTTTATGAATACTGCTATGAACATTTATGTACAGATTTTGTGTGAACATAAAGTTCTTGTTTCTCTGAGATAAAAGCCCAAGAACGCAATGCTGGGCCATATGGTAATTTATAAGAAACTGCGAGACCTGTGTCGAGAATAGCTGTGTCATCTTACACGTCCATCAGCAGTGTATGCATGAACCATGGTTATCACCTCATCACCAGCATTTAGTGTTGTCACTTTTTTTTATTTAGCCATTCTGATGTAGTGATACTCCCTGTGATTTTAATTGGCATTTACCAGGTAGCTCACAATGTTGATTATTTATGTGTTCAAATGACCTTTTTATGTGTTTATTTGCTATATGTGTATCTTCTTTGGTGAAACTCTTTTGCTCATTTTCAAATTGGATTGATTTTGGGCATAGGTTTTTTTTTTATTTTTACTGTTGAATTTTGACAGTTCATTATGTATCTTCGATATGAGCTATTTGTCAGATATGGAGTTGGCAAATATTTTCTCCCAGTTTATAGATGGCCTTTTCATCTTCTTAATGGGATCTTTCGAAGAGTGAGTTTTTCATGTTAATGAGATCAAATTATCCATTTTTCCTTCTAAGGAACATCATTTTGGTGTCAAATCTAAGAATTCTGCCTAGCCCAGATTCAAAATATTTTATCCTATGCTTTTTTCTAAAAGTTTTATAATTTTTCATTTTACATTTCAATCTGTGAATATATTTTCATAAAAGGTATGTGGATTAGTTAGAGGTTCAAATTTTTGCCTATGGATATCCAATTACTCCAGCACTTAATTTGATGAAGAAGCTACCTTTCCTCCATTGATTTGTTTTTAGTCTGTCAAAAAAATCCCTTAAGTATATTTGTGTGGATCTCTTTCTGGGTTATCTGTTCTGTCCCTTTGATCAATGTTTCTGCCCCTCTGCCAATACCATACTCTCCTAATTATTATAGCTGTACAGAAAGCCTTAATAATGGGTAACGTGATTGTTTTTTTTGACAAAACTGTTTTAGTTATTCTGTGGCTTCTGTGTTTCCATATGAATATTAGAATAAGCTTATCTGTATCTACAAAAAGTCTTGCAGAAATCTTAGTAAGAACTGAATTAATTGTATAAATGAATTTGGGGAGAACTGACATCTTTACTATGTTGAGTCTTCTAATCCATGAACACAGTATGCCTCACCATTTACTTAGGTCCTTGATTTCCTTCATCAGCCATTTATTTTTTGTGTGTGTAAATTTTAGCATAGACACTCTTTATGAGTTTTCAAGTTTTTCTGAAATGTTGTATTTTCTTTAGTGTGATAAAAATGATACTGTTTTTAATTTGGTTTTCACATGTTCTTTCTTAGTATAGAGAAATGAGATTGATTTTTACATACTGATCTTGTATTTTACAACCTTGGTGAACCTATTATTTAGTTCTAAGAGGTTTTTACTTTTGTTTTTGTGGATTCCCTGGGATTTTCTACATAGACAATTATGTCATCTGCAAATAAGGACAGTTTACTTCTTCCCTTGCAATCATAAGCTTTTTATTCTTTTTTTTTGGCTTAATTCAATGTCCAGAACTTCCAGTACTACTTTGAATGAAAGAATTAAGAGCTGACCATCCTTAGGACCTTGTTCATGATCTTAGAGGGAAAATATTCAGTGTTTCACAATTAAGTATAATAGCTATAGATGTTTTATGGATGCTACTTATAAAGTTGAGGAAGTTTCTTTCTATTCCTAGTTTGCTGAGAATTTTTTTTATCAATGTTGGATTTCATCAAATGTTTTTCTGTATCAACTAATGTAATTAATTTTTTTATTCTTTAGCCTATTGATATGATGGATTATACTGATTAATTTTCAAATGAAAAACTGGTTTTGCATATATGAAATGAAAAATCCTACTGCAGAATAGTATAGAATTCTTGATCATGGTGTAGAATTCTTTTTATATTGTTCTAATATTTTGTTAAGAAATTTGGGTCTAAGTTAATGAAAGAATCAGAGATTTTTGGCCTGCAGGGACTTTTTTGTTTTTTGTTTTTGTTTTAGAACTCTCTCTGGTTTGGTGTCAAGGCAATACTTGTCCTATGAAATGGGTTAAGGATGTTCCTTTGTCTTCTACTTTCTGGAGAAGATTGTGTTAATTTAGTGTTAATTCATTAAATGTGTAGTAAAATTCAACAGTGAACTTTCCTGGGTAATAGTTTAATTAGAAATTTATTTTTTAATGGTTATAAGACATCAAGTTCATCTTGGTTGTGTTTTGGTATTTTGAAGTTTTTGAGAAATCAATTCATTTCCTCTGAGCTGTCAAATTGTGACTAAAAAGTGGTTTGTAGGATTTCCTTATCTTTTGAATAACTGCAGGGTCTGTTGTGATATCCTCTGTTTCATTTCTGATATTGGGTAATGTGCCTTTTTTCTTTTTCTTTTTGCCAGTCTTGCTAGAGATTTATCCATTTCATTGATATTTTTTAATAATGCATTTTATTTCATTGTTTCATTGATCTTTACTGTTTTCCTCTTAATTTCTGTGACTTCTGCTCTTTTTTCTTGTTTATTCCTTCTACTTGCTTTGGTCTATTTTGCTGTTCTTTTTCTAGTTTTTAAAACAGCAACATAGATACTGATTTGATCCATTTCTGATTGGATCATTTAGTGGTATAAATTCCTCTCACCTCTGCTTTCCTGAATCTTCCATGTTTTGATACATTGTATATTTTGATGCAGTTGTAGGAATATTTTTGGTTTGCTTTGAGACTTCCTCTTTGGTTCATGGATGGTTTAGAAATGCATTGTTTGATTACCAAATGTTTTAGGATTTTCTTGTTTTTCTGTTATCAATTTCTACCTTGATTCCATAAAGGTTAGAGAATATACTCCATATGATTTCAATGTCCTTAAATATTTTGAGATCTGTTTTATGACCCTAATTTTGTTCTACATTGATGTGTTCTGTGGGCACCTAAAATGAATGTATAATCATTCTGCTTTTATTGTGTGAAGAATTCTGTATGTGACAATTAGATCCTGTTAGTTTTTAGTGTTGTTAATTCTTCTGTTTCTTTGCTAACTTTCTATCAATTGTATCATTCCTGAAAATGGGGTGTTGAAGTTCCCAACTCTAATTATGGATTTGCCTGTTTTACCTTTTAACTCTATTGGTTTCTGTTTCATGTATTTTGAACATCTATTGTGAGATATATATATGTTAATGGTCACTTAACTTCTGCATTAGTTTGCTAGGGCTGCCATAACACAATACTACAGACTGGATGTCTTAAACTGCAGAAATTTATTTTCTCATAGTTCTGGAGTTTAAAAATCTAACATCGAGGTGGCAGCAAGTTTGGTTTGCTCGGAAGCCTTTCTCCTTGGCTAACAAATGGCCATCTTCACACTGTATTCACATGCTCTTTGTGCACGTGCATCCATGGGGTCTCTTATTCTTCTTATAAGGACACCAGTAATATTGGGTTAGGAGCCTAGAGTTATGATCTTAATTATGATCTCTAAAGGCCCTATCTCCAAACACAGTAACACCAGGAGAGAGGGCTTCAACATAAGAATTTGGGGGTAACATAATTCAGTCTTTAGAAATTCTTAGTGTATTGATTCTTTTATCATTCTGTAATGTTTTTATTGATCTCTTGTAATTTTCTTTGCTCTGAAGTCTATTTTATCTGATATTAATAGAGTCACTTTTACTTTTTCCAAAAATTAATTTAACAGGATATATCTTTACCCACTGTTCTAATTTTAGCCTACTTATGATGTATTTGTTTTTTTTTTAATAGTTTATTTTGGTATCATTAATCTACAGTTACATGTGCAATATTATGGTGATTAAACTACCCACTTCATCCGGTCCCCCCCCACCAACCCAACTAGAGTCACTGTCCATCAGCATAGTGAGATGCTATACAGTTACTACTTGTCTTCTCTGAGTTGTACAGCCCTCCCCGTGTCGCCCTAACATTACATCTGCTAATCGTAATGCCCCTTTTTCCCCCTTGTCCCTCCCTTCCCACCGATCCTCCCCAGTCCCTTTCCCTTTGGTAACTATTAGTCCGTTCTTGGGTTCTGTGAGTCTGCTACTGTTCTGTTCCTTCAGTTTTTTTCTTAGTTCTTATACTCCACATATGAGTGAAATCATTTGCTACTTGTCTTTTTCGGCTTGGCTTATTTCACTGAGCATAATACCCTCTAGCTCCATCCACGTTGTTGCAAATGATAGGATTTGTTTTCTTCTTATGGCTGAATAATATTCCATTGTGTATATATACCACTTCTTCTTTATCCAGTCATCTACTGATGGACACTTAGGTTGCTTCCATTTCTTGGCTATTGTAAATAGTGCTCCAACAAACATAGGGGTGCATCTGTCTTTTTCGAACTGGGCTGCTGCATTCTTTGATCCACCTTGAGTTTGCCTTTGTGTATTGGGTTAGACAATAGTCCAGTTTCACTCTCTTACATGAAGCTCTCCAATTTTTCCAACACCAGCTGCTGAAGAGGCCATCATCTCACCACTGTATATCCAAGGCTTCCTTATCAAATATTAATTGACTGTATATGTTTGGGTTTATATTTGGATTTCCTATTCTATTCCACTGGTCTGTGGGTCTGTTTTTGTGCCAATACCAAATTGTCTTGATTACTGTGGCTTTGTAGTAGAGCTTGAAGTCAGGGAGCGTAATTCCCCCTGTTTTATTCCTCCTTCTCAGGATAACTTTGGCTATTCGGGGTCTTTTGTGGTTCCATATGAATTTTAGAATTATTTGTTTCAGTTCATTGAAGAAAGCTGTTGGTAGTGTGATAGGGATTGCATTGAATCTGTAGATTGCTTTAGGTAGTATAGCCATTTTGACAATATTTATTCTTCCTAGCCAAGAGCATGGGGTGCATTTCCATTTGTTAGTGTCCTCTTTAATTTCTCTTAGGAGTGTCTTGTAGTTTTCAGAGTACAGGTCTTTCACTTCCTTCGTTAGGTTTATTCCTAGGTATTTTATTCTTTTTGATGCAATTGTGAATGGAATTGTTTTTCTGATTTCTCTTTCTGTTAGTTCATCGTTAGTGTATAGAACAGCAACAGATTTCAGTGTGTTAATTTTGTATCTTGCAACTTTGCTGAATTCAGATATTAGTTCTAGTAGTTTTGGAGTGGAGTCTTCAGGGTTTCTTATGTACAGTATCATGTCATCTGCAAATAGTAACAATTTGAATTCTTCTTTACCAATCTGGATGCCTTGTATTTCTTTGTTTTGTCTGTGCCATTGCTAGGACCTCCAGTACTATGTTGAATAACAATGGAGAGAGTGGGCATCCCTGTCTTGTTCCCTATCTTAGATGAAAAGCTTTCAGCTTCTCTCCATTAAATATGATGTTAGCTGTGGGTTTGTCATATATGGCCGTAATGATGTTGGGGTACTTGCCCTCTATACCAATTTTGTTGAGAGTTTTAATCATGAATGGATGCTGAATTTTGTCAAATGCTTTTACAGCATCTATGAAGATGATCATGTGGTTTTTGTTCTTCTTTTTATTGATGTGCTGGGATATGTTGATGGATTTTCGAATGTTGTACTATCCTTGCATCCCTGGGATGAATCCCACTTGATCATGGTGTATGATCCTCTTGATGTATTTTTGAATTCGGTTTGTTAATACTTTGTTGAGTATTTTTGCATCCACGTTCATCAGGGATATTGGTCTGTACTTTCCTTTTTTGGTGAGGTCTTTGCCAGGTTTTGGTATTAGAGTGATGCTGGCTTCATAGAATGTTTTGAAGTATTCCCTCCTCTTCTAATTTTTGGAAAACTTTAAGGAGAATGGGTGTTATTTCTTCTCTATATGTCTGGTAGAATTCAGAGGTGAATCCATCTGGTCTGGGGTTTTGTTCTTGGGTAGTTTTTTGATTACCGATTCAATTTCATTGCTGGTGATTGGTCTGTTTAGTTTTTCTGTTTCTTGTTTGGTCAGTTTTGGAAGGTTGTATTTTTCTAAGAAGTTGTCCATTTCTTCTAGGTTTTCCAGCTTGCTAGCATATAGATTCTCATAATATTCTCTTATAATTTTTTGTATTTCTGTGGGGTCCATCATTATCTTTCCTTTCTCATTTCTGATTCTGTTTATGTGTGTAGATTCTCTTTTTCTCTTAATACATCTGGATAGGGGTTTATCTATTTTGTTTATTTTTTCAAAGAACCAGCTCTTGGTTTCACTGATTTTTTCCATTGTTTTGTTCTTCTCAATTTTATTTATTTCTTCTCTGATCTTTATTATGTCCCTCCTCCTGGTGATTTTGGGCCTCATTTGTTCTTCTTTTTCCAATTTCAGTAATTGTGTCTTTAGACTATTCATATGGGAATGTTCTTCCTTCTTTAGATAGGCCTGGATTGCAATATACTTTCCTCTTAGAACTGCCTTTGCTGCATCCCACAGAAGTTGTGGCTTTGTGTTGTTGTTGTCATTTGTCTCCATATACTCTTTGATTTCTGTTTTGATTTGGTCATTAACCCATTGATTAATTAGGAGAATGTTGTTAACTCTCCATGTATTTGTGAGCCTTTTTGTTTTCTTTCTAAAATTTAATTCTACTTTAATACCTTTATGATCTGAGAAGTTGGTTGATAGAATATCAATATTTTCGACTTCACTGAGGTACTTTTTGTGGCCTAGTATGTGGTCTATTCTGGAAAATGTTCCATGTGCACTTGAGAAGAATGTGTATCCTGTTGCTTTTGGGTGTAGAGTTCTGTAGATGTCTGTTAGGTCCATCTGTTCTAGTGTGTTGTTCAGTGCCTCTGTGTCTTTACTTATTTTCTGTCTGGTTGATCTGTCCTTTGGAGTGAGTGGTGTGTTGAAGTCACCTAAAATGAATACATTGCTGTCTATTTCCTCCTCTAATTCTGTTAATATTTGTTTCACATATGCCGGCACTCCTGTGTTGGGTGCATATATATTTATAATGGTTATATCTTCTTGTTGGATTGACCCCTTTATCATTATGTAATGTCCTTCTTTATCTCTTGCTACTTTCTTCGTTTTGAAGCCTATTTTGTCTGATACAAGTACTGCCACACCTGCTTTTTTCTCCTTGCTGTTTGCATGAAATATCTTTTTCCATCCCTTCACTTTTTGTCTGGGGATATCTTTGCGTTTGAGGTGAGTTTCTTGTAGGCAGCATATAGATGGGTCTTGCTTTTTTATCCATTCTGTTACTCTGTGTCTTTTGATTGCTGCCTTCAGTCCATTTATATTTAGGGTGATTATCGATAGATATGTACTTATTGCCATTGCTGGCTTTAGATTCGTGTTTAGCAAAGGTTTAGGGGTTGCTTCTTAACTATCTAACAATCTAACTTAACTTTCTTTTAAGTTATTGTAAAAACAGTCTGATGTTTCTTTATTTCTCTCTCTTCTTATTCTTCCTCCTCCATTCTTTCTGTACTAGGTGTTTTATTCTTTGCCTTTAGTTAGTATTTGGATGGCCTGCTTTCTTTGCTATGATTTTATTTTCTTTGATGACATCTTTTTAGCCTTAGGAGTGCTTTCCTCTAGAGCAGTGTCTTTAAGATGTCCTGTAGAGGTGGTTTATGGGAGGCAAATTCTCTCAGCTTTCGCTTGTCTGGAAATTGTTTAATCCCTCCGTCATATTTAAATGATAATCGTGCTGGATACAGTATTCTTGGTTCAAGGCCCTTCTGTTTCATTGCATTAAATACATCATGCCATTCTCTTCTAGCCTGTAAGGTTTCTGTTGAGAAGTCTGATGTTAGTCTGATGGGTTTTCCTTTGAAGGTGATCTTTTTTCTTTCTCTAACTGCTTTTAATACTCTGTCCTTATCTTTGATCTTTGCCATTTTAATTATTATGTGTCTTGGTGTTGTCTTCCTGGGGTCCCTTGTGTTAGGAGATCTGTGGGCTTCTGTGGACTGCGAGACTATTTCCTTCCCCAGCATGGGGAAGTTTTCAACAAGTATTTCTTCAAAGACACTTTCTATCCCTTTTTCTCTCTCTTCTTCCTCTGGTACTCCTATAATGCGAATATTGTTCCGTTTGCATTGGTCACACAGTTCTTTTAATATTCTTTAATTCCTAGTGATCCTTTTATCTCTCTCTGCCTCAGCTGCTCTGCGTTCCTGTTCTCTGATTTCTATTGCATTAACAGTCTCTTGCATCTCGTCCAGTCTGCTGCTGAGCCCATCGATGGCTTGTCTCATTTCTGCATTGTCTTTCCTGACTTCCCTCACTTCCTCCCTCAGCTCTTGCATATTTCTCTGTAGATCCTTCAGCATGGTTATGACTTTTATTCTGAATTCTTTTTCAGGAAGATTCTGCATTTCCATCCCTTCAGGTTCCCTCTCAGGTGTTGTCTGGGTCTGGTTGATTTTTGTCTGTACCATATTCCTCTGTCTTTTCATGTTGATAGGAGTGGTCTCTGGTGGGTGCCACGTATGTCAGCTGGGCTCTTTAAGACTTAAAAAAAAAAAAAAAAAAAACAAAAACAAACAACAAAAAAAGGAAGGAAGAGAAAGAAAAGAGAAAAAGAACAAAGAAATAAAAGAAAGAAAAAACAAAGGGAAAAACAAAACGCCCACCTGGAGTGGTTTCTGTAAGGGTGCTATAGGTGTCGCTGTTGCCTCACTCTTCCACAGCCATGGCCATGCCACTCTTTGTAGCTCTGGCCGGGTGGGAAAGAATGGGAAGCTGTTGCTCTCTGTATAAAGTTTTAGTGTGGCTGCTACCTTTTCTGTCACCAGCCAAGGGGTCCGAAATTCCTCATGACTCCCAGCCTGCTGGCCTGAGCGTGCCGGGACGATGGTGTTCCCTTGCTGGGCCCCCCGCCTCTCCAAGACCGCTACAAACAGCACACGCTTTTCTCTTGTCCCGGGGCTCTGGCTGCACGGACCCGGGCGTGTTCCCAGCTCAAAACCTGCACCTTCTGCCTCTCTAATGTCTGATGCACCATGCGATGTGTGTCAGCCCTCCCGGCGCAGATCACCGGGGATGGTTATTTCGCGGGCCTGCTCTTCCACTCCCTCCCTGCTCCGAATCCTCTCCTCCTGCTGGAGCGCCGGGATGGGTGAGTGCTCGGGTGCCGCCGGGTTGCGGCTCCTTATCTTACCCGCCTCACGGGGTGCCGAGTCCTCTCGGGTGTAGCTGCCCGCTGTGCACTTTCCTGTGTATTCTGGTCTCTCTTTTAGGAATAGTTGTATTTGCTGTATTTTCGTAGATAAGTATAGTGTTGGGAGGAGATTTCTGCCGCCCTGCTCATGCCGCCATCTTCCCAGAAGTCTCTTATGATGTATTTGAAATGAATTTCTTGGAAGCAGACTATAGTTGGATCATGGATTTTTTTAAAAACCACTCTGAGAGTCTCTGTCTCTTATTTAGATCGGTGTATTTAGATTATCTACATTTAAAGTAATTATTGATGTGGTGTGTAAGTCTGTGATTTTTATGAGCTTACCTTTGAAATATTGTGAGTTAGGTTCCAGACAACCACAATAAAGCAAATATTGCAATAAAGTGAATCAAACAAATTTTTTTGTTTTCCAATATATATATTTATGTTCACACTATACTGTAGTCTATTAACTATTCTATTTATTAATCGATGTAATATACTATGTCTAAAAACAATTAGTTAAAAAATACATTATTGTTAAAAAATGCTAACCATCATGAGCTGTAGTAAGTCATAATCGATCACAGATCACCATAACAGATACAATAATCATTAAAAAGTTTGAAATATTGTTAGAATTACCAAAATGTGACACAGAGATACAAAGTGAGCAAATGCTTTTGGAAAAATGGTGCTGAAAAATTTGCTCAAAACAGGGTTGCCGCAAACCTTCAGTTAGTAAAAATTCAATGTCTGTGAAATGCAACAAAGGAAAGCACGATAAATTGAAGTATTACTGTATTTGTTTTCTATTTCCTCTATTTCTCATTCCTCAGTTATTTCTTTTCTTCCCTTCCTTTGGATAGCATGATCACTTTGTAGAATTCCATTGCTCATTGTTGTATAATACATAGATCACCAATCACCACCAACTGTTACTGACATTTTACCACTTCAAGTGAAGTACTGAAACCTTAGTTCTGTTTAGGTATCTGCTGCTCCCTATTTTCCAGATTGTCTTAATTATTCTCTCTGCAAACATTGACCACCACATAATTTTTGTTTCAACTATCTGATTTAGAAAACACATGGGGAGAAAAAAATCTATTATATTTACCCCTATGTTTATCTATGCTGTCTTTCTTTTTTCATTTCTGAAATTCCAGAACTTCTTTTATTATTTCCTTCTACATAAAAAGCCACCTGTAGCCATTCTTTAAGCATAAGTTGCTAGCAACAAATTCTTGTGACGTGCCTTTAAGAATGTCTTTATTTCCCCTTCCTTCTTGAAGGAGAGCTTTGCCAAATACAGTATTGAAAGTTGACTGTTCTTTTCCTTCAGTACTTAAAAAATATGATGCCCTATTCTTCTGGCTTTCATAGTATCAAATGGTAAATCCATGTTCATTTGAGTTAGTGTTCTCCTACAGGTAATGCATCATTTTTCTCTGGCTGCCTTTAAAGGTTTTAAAATATTTCTTTCATTTTTAGAAGTTTAATTATCATGAGTCATAGAGTGGATATTTTTAGGTTTATTCTGTTTGGGCTTTACACAGATTCTTAAATATGTAAAAAAATTTTTTTTTACCAAATTTAGGAAATTTTCTGATTATTTCTTTGAATACTTTTCAGACCCATATTTTTTTCCTGTCCCCCTAGGATTCTCATATCACACGTTTGATATTTTGTTTTGTCTTCTGAAACTTTGTATAGGTTTGTTTTTTTATTCTTTAATCAGTCTAAAATATGTAGTTCAGATTAAGTAAATTCTATCAATCTCTTCAATTTTACTTATTCTGTCTTCTGTCATCTCCGTTCTGTTATTGATCCATTGAGCATGATTTTTTATTTTAATTATTATAGTTTTCAATTCTAAAATTCCTATGTGGTTCTCTATTATAACTTCTGTTTCCTTGGGGACAGTTCTGTTTTTACATTTGTTTCAAGAGAATTTGTAACTGCTTGTTGAAGTATTTTATGACGGCTGCTCAGATATCTGTCTCAGATAATTACAGTATCTGGTTTACCTCTGTGTTGGCATCAGTTGATTGTCTTTTCTCAAGCTGAAATTTCCCTGGTCTTTGATAGGGTGAATGACTTTTTTATTGTCTCCTGGACAGTTTGGTCATTATGTTAGAAGACTCTTGAGTCTATTTAAATCTTCTATTCTAGCAGGCAGTTTTCGTTTAGCATGTAGGTTCTGGTCTATTTTTGTGGGCTATAATTCCAAAGACTGTTTTGTCTTCTTAGCCCTCACAATGTTATTCTGGTCCATTGTTCTGATTCTGCTTGGTCGGCTAGATTGCTGGTTTCCTGCGGGTGCTGCTGGCATAGGGGGAAAGTGCTTCTCTGGGCCCTCAGGGCTCTTAGATGGCAGGACACTGAACCCCCAGGATGGAAGGAATTTCACCAGTGCCATTCCATTTCCCTTGATATCTCTGGTGGTGGCATGGGAGGAAGGAAGTACCTACCTGAATTGCCTTCTCCCAGTGGGTGGAGGGCTAAGAGATTCCCAGTCTAGATCTATTTCTCCCACTGGAGTAGAGGGCCAGTGTGGCTGTCCACCACTGTGCAGAAGACATAGAGACACTGCACTTGTTGGCACTGCCTGCATAAGTGGAGGGGCCCACATGCTGCCAACAGATGTGGGACGTGAGCCTACCAGGAGCATTGAGCCACTGCTGCTGGGAGCCTGCTAGGGAAGGGTCAGGGCTGATCCATTGCAATTTGGCTGCTCTTGCTGCTGGCAGATGGGAACCACTGTCATGGATGTGGAGTCAGCAACGACAAGTGGGTCTCGTTGCTGGAGCTATCTGGTCATGGGTCTTCCAGGTAGGTCCCTGTTGGTCTGCCCCTTTTCTGGTTTCTTGGCTAAAGAGACCAGGCTTTTGCACTTTGTGGAGGGGTATGTGGGTATGTGTGTGTGTGTATGTGTTGTTCCATTTTTCTGGTTGTCTCTTTTTTTTCTATGCCTGTTGGCAGTTTTCCGTGGGAGTTCTCTCTAGCACTCACTCAGCATCTACAAGACATAGAAAACCCAGAGCACTCCTAGGTATGCTTCAAGTCCTACCATCCCTCAGCATTCTGTCAGCCTCTTTACAGCCTACAGAGTCCTTTTATGTATTTGGAATTATTTCTGGGGTAGTCAATCATATTTAGGGGAGACAAATGAAAAGCAAACCCAAGCCAGCTCATCCCAGTAACAGAAATCACAAGGTTGTTTTTGACATTTAAAAAATATTATATGATTATTCTTTTGTATGAACAATTATGATCAAGACAGTGTCTAACAGTGTCTGCCCTTGTCAGGATCAACTGATATAGTAATAAAAAAGGAAGCAACTATTAAGGTGAAAAACAAGTGGACTGGTATTAACTTTATATAAAATAAAACACTAGATCTAATATATCAATATTCATTGTAGGTATACTCATTAATGTGGAAAATATATTGTCCAGATTTTGGATTTTTACATTGATTTATAAAACTAATATTACCTCTTTTCCATATATGTGTGGCAAAATTAAAATACATCAGTAGTACTTTCTGCTCATATGATAGAAAACTGGCTTCGAATAAATGTTTTTATCAGGCATTTAAAAATGTTTGTTATTTACCTTTTAGAATATTTTGGTTCTTTGTAATTAAGGTAATTTATCTTGCTTGTTTCTTGACATTTTCTATAATTTGTGCTATTTCCTGTACAAAAGATTACATTTTTGGTTTTTTTTTGTATATGAATAATCCATTTTATTTATTTTTTATTAAGGTATCATTGATATACAACCTTATGAAGGTTTCACATAAGTAACATTGTGATTACTACATTCACCCATATTATCAAGTCCCCCCAACACCCCATTGCAGTCACTGTTCATCAGCTTAGTAAGATTCCACAGTGTCACTATTTGTCTTTCTGTGCTACACTGTCTTCCCATGACCCCACATACACATCATGTGTGACAATCATAATACCCCTTAATCCCCTTCTCCCTCCCTCCCCACCCACCCTCCCCCACCCCTCCCCTTTGGTAACCACAAGTCCCTTCTTGGGGTTTGTGAGACTGCTTCTGTTTTGTTCCTTCAGTTTTGCTTCGTTGTTATACTCCACAAATAAGTGAAATCATTTGGTATTGTCTTTTCCACCTGACTTATTTCACTGAGCATAATACCCTCTAGTTCCATTCATGTTGCTGCAAAAGGTAGGATTTATTTTCTTCTTATTGCTGAATAATATTCCAGTGTATATATGTACCTTATCTTCTTTATCCATTCAGCTACTGACGGAAACTTAGGTTGCTTCCATATCTTGGCTGTAGTAAAAACTGCTGCAATAAACATAGGAGTGCATATGTCTTTTTGAATCTGGGATCTTGTATTCTTTGTGTAAATTCCTAAGAGTAGAATTCCTGGGTCAAATGGAATTTCTAATTTTAGTTTCTTGAGAAACCTCCGTATGCTATCCACTATGGTTGAACTAATTCACATTCCCACCAATAGTGTAGGAGGGTTCCCCGTTCTTCACATTATTGCCAGCATTTGTTGTTCCTTGTCTTTGTAATGTTGGCCATCCTAACTGGTATGAGATGATATCTCATTGAGGTTTAATTTGCATTTCCCTGATAATTAGCAGTGTGGAGCATCTTTTCATGTGTCTGTTGGCCATATGAATTTCTTCTTTGGACCAGCGTCTGTTCAGATCGTCCACCCATTTTTTAATTGGGCTGTTTGCTTTTTGGGTGTTGAGGTGTGTGAGTTCTTTATATATTTGGATGTTAACCCCTTGTCAGATATGTCATTTACAACTGTATTGTCCCATACTGTAGGATGCCTTTTTGTTCTGTTGATGGTGTCCTTTGCCATACAGCTTTTTAGTTTGATGTAGTCCCATGTGTTCATTTTTGCTTTTGTTACCCTTGCTCGAGGAGATGCATTCAGGAAGAAGTTGCTCATCCTATATTCAGGAGACTTTTGCCTATGTTATCTTCTAAGAGTTTTCGTGACTTACATTCAGATCTTTGATCCATTTTGAGTTTACTTTTGGTATGGGGTTAAACAATAATCCAGTTTCATTCTCTTGCATATAGCTGTCCAGTGTTGCCAACACCAGTTGTTGAAGAGGACGTCATTTTCCCAGTATGTCCATGGCTCCTTTATCATATATTAATTGACCATATATGCTTGGGTTTATATTAGGGCTCTCTAGTCTGTTCCATTTGTCTGTGGGTCTGTGCTTGTGCCAGTAACAAATTGTCTTGATTACTGTGGCTTTGTATTAGAGCTTGAAGTTGGGGAGCATAATCCCCCTAGCTTAATTCTTCCTTCTCAGGATTGCTTTGGCTATTCGGGGTCTTTTGTAATTCCATATGAATTTTAGAATGATTTGCTCTAGTTCATTGAAGAATGCTATTGGTATTTTGATAGGAATTGCATTGAATCTGTAGATTGCTTTAGGCAGGATGGCCATTTTGACAATATTAATTCTTCCTATCCACAAGCACGGGATGTCTTTCCATTTATTTGGCATCTTCTTTAATTTCTCTCATGAGTGTCTTGTAATCTTCAGGGTATAGGTCTTTCACTTCCTTGGTTAGGTTTATTCCTAGGTATTTTATTCTTTTTGGTGCAATTGTGAATGGAATTGTTTTCCTCATTTCTCTTTCTGCTAGTTCATTGTTAGTATATACGAATGCCACAGATTTCTGCATATTAATTTTGTATCCTGCAACTTTGCTGAATTCAGATATTACATTTAGTAGTTTTGGAGTGGATTCTTTAGGGTTTTTTATGTACAATGTCATGTCATCTGTGAACAGGGACAGTTTGAGTTCTTCCTTGCCAATCTAGATGCCTTTTGTTTCTTTGTGTTGTCTGATTGCTGTGGCTAGGTCCTCCAGTACTATGTTGAATAGAAGTGGGGAGAGTGGGAATCCTTGTCTTGTTCCCAATCTTAAAGGAAAAGCGCTTTCAACTTCTCAGTGTTAAGTATAATGTTGGCTGTGGGTTTGTCATATATGGCTTTTATTATGTTGAGGTACTTGCCCTCTATACCCATTTTTTTGAGAATGGGTATTGAATTTTGTCAAATGTTTTTTCAGCGTCTATGGAGATGATCATGTAGTTTTTGTCCTTCTTTTTGTTGATGTGGTGGATGATGTTGATGGATTTTCGAATGTTGTACCATCCTTGCATCCCTGGAATAAATCCTACTTGATCATGATGGATGATCTTTTTGATGTATTTTTGAATTTGATTTGCTAATATTTTGTTGAGTATTTTTGCGTCTGTGTTCATCAGGGATATTCGTCTGTAATTTTCTTTTTTTGTGGTGTCTTTGCCTGGTTTTGGTATTAGAGTGATGCTGGCCTCATAGAATGAGTTTGGAAGTATTCCCTCTTCTACTGTTTGGAAAACATTAAGGAGGATGGTTATTAGGCCTTCACTAAATGTTTGATAAAATTCAGTGGTAAAACCATCTGGTCCAGGCATTTTGTTCTTAGGTAGTTTTTTGATTACCAGTTCAGTTTCGTTGCTGGTAATTGGTCTGTTCTGTTTCTTTCTGGGTCAGTCTTGGAAGATTTTATTTTTCTAGAAAGCTGTCCATTTCTACTAGGTTATCCTATTTGTTAGCATATTATTTTTGATAGTATTCTCTAAACATTCTTTGTATTTCTGTGGTGTCCATAGTGATTTTTCCTTTCTGATTTCTGTGTGTAGACTCCTTTTTTCTTGATAAGTCTGGCTAGGGGGTTATCTATATCTATTTTGTTTATTTTCTCGAAGAACCATCTCCTGCTTTCATTGATTCTTTCTATTATTGTTTCATTCTCAATTTTATTTATTTATACTCTAATCTTTTTATTTCTCTCCGTCTACTGACTTTGGGCCTTATTTGTTCTTCTTTTCCTAGTTTTGTTAATTGTGAGTTCAAACAGTTCGTATGGGATTGTTATTCTTTCCTGAGGTGGTCATGTATTGCAATATACGTTCCTCTTAAAACAGCCTTTGCTGTATCCCATAGATTTTGTGGTTTTGAATTATTGTTGTCATTTTCTCCATATATTGCTTGATTTCTGTTTTTATTTGGTCATTGATCCACTGGTTATTTAGGAGCATGTTGGGAAGCCTCCATGTGTTTGTGGGATTTTTCATTTTCTTTGCATAATTTATTTCTAGTTTAATACCTTTGTGGTCTTTGAAACTGATTGGTTCAATTTCAATATTTTTTTAATTTACTGAGGCTCTTTTTGTGGGCTAGGATATGATCTATTCTTGAAAATGTTCCATGTGCACTTGAGAACAATGTGTATTCTGCTTCTTTTGGGTGTAGAGTTCTGCAGATGTCTGTTAGGTCCATCTGTTCTAATGTGTTATTCAGTGCTTCTGTCTCCTTACTTTTTTTCTGTCTGGTTGATCTGTCCTTCAAGTGAGTGGACTGTTGAAGTCTCCTAGAATGAATGCATTGCATTCCATTTCTCCTTTTAATTCTGTTAGTATTTGCTTCACATATGTAGGAGCTCCTGTGTTGGGTGCATAGATATTTATAGTGGTTATATCTTCTTGTTGGATTGACCCCTTTATCATTATGTAATGTCCTTCTTTGTGTCTTGTGATTTTCTTTGTTTTGAAGTCTATTTTGTCTGATACAAGTACTGCAACTCCTGCTTTTTTTCTCCCTATTAGTTGCATGAAATATCTTTCTCAATCCCTTCACTTTTAGACTGTGTATGTCTTTGGATTTAGTCTCTTGTAAGCAGCATAAAGATGGTTCTTGTTTTTTTACTTCCATGTCTTTTAATTGGTGCATTCAGTCCATTTACATTTAGGGTGACTATCAATAGGTATGTACTTATTGGCATTGTAGGCTTTAGATTCGTGGTTACCAAAGGTTCAAGGTTAACTTCCTTACTATCTTAGAGTCTAACTTAACTCACTTAAATGCTATTACCAACACAGTCTAAAGGTTCTTTTTTTCTCCTCCTTTTTCTTCCTCCTCCACTCTTTATATATTAGGTATCATATTCTGCACTCTTTGTCTATCCCTTGATTGACTTTGGGAATAATTGATTTAATTTCGCATTTGCTTAGTAATTAACTGTTCTGCCTTCTTTACTGTGGTTTTATTACCTCTGGTGACAGCTATTAAACCTTAGGAACACTTCCATCTATAGCAGTCCCTCCAAAATACACTTTAGAGGTGGTTTGTAGGAGGTAAATTCTCTCAGCTTTTGCTTATCTGGAAATTGTTTAATCCATCCTTCAAATTTAAATGATAACCTTGCCGAATAAAGTATTCTTGGATTGAGGCCCTTCTGCTTCATTGCATTAAATACATCATGCTAATCCCTTCTGGCCTGTAAGGTTTCTGCTGAGAAGTCTGATGATAGCCTGATGGACTTTCCTTTTTATGTGATCTTATTTCTCTCTCTGGCTGCTTTTAATAGTCTGTCCATATCCTTGATCTTTGCTATTTTAATTACTACATGTCTTGGTGTTGTCTTCCTTGAGTCCCTTGTGTTGGAAGATCTGTGCACCTCCATGACCTGAGAGACTATTTCCTCCCCCAGATTAGGGAAGTTTTCAGCAATTACCACCTCAAAGACACCTTCTATCCCTTTTTCTCTCTCTTCTTCTGGTTCCCCTATAATGCAAATATTGTTCCATATGGATTGGTCACACAGTTCTCTCAATATTCTTTCATTCTTAGAGATCCTTTTTCTCTCTGTGCCTCAGCTTCTTTGTATTCCTCTTGTCTAATTTCAGTTTCATTTATTGTCTACTCCACGTATCTAATCTGCTTTTAAAACTTTCCATTGTATGTTTCATTTCTGATACTGTATTTCATAATGATTGGATCTCTGACCAGAAATCATCCCTGGGTTCTTGAATGTTTTTCTGTACCTCCATGAACATGTTAATTATTTTTATTTTGAAATCGCTTTCAGGTGGATTCATGAGGTCAATTTCATTTGAATTTTTCTCAGGGGTGGTATTCATAATTTTACTTTGAACCAGGTTCCTTTGGCATTTCATATTTGCATATGGCACCCTCTAGTGCCCAGAAGCTCTACTCTCTAGAGTTGCTCAGCCCATGAAACAATGTCGGGGGTTGCAGAGGAGTGGTATTGGTGCTTGGGGGGAGGAAAGAACTGTGTCCTGCTTCCCTGCTGCTATGCCTGTTTCCACTGCCAGAACCAGTGGGCCAAGCACACAGGTATAAGCCTCTGTGCTTTGCATTTGTAGTTGCTGTAGATGGTGCTTTCCTCTGGCTGGCCTAATGCCAGGGTAGGGTTTGCCAGTTTGTGAGCCAAGTGGGGCTGGTCAGAGAAAGGCTCAGTATGCTGCATATCACAGAGGGCCTCCTTGGAGCTCTGAAGCCAGCCAGTGAGCTGGAGCTCCTCAAGATCATGAAAGTTTCCAACCTGCTGGGCAGAGTGCACCTGGACAGTTTTGTCTGCCTGTCCTTTCTCCTGAGCAGTAAGCTCTGTGCAGTCCTTGCCCCTTTAGCAGCCCTCTTGGTCCTAGGAAGTCTCTCAGACTTCCCACCTTTCTTTTGTCCCAGAGCAGCCGGATATGGATCCCTGCTTTCTACAAGCAGCTGGAATCTTAGTCTCTTCAGGTATTCTGCCTGTCTTAGCTTTCCAATCCCCTAATCATGAGAGTACCATGAAAACACCATGAAAGGTAGGTTTGTGCTCCAAGATCAGATCTCTGGAGTTAGGTATTCAGCAGTCTCAGGCCTCCACTCCCTCCCTGCTCTGTTTCTCTTCCTCCTGCTGGTGAGCTGGGGTGGGGGAAGGGCTTGGATCCTTCTGGTCCATGGCTTTGGTACATTATCCTGTTCCGTGAGGTTTCTTCTTTTCTCCAGGTGTATGCAGTTTGGCGCAGTCCTCTTTTCTGTTACTCTTTCAGGATTAGTGTATTAATTATATTTTCGTACTATATGTAGTTTTAGGAGGAAGCCTCTCTCTCACCTCTCATGCCACCATCTTTTGCTGCTGCTGGTATTTTGCATTGAATCTGTAGATTGCTTTAGGCAGGACAACCATTTTGACAATATTAATTCTTCCTTTCCATGAGCACAGGATGTATTTCCTTTTATTGGTGTCTTCTTTAATTTCTCTCATGAGTTTCTTATAGTTTTCAGGGTATAGGTCTTTTACCTTCTTAGGTTTATTCCTAGGTATTTTATTCTTTTTGATGCAACTGTGAATGGAATTGTTTTCCTGAGTTTTCTTTCTGCTAGTTCATTGTTAGCATATACGTGTGCAGCAGATTTCTATGTATTGATTTTGATTCCTGCAACTTTGCTGAATTCGGTTATTAAATCTAGTAGTTTTGGGGTGGATTCCTTAGGGGTTTTTATGTACAATATCATGTCATCTGCAAACAGTGACAGTTTAATTTCTTCCTTACAAATCTGGAAGTCATTTATTTAGTGTGTTGTCTTGCCATGGCTAGGAACTCCAGTACTGCGTTGAATAAAAGTGGGGAGAGTGGGTATACTTGTCTTTTTCCCAATCTTAGAGAAAAAGCTTTCAGCATTTCTCTGTTCAGGATCATGTTGGCTGTCGGTTTGTTGTTTATGGCCTTTTTGATGTTGAGGTACTTGCCCTCTCTACCCATTTTGTTGAAAATTTTTATCATGAGTGGATGTTGAATTTTGTCAAATACTTTTTCAGCATCTATGGAGATAATCATGTGGTTTTTGTCCTTCTTTTTGTTGATGTGGTGGATGATGTTGATGGATTTTCCAATATTATACCATTCTTGCATCCATGGAATAAATCCCACTCGATCATTATGGATTTTTTTAAATATATTTTTGAATTTGGTTTGCAAATATTTTTTTGAGGAATTTTTCATCTATGTTTATCAGGGATATTCGTCTGTAATTTTCTTTTTTTGTGGTGTCTTTGCCTGGTTTTGGTAGTAGAGTGATGCTAGCCTCATAGAATGAGTTTGGAAATATTCCCTCCTCTTATTTTTTGTAAAACTTTAAGGAGGACGGGTATTAGGTCCTTCCTAAATGTGATAAAATTTCATAAAATTCAGTGGTGATGCCATCTGTTCCAGGGATTTTGTTCTTAGATAGTTTTTTGTTTACCTTTTCAATTTCATTGCTGGTAATTGGTCTTTCAGATTTTCTGTTTCTTCCTGGTTCAGTCTTGGAAAGTTCTATTTTTCTAGAAAGTTGTCCATTTCTTCTAGGTTATCCAATTTGTTAGCATAAAATTTTTCATAGTATTCTCTAAAAATTCTTTGTATTTCCATTGTGTCTGTAGTGATTTTTCCTTTCTCATTTCTGATTCTGTTTATGTGTGTACACTCTTTTTTTCTCATAAAATCTGGCTAGGGGTTTACCTATTTTGTTAATTTTTTTGAGGAACCAGCTCCTGCTTTCATTGATTTTTTCTATTGTTTTATTCTTCTAGATTTTACTTATTTCTGCTGTGATCTTTATTATGTCCCTTCTTCTACTGACTTGGGTCCTCATTTGTTGTTATTTTTCCAGTTTCATTAATTGTGAGTTTAGAGTGTTCATATGAGATTGTTCTTCTTTCCTGAGGTAAGCCTGTATTGCAATATACTTCCCTCTTAGCATGGTCTTTGCTGCATCCCACAGATTTTGCAGTGTTGAGTTGTTGTTGTCATTCATCTCCATATATTGCGTGATCTCTTTTTCTGTTTGATTATCGATCCATTGATTATTTACAATCATGTTTTTGAGCCTCCATGTGTTCGTGGGCTTTTTTGTTTTCTTTACATAATTTATATCTAGTTTGATATCTTTGTGGTCTGAGAAACTGGTTGTTACAATTTCAGTCTTTTTTAATTTACTGAGCCTCTTTTTGTGACCTAGTTTGTGATCTATTCTGGAAAATGTTCCATGTGCACTTGAGAAGAATGTGTATCTTGCTGCTTTGGGGTGGAGTGTTCTGTAAATGTCTGTTAGGTTAATGCTCTAATGTGTTTTCAGTGCCACTTTCTCCTTACTTATTTTCTGTCTGCTTGATCTGTCCTTTGGAATTAGTGGTGTGTTGAAGTCTCCTAAAATAAATGCATTGCATTCTATTTCTCCCTTGAATTCTGTTAGTATTTGTTTCATGTATGTAGGTGCTCCTCTGTTGGGTGCATAGATATTTATGATGGTTATATCTTTTTGTTGGACTGACCCCTTTATCATTATATAATGTCCTTCTCTGTCTCTTGTTACTTTCTTTGTTTTAAGTCTATTTTGTCTGATACAATTACTGTAACACCTGCTTTTTTTCCCCCTCTTAGTTGCCAGAAATATCTTTTTCCATCCCTTCACTTTTAGTCTGTGTATGTCTTTGGGTTTGAAGTGAATCTCTTGTAGGCAGCATATAGATGGGTCTTGATTTTTTTTATCCATTCTGGAACTCTACGTCTTTTGATGGTGCATTCAAACCATTTACATTTAGTGTGATTATTGATGGATATGTACTTATTGCCACTGCAGTTTAAGATTCATGGTGACCACAGTTCAAGAGCAGCTTCTTACTATCTAACAGTTTAACTTAACTTACTTATGCTAGTTTAAACACAATCTAAAGTTGTTGTTGTTTTGTCCCCCTTCTTTTTCTTCTTCCTCCACTCACTATATGTTAGGTGTCATATTCTGTACTCTCTCTGTATTCTATGACTGAGTTTGTGGGTAGATGATTTAATTTTGCATTTGCTTAGTAATTAATTGGTATACTTCCTTTACTGTGGTTCTATTTTCTCTGGGGACAGCTATTTAGCCTT
The DNA here is from genome assembly GCA_032199065.1 of Smutsia gigantea. NCBI lineage: Eukaryota > Metazoa > Chordata > Mammalia > Pholidota > Manidae > Smutsia > Smutsia gigantea. The sequence goes on along the minus strand of JAVSCE010018736.1, from coordinate 319,373 downwards.
AGGATCACTTTCATATAAAGCAGTCCCTTTAAAATACACTGTGGAGGTCATTTGTGGGAGGTCAGATCCCCGAACTTTTGCTTTTCTGGAAATTATTTAATCCCCTGCCTCACATTTGGATGGTAATGTTGCCAGGTACGGTATTCTTGTTTGGAGGCCCTTCTGTTTCATGGTATTAAATATATCATGCCACTCTTTTCTGGCTGGTACAAGTACTGTAATACCTGCTTTTTTTTCTGATGAGAAGTCTGATGACAGCCTGATGGTTTTTCCTTTGTGTGTGATCTTGTTTCTCTCTTTTGCTGCTTTTAATGCTCTTTCCTCGTCCTTTATCTTTGCCATTTTAATTATTATATGTCTTGGTGTTGTCTTCCTTTGGTCCCTTGTGTTGGAAGATCTGTGCACTTCCATGGCCTGAGAGACTATTTCCCAGATTGGGGACGTTTTCAGCAACTGTTTCCTCAAAGAGACCTTCTTTCCCTTTTTCTCTCTCTTCTTATTCTGGTACCCCTGTAATGTGAATATTGTTCTGTTTGAATTGGTTGTAGTTTTCTCTTATTACTCTTTCATTCCTAGAGATCGTTTTTCCACTCTCTGCCTCAGCTTCTTTGTATTCCTGTCCTCTAATTTCTATTTCATTTACCGTCTCCTCTACCTCATCTCATCTGTTTTTAAATCACTCCATTGTATGTTTCATTTCAAATACTGTGTTTTTCAGTTTCTTTCTCTTTCTTGAAGTCCTCCCTGAGATATTCAATATTTTTCTGTAGCTCTCTGAATGTTTTTATGATTTTTATTTTGAAGTCTTTATCAAGAAGATTGGTGATTTCAGTTTTACTTAGCCCTTTTTCTGGTGTTTGAAGAATTTTGGTTTGTACAAGATCCTTTTGCTGGTTCAGTTTTCTAGTGATTCTTATGAAATAATAACTTTGTGTAGGCTGCACCCTTTAGTGGCCAGAAGCTCTACTTTCTGGACATGCTGATCACCTGGTGTGGTGTTGGGGGGTCCCAGGCAAGTGATGCCTCTGTCTGCCAGGAGGAAAGAGCTCTTCCTGCTTCCCAGCTGCAGTGCCTGCCTTCACTGGCAGGGCCTGTGGTCTGAGCATGCTGGGAGGAGCCTCTGCCTTACATCCTTGTAGCTGCCATACGTGGGTCCATCCTCTAGCTGGCCTGGCACAATGGCAGGGGCAACAGGTTTGTGAACTGGTGCTGACTGGGAGGAAGGAGCCGTAGGGTACGGTGTCACAGTGGGGGGCCTTGACACTGTGTTGCTAGCCAGGTGGATGGAGCACTTGAAGCTCCTGAATGTTTCCACCCTGTGGGCTGAGTGTGCTGGGATGATTTTTTGAACCTGCCCTTTCTCTTGAGCAGCAAGCTCTGTATAATCTTTGCCTCTTTGGCAGCCCTCTTGCTGTTGGGAGGTCTTTCAAAGTGCCTGCCTTTCTTTTGTCCCAGAGCAGGTGGTTGTAGGTACACATTTTCCACAATTGACTGGGATCTCAGTCTCTCCATGAATTCTGCCTGTCTTTTCTTTCCCCCCACTAATCTCCAGAGCACCATGTGTGTGTTCATGCTCCTGGAGTAGATCTCCAGGTGTGGGTGTTTAGTAGTCCTGGGCTTCTACTCCCTCCCTGCTCCGTTTCTCTTCATCCTGCCTATGTGTTGGGGTGGGGTGAGGGCTTGAGTCCAGCCAGATTGCAGCTTTGCTACTTTACCCTTTTCTGTCAGGTCTTTTCTTTTCTCTAGATGTAGGCCATGTTTCAGCCTTCTTTCCAGTCGCTCTTACAGGATTAGTTCTATTTGATGTATTTTTGTGTTACATGTGGTTTTGGGAGGAGTTTTCTGCCTCACTTGTTATGCTGCCATCTTTTTCCACCTCCCTGGTTCATTTTTATTTTCACTTTATGCTCCTTGCTTGTGGAATGCCTTTTATCCTTGAAGAAATGATCTGTCAAATTCCAGGTTCTTTTTAAGGCAAAATTTGTTTTCTCTATTGATTTTGTTTTAATAAGTTTCCTTGATTAAATTTCCTATATAGTATTTTATTTTAATATTCTGGCCAGAATGGTTTATGTGTCCTGATATGTTCCTCTCAATTTTATTTTCATTTTAGTTATATTAAAAATTAAAAATTTTACATTCAGTTTGGAATCCTGAGTAAATATCAGTGTAGGCATATACATGCACCCCCAGGATTTAGTTACTTAAATACCAGGGTCTGACATAAACAACATTTTTTATGCTTTCAGATACAATTAGTTGTATTTTATACTTAACTAATAATCATCACCATCCATATCAGACAACTCCCATCATTCCAAAATTACCCACTTGGTAACGTGGTTGCATATATCTTTATTATACTACTATAAGTGATAGACTGTTATAATAAAAAGACCCCAAAATACAATAGCTTTGCAAAGGTGGGTGACTTCTCTCTCATGTAATAGTACACTGTTGAGGGGGAAGAAATTTCCTCTACCCACTGGTTTTAATTCAAGTTCACATAAGACAGATCAATAAAGCTAAAAACAGAGTTTATGTATGTACAGGGAATTCACAGATACAGATTTCAAAGACAGTCAGGGTCAGTGAGGTATATATGTCATCCTGAATCAAGGAAAAGGGGGTAGGGATCTGAGACTTCAAAGGAAAATGGAAGCAATTCACAGGAATATGAGAGAGTAAATGTTTGATTAACAAATGTTTTGGGGTCATATAGAAACAGTGGGACATAGGAATTTTAACAGACTTTGCCACATATCCTGTGTCTACCACACCTAATTTATATTGTAATATATTTATCTATGGAGATAGCTCTCTTCCTGCAGGAGGTACTCTACCTAAATCCTTTTCATGCAGTCAGGTAGGGAGGAAGTCAAAGTTTCTTCCTATTTTGGGCATTGGTAGTTTTCAGCTCTGAAGTACTCTCCATGTCACAGTGGCACCTCTTGGGGCAGCCTGCCTTTGACCCCTGCACCACACTTCTGTGACCACACTACCTGTGGCATTCCTCTCAGCTTCGTGGCCAATGCTGGACCGCTGCCCCTTCTATGCTCCAGCTTGTCACTAGGGAGAAATAGAGGCAGAAAATCCAGAACAAGTAATTGTCCATAAAGCTGATCAAGTGGAAGGTTTATCACTTCCTTTCATATCATTTTGGTGGTAACATAATTGCAACCACAACTGGCCACAAGGCAGCCTAAAAAACATAGTGTCATATTCTAAGGAAAAGTTGAGAGAAAAGATTTGGAGTACAACCTACTTTCTACAATTTCTCAACAGTTTACCATAGATTTCTCTTCAATAAACTGAAAACTAGAATATTAGCTGAACAAATACTAAACCCCATGTAACTCCAGGGGGAAAATCCCAGGGCAAATACCTTTGAAACCAAAATCAGTAAAAGGGAGAAATAAAGTGGAAGAAACCCATTTACTGCCTACAAGCAATTGACCACGTCTGCTCCTCCATGTCTTTTACAACCAAGCTGCAGGAAAAATGGAGCCCCACCCAACCTCTCTGGTAAAGATATGCCCTGCTCCCCCTAGTAATTATCTATTGATATGGAGTTGGACTACTTCTCTCTACCCCTTGGAAACACCTATTGATATGGAGATGCACTAAGGCCTGGCCAAGACTTCTTGAACTGTTACAATTTTACCGATACTCCAGTTTTGCAATCCTTGATTCTTATCTGTAATGTTTAGGTTTAGGAAATCTTTAAAAAACACTTTTATGGACTTCCGGGAAGATGGTGGCATGAGCAGGGCGGCAGAAATCTCTTCCCAAAACTATATATATCTATGAAAATACAGCAAATACACCTATTCCTAAAATAGAGACCAGAATACACAGGACAGTGCACAGCATGCAGCTACACCTGAGAGGACATGGCACCCCGTGAGGTGGGTAAGATACGGAGCCACCACCCAACGAGACCCGAATACTCACCCACCCCAGCGGACCGGCAGGAGGAGAGATTCAGAGCCGGGAGGAGGTGGAAGTACACGCCAAGAAATAACCAGCCCTGGTGATCTGTGCAGGGAGCACTGACACACATTGCGCGGTGTTGCGGAGATTGGAGAGACAGAGGGTGCAGGATCTGAGCATGGAACGTGCCAAGGTGCTTGTAGCCGGCTCCCGGGTAGGAAGGAAAAAGAAAAGAGACAGGAGACCAGTGGAGGACACGGATGGATGAGGCACACTCACCCAGCAGGCTGGGAGTCCTGGGGAGTTTCGGACCCCTTAGCTAGCGACTGGGAAAGGGTGGCCGCACTGAGACTTCCCACAGAGATCAACAGCCTCCCATACGTTCAAACCCCTGCCAGAGCTATAAAGGGCTCAGCGGCGTGGCCGTGGCTGCGGAATAGTAGAGCAACAGCGCCACCTACAGCATCCCCACAGAATCTACTCCCGGTGGGCGTTTTTTTTTCTCTTCTTGGTTGTTTTGTTTTTTCTTTTGTTTTGTTTCGTTTTTTACTTTTCTTCTTTTACTTTTTCCTTTTTCTTTTTTTTTCCTTCTTTCTTTTTTTTTTAAGTTTTAAAGAGCCCAGCTGACATATGTGACGACTACCAGCAACCACTTCTATAGCCATGAAAAGACAGAGGAATATGGTCCAGACTAAGATCAACCAGACAACCCCAGAGAAGGAGCCTGAAGGGATGGAAATGCACGATAGTCCTGAAAAACAATTCAGAATAAAAGTCATAACCATGCTGATGGATCTACAGAGAAATGTGCAAGAGCTGAGGGAGGAAGTGAGGGAAGTGAGGAAAGACAATGCAGAAATCAGACAAGCGATCAACGGGCTTAACAGCAGACTGGATGAGATACAAGAGACTGTTAATGGAATAGAAATCAGAGAACAGGAATACAGAGAAGCTGAGGCAGAGACAGATAAAAGGATCTCTAGGAATGAAAGAATATTAAGAGAACTGTGTGACCATCCAAACGAAACAATATTCGCATTATAGGAGTACCAGAGGAAGAAGAGAGAGAAAAAGGGATAGAAAGTGTCTTTGAAGAAATAATTGCTGAAAACTTTCCCATGCTGGGGAAGGGAATAGTCTCGCAGTCCACGGAAGCCCACAGATCTCCCAACACAAGAGACCCAAGGAAGACAACACCAAGACACATAATAATTAAGATGGCAAAGATCAAAGATAAACACAGACTATTAAAGGGACCTAGAGAGAGAAAAAAAGATCACCTACACAGGAAAATCCATCAGACTATCATCAGACTTCTCAACAGAAACCTTACAGGCCAGAAGAGAATGGCATGATATATTTAATGTAATGAAACAGAAGGGCCTTGAACCAAGAATATTGTATCCAGCACGATTATCATTTAAATATGACGGAGGGATTAAACAATTTCCAGACAAACCAAAGTTGAGAGAATTTGCCTCTCATAAGCCACCAATACAGGATATCTTAAATGGACTGCTCTAGAGGGAAGCACACCTAAGGCTAAAAAGATATCACCAGAAAAAATAAAATCCTAGCACAGAAAGCAGACCATCCAAATACTAACTAAAGGCAAAGAATAAAACACCTAGTATATAAAGAATGGAGGAGGAAGAATAAGAAGAGAGAGAAATAAAGAAACATCAGATGGTGTTTACAATAACTTAAAAAGAAAGTTAAGTTAGATTGTTAGATAATAAAGAAACAACCCTTGAACCTTTGGTAACCATGAATCTAAAGCCAGTAATGGCAGTAAGTACATATCTATCAATAATCACCCTAAATGTAAATGGACTGAATGTACCAATCAAAAGACACAGAGTAACAGAATGGATAAAAAATCAAGACCCATCTATAGGCTGCTTACAAGAGCCTCACCTCAAACCCAAAGTTATACACAGACTAAAAGTGAAGGGATGGAAAAAGATATTTCATGCAAACAACAAAGAGAAAAAAACAGGTGTTGCAGTACTTGTATCAGACAAAATAGACTTCAAAATGAAGAAAGTAATAAGAGATAAAGAAGGACATTACATAATGATAAAGGGGTCAGTCCAACAAGAAGATATAACCATTATAAATGTATATGCACCCAACACAGGAGCGCCAGCATATGTGAAACAAATATTAACAGAATTAGAGGAGGAAATAGACAGCAATGCATTCATTTTAGGTGACTTCAACACAGCACTCACTCCAAAGGACAGATCAACAAGACAGAATAAGGAATGACACAAAGGCACTGAACACACTAGAACAGATGGACCTAACAGACATCTACAGAACTCTACACCCAAAAGCAACAGGATACACATTCTTCTCAAGTACACATGGAACATTTTACAGAATAGACCACATACTAGGCCACAAAAAGAACCTCAGTAAATTCAAAAATATTGAAATCCTACCAACTAACTTCCCAGATCACAAAGGTATGAAACTAGAAATAACTTTTAGAAAGATATCAAAAAGGCTCACAAATACATGGAGAGTTAACAACATTCTCTTAATTAATCAATGGGTTAACAACCAAATCAAAAAAGAAATCAAAGAGGATATGGAGACTAATGACAACAACAACACAAAGCCACAACTTCTGTGGGACGCAGCAAAGGCAGTTCTAAGAGGAAAGCATATTACAATCCAGGCCTATTTAAAGAAGGAAGAACATTTCCAAATGAATAGTCTAAAGACACAATTACTGAAATTGGAAAAAGAAGAACAACTGAGGCCCAAAGTCACCAGAAGGAGGGACATAATAAAGATCAGAGAATAAATTCATAAAATTGAGAAGAATAAACAATAGAAAAAAATCAATGAAACCAAGAGCTGGTTCTTTGAAAAAAATAAAACAAAATAGAAAGTCCCCTATCCAGACTTATTAAGAGAAAAAGAGAATCTATACACATAAACAGAATCAGAAATGAGAAAGGAAAAATAACGATGGACCCCACAGTAATACAAAGAATTATAAGAGAATATTATGAGAATCTATATGCTAACAAGCTGGAAAACATTGAAGAAATGGACAACTTCTTAGAAAAATACAACATTCCAAGACTGACCAAGCAAGAAACAGAAAAACTAAACAGACCAATCACCAGCAACGAAATTGAATCGATAATCAAAAAACTGCCGCAGAACAAAACCCCCTGACCAGATGGATTCACCTCTGAATTCTACCAGACATATAGAGAAGAAATGACACCCATTCTCCTTAATGTTTTTCAAAAAATAGAAGAGGAGGGAATACTTCCAAACTCATTCTATGAAGCCAGCATCACTCTAATACCAAAACCTGGCAAAGACCTCACCAAAAAAGAAAATTACAGACCAATATCCCTGATGACCATAGATGCAAAAATACTCAACAAAATATTAGCAAACCGAATTAAAAAATACATCAAGAGGATTGATCATACACCATGATCAAGTGGGATTCATCCCAGGGATGCAAAGATTGTACAACATTCAAAAATCCATCAACATCATCCACCACATCAACAAAAAGAACAAAAACCACATGATCATCTCCATAGATGCTGAAAAAGCATTTGACAAAATTCAGCATCCATTCCTGATTAAAACTCTCAACAAAATGGGTACAGACGGCACGTACCTCAACATCATAACGACCATATATGACAAACCCACAGCTAACATCATACTTAACGGCAAGACACTGAAAGCTTTCCATCTAAGATCGGGAAGAAGACAGGGATGCCCACTCTCTCCACTGTTATTCAACATAGTACTGGAGGTCCTAGCCACAGCAGTCAGACAAAACAAAGACATACAAGGCATCCAGACTGGTAAACAAGAAGTCAAATTGTCACTATTTGCAGATGACATGATACTGTACATTAAAAACCCTAAAGACTCCACTCCAAAACTACTAGAACTAATATCTGAATTCAGCAAAGTTGCAGGATACAAAATTAACACACAGAAATCTGTTGCTTTCCTATGCACTAACAATGAACTAACAGAAGGAGAAATCAGGAAAACAATTCCATTCACAATTGCATCAAAAAGAATAAAATTTCTGAGAATAAACCTAACGAATGAAGTGAAAGACCTGTACTCTGAAAACTACAAGACACTCCTAAGAGAAATTAAAGAGGACACTAACAAATGGAAATGCATCCCATGCTGTTGGCTAGGAAGAATAAATATTGTCAAAATGGCTATACTACCTAAAGCAATCTACAGATTCAATGCAATCCCTATCAAATTACCAACAGCTTTCTTCAATGAACTGGAACAAATAATTCTAAAATTCATATGGAACCACAAAAGACCCCGAATAGCCAACGCAATCCTGAGAAGGAGAAATAAAACAGGGGGAATTACGCTCCCTGACTTCAAGCTCTACTACAAAGCCACAGTAATCAAGACAATTTGGTATTGGCACAAAAACAGACCCATAGACCAGTGGAACAGAATAGAAAATCCGAACATTAAGCCAAACATATACAGTCAATTAATATTTGATAAAGGAGCCTTGGATATACAATGGGGAGATGACAAACTCTTCAGCAGCTGGTGTTGGGAAAACTGGACAGCCACATGTAACAGAATGAAATTGGACTACTGTCTAGCCCCATACCCAGTGGTAAACTCAAGGTGGATCAAAGACCTGAATGTAAGTCAGGAAACCATAAAACTCTTAGAAAAAAACATAGGCAAAAATCTCTTGGAGATAAACATGAGCAACTTCTTCATGAACATATCTCACCAGGAAAGGGAAACAAAAGCAAAAATGAACAAGTGGGACTATATCAAGCTGAAAAGCTTCTGTGCAGCAAAGGACACCATTAGTAGAACAAAAAGACATCCTACATTATGGGAGAATATATTCATAAATGACATATCTGATAAGGGGTTGATGACATCCAAAATACATAAAGAACTCACACACCTTAACAACAAAAAGCAAATAATCCAATTAAGAAATGGGCAGAGGACATGAATAGACACTTCTCTAAAGAAGAAATTCAGATGGCCAACAGGCACATGAAAAGATGCTCCACATCGCTAATCATCAGAGAAATGCAAATTAAAACCACAATGAGATATCACGGATGGCCAACATCCAAAAGACAAACAACAACAAATGTTGGCGAGGATGTGGAGAAAAGGGAACCCTCCTATACTGCTGGTGGGAATGCAAATTAGTTCAACCATTGTGGAAAGCAGTATGGAGGTTCCTCAAAAAACCCAAAATAGAAATACCATGTGACCCAGAATTCCACTCCTAGGAATTTACCCTAAGACTACAGCAGCCTGGTTTGAAAAAGACAGATGCACCCCTATGTTTATCACAGCACTATTTACAATAGCCAAGAAATAGAAGCAACCTAAGTGTCCATCAGTAGATGAATGGATAAAGAAGAGGTGGTACATATACATAATGGAATATTATTCAGCCATAAGAAGAAAACAAATCCTACCATTTGCAACAACATGGATGGAGCTAGAGGGTATTATGCTCAGTGAAATAAGCCAAGCTGAAAAAGACAAGTATCAAATGATTTCACTCATATGTGGAGTGTAAGAACAAAGAAAAAAACTGAAGGAACAAAACAGCAGCAGACTCACAGAACCCAAGAATGGACTAATATTTACCAAAGGGAAAGGGACTGGGGAAGATGGGTGGGAAGGGAGGGATAAGAGGGAAAAAGGGGCATTACGATTAGCAGATGTAATGTTGGGGGGCATGGGGAGGGCTGTACAACTCAGAGAAGACAAGTAGTGATTCTATAGCATCTCACTACGCTGATGGACAGTGACTGTAATGGGGTTGGTGGGGGACCTGATGAAGGGGTGGTTTAATAACCATAATATTGCACATGTAATTGTAGATTAATGATACCAAAATAAATTTAAAAATACACTTTTATGGGTAGTAAAGAAATAAACAATATTATGTAGGCATTCTCTGCCCTATGTCTTCTATTTCTTAGAAGTTTTAGGAACTTAGGAAAACAAATGTCCTTTATTAATGTTACTGGTTGAGTTCATTCTCCTCAGTCCTTCTCTCTGTAGCAATAAAAAATTGAAAGCAGAGACACAATAGCAAATCAGAGGGAAAGTTTTATTTGAATAAACTCCAAGGGAGAAGCGGGCCAGAGTCAGGGTAGACAAAGGCCTCCATCTGTTACGCGGGAGGCTTATGTATTGCATTCTGGTTAGAAGGCACCTTTTTGACTGACAAGATGGAGTTATTTGATTCACAGATCTTTCTGTATATAGTCACCCCTTCTCAGTGATCATATCCTTTCCTCATGATGAGGTCTGACTTGGGCAGGTCTGTTAGGAGCTGGTTGGGGAGGAAGTTTCACCCCTGCAAAGCCTTTGTTGTCTCCACAGGGAACCCCCTACCAGGCAGGATTTGGGAGGTTTTTCTTTGAATCTTACCTGGGTGGCTTCCTCTCTGAGCCTTATCTTCCCCTTTCCTAGCTGCTCATGTCTATCTTTCTACCTAACATTCCTAACATGAAAACTGGAGAGGCCTTTTCGACTTTCAGCGAGTTTCTGTAAATTTTTATTTTCCTTCAAATGAAAGTCTGGGTGATTCTAATTGCAAAGCTATGTGACAAATCATTGATCAGACAACCAATAAAAACTTAATAGCAGGACTTGGACTTCAAGAGACTCCCCAGGCCTCTATAAACATGTGCAGAAGCATTTGGCTATCCTAACTGCCACCAACCAAATGCTTACTTGCTACAATTGGAAACCAATTTGGAAACTCACACACAAATATGAAAGCCAATTTTTCTACTGAAACAAATGTTTTCAACTGAAACAAATGCTTGAGTTGTTCCCATTTGCCCAAACCAAATATTTTCTTGTAACAATAAATATGCTTCCAAGCTATCCATACTCTGCAATATTTATTAACTAAACAAGACTTGATACTATCCCATCCTTCTATTCTGCCACATTTTGAACAAATGATGAAATTCTTACTGACCATGAGATGCTATATTTTGTTCTGGAAACAATATTAGAGGCGTGGAGCCTTCACCCACACCATGCCTGTTAGTGGGCCATAGACTGGTTCCAAACTCAAGTTCAGCTGCTCATTGTTCGAAGAGCCAAACCTCAAGAGACAAGTGTTGGTGAAAAGGAAAGGTTGCTTTATTCAGAAAGCTGGGAATCAGGGAAGATGGTGGGCAAGCATCCCAAGACCATCTCCAAAGTGCCGTTTAGAGAGAGAGCATTTTAAAGGGGAGCTTCACGGGGACAGGAGCTGCTGGCAGGGAATCAAAGGCTTGTGGACAGATTTGCTGGTGTCAAGGAACCTGTGTGCTTCAAAACCGCCTCGGGAATGGAATGTCCTCATCTGCAGTTTCCAGTGGGTTCCAGGTGAAATTCCTGCACTTAGAAAGGTCTCACTCAAGGGTAATGTGTTGAAGGGGGTTTAACTTCTTAGCTTGTTTCAAAATGGACTGAGTGAGGCTTTGTCAGTGCCTCTAACATGCCCTCTGCCTAGAATGCCTCACATAACCTCTGCTTAATATATATTATTTATTCAGTTTTCATGTCAATCATAACTTCCTTGAGAAAATCTTCCTTGTCTAAGATAATTCCCACAAATATTCTACATTTATTCTTGTCAGTTCGTTTAGTATATATTTCTCTCACTGCACTGGAAGTAAAATAAGGGCACATATAAAAGGTAAACAAAAGTTTTTGGCTAAATAAGTGGGGATATGTTATTTAACACACAGGAGTGATTTGAGAATTGAATGAGTTACCACATGTAAGTTGCTTAGTGCCCCGTATATGGAAAGCAATTAATTTTTCCCTCCAATAAAATATAAGCTCAATAAAGTGGGAATTTTTCACATTAATACATTCATGAAACTCTGAAGAGTGTCTCAGATGTAATACATTTTCAATAAATAAATAACAAACAAATTAAAAAAAGAATGGAACCCAAAGAATGCAAACATGTTTAGAGAAAAATATCTCAACTTTCTTAGTGAGCCTGAAAGAATGAGTAAATAGGTAATATATATACATATATATATAATATAATATTTTTTCTTCCAACTATCTTTGATTGCTGTAACTCCAGAGGGAGTATTAAGACAAAAATAAGTAGGTAAAGCTCACAGTAGTTTGGGCTAGAAAATTCCAGATTGGAAATCTTGCTTACTTCTAAACTGTAAGGGCCACTTGATAAGGGCCAGTCTTGAATCTATGGAAATATGCAATATTTCCATATGGATTAACTCAGTAACTGACTTTGTGAAATATCTGGAATGAAAATGATGTGACCAGTATCATTATGAAAATCTCTAAGCCTGAAACAGATAACTAGAACTTACCAATCATTCATTATTATTGCTTATTAATACCTATAAAAATGTGTGAAACAGCCCTTGGTATAAGTAATACATGATAATTATAAACAAAATGAATTATAACAGTGAGTGTCACCAGTAGAAAAGATACGAAAACAAAATGAAAAAAGGGAAAAAATGAAAACAAAGGAAAGAAGAGAGAGACAGAGAGAAAGAGAAACCATAAATGGAAATACTGAAAAAAGACTGTTTTTCCAATGCGTTATGAAAATGCACAGGATGCTGGAAACTAAGGTCCACTTACATTACTTCTTGTGCTTCTGAGATATGATGGAACTTTGTCCTGGCATATCATTACTGAAATGATGATGGTCCGCAAAGGGAAACATGGTTTGCTTTGTATGTAATGCTAATGGCGCATCACCACAACCATGGATACTTTACCGCAATAATAATAAGGGATACTGAGGCCCTGTTTAGAGAGCTCCTTTCAAAAGTGAGACAGGAGGAATGTATACACTGATCATACTGCTGAAGAAAGGAAAGGCCCCCTCTAAAGGTCATCCTCTGCATGATGCCAAGCAGAGAAGCTGGCAATGCTTCCCTTGCACCAGGGTGCTGATGCAATTGTGTGGCTTAGGCCATTAAGTCAGTTTCAGAAATGTTTATGAGAAATTTGTTTGATTTTTCAAAAAGGTGACTATAGGTCCAGTCAGAATTAAAAGCCTGTTTGAGCAGACAGCCCTCAAGTAAGTGTTTTAGATATCGAAGAATATACAGTTTTTTGATTTGTTTTGTTTTTATCTAAAGTGCTCTGGGTATTTTTATTTCTCTCTGACTTTCCATAATGGATATGCCTGTATGCTTTAGGTTAATAATCATATTATTTAAAATATGACTTATTGATATTTATCTCTTTAAGAACTATTGTACAAAGAGCTTTTTTAACATACGATTTTTTAAAATAAATCACCTACACATTTTATTCATATCCTAATTATTCAATATTGAAACAAGTATGATTTTGCTGATATCATCTATGTAGGAGAATGTTCTAAAAAATTCAGATTTCAATTTTTCAGTGATAAAAGGTAGAGTTGCCAGATTTTAAATATTATTTTTAAAATGTTAAACACAATTATTTACACCCTGATTCTTTCAAAAAAGAACGTGCAGCATCTTATGCATGCATATATACAATATGGAACAAAAGTAAAATATTTCAGGAAATAAAAAGAAAATAAATGCTGGAAAATGGTAATTATACAAAATCCTGACTATAAATTCTTAATTGGCCAGAAAAAGTGGGTACACATAGACTCTGCAAAGCTTTAGAACCAGAGAAATAAAAGATTCAAAGCTAAGTTATACATCGTCAGAGGAAGTCCCTAGGTCCACACAGTGAATTTAAGAGACACTTATTCTGAAAACAATTCTTCTCTTTTTTAATTAGGTGCTAAGAGAAATCTCTTCTGTTAGTTCTAATGAGAGAATATCGCATGATGTAGTGAATTTTGTGTTCAAGAACATCTCAACAGTGAATACCATGAATATTTTATGACAGATTCCTCTTATCGTGTATCAGTGAAGTCCAATGCCGTAGTTTTCCATTCATATGTCAGAAAAAAAAGCCTAGAATGTACTCAAAATGTTCAACTATGAAATGTACTTAAAATGTTGCCCAAGTACAAATGACCTGGTCTGACTAGTTATGACAGCTTGATTTAAATGTTTTTAGTGAAAAATAATTTTATGACTACTAGATATAATTTTTCTTTTTCCCTAGGGCATAAAGGACATTTGTTAAATATTAGAGATACTTATATATATAGCATAGTTAATCACATAGTATAATAATACTATGAATACCCATTAGCAGCCATGCTGCATAATAAAATTCCCCATTACTTTGAAACTTCCATTACTTTGAGACCTCTTTGTATGACTCTTCCCTATTCCCCCCCATTTTCTTGAGGGAGGTAACTTCTTTCCTGAATTTCATGTTTACAGTTTCTTTGCTTTTATTTATTATTGTACTAAAATTATTTTTTCTCTCATAATACATTATTCAGTGTTTCATGTTTTTCAGGTTAATATAAATTGAGTCAACTCTTTACATGTCTGTGCAGCTTGTTTTTTGTGCCTTAAATTTTATTCCTGATATCCAACCATGTATTTTTCATAGCTGTCATTTATTCTTTTTTTTATGGATGTATAAAATTCCTTTATACATTATCATGTATTTATGAATGCCGCTGTTGATGGACAAATTGTTTGTTTCCCATTTTCAACTGAGACAAATAGTGCTGCCATGGACATTCTGATGCATATCTCCAGGCACACATCTTTCTCTAGGGGGATTGCCAAGGAAAGTAAATCTGGGTCGCCAATATGCTCATGCTGGGCTTTACTAGATCATGGCTTTTTTTTTTCATGTGGCTTTAGTAACCTAAAGTCACCAACAGTGTAACAACATTCTAGCTTTTCCACAACTTCATCTTCCCTTCCTGGTGTCAAATCTTTTTTTATTTCTTCAAATCTCCTGTGTGAGAAATTGTATTTCATTGCTTTAAAATTCTATTTCCCTGATTAATGGTTCTAGAATGTCCACATGTCTATGGCTTATTTTGTGTGCTTATTCAAGACTTTTGACCAGTTATCTTTTGACTAATCATTTTTATTTTATTCATTATTATTTTGGGGGGGTGGGGACTGCTATGTATTGCACACATTATTTCTGTTTCTATCATTCTATTTTCTATTTCATATTTCTAACAACTGAAATTGAAATATTATTATCAAATTAACTCCTCTTTTACTTCTGCTATTTGGTTCTAGAAATTTCTACAGAGGTCTAATATATGCATTTTGGGATTGTTTTTCTGAGCTTTGTTATTCTACTTCTGGATGTCCTCTTAGGTCATGTACCAACACCAGTGTCATACGTAGATTTATAATAATTTATATCTCACGAGGCAATTCCCCTTTCCTGTTCTTCACAGAAATGTCTTGGAAAAGTTTAGCATTTTTCTCTCTCATATAAACTTCAGAATCATCTTAACAAGATCCACAAAATAACTGTAGGGATTTTGATGTAAACTGTATCAAATAGATAAATTAGTTTCAGAACATTGACATTTAAATGTAACAGAATCTTCCCATTTATAAGCCTGACACGTCTCAATTTATTTAAGTCTTCTTTAGTTTCTCCCCAAGAAGCATTCTAATTTTCTTCAGAAATAGTATCTATTTATTATTAGTATTATTTAAGCACTTAGTATTAGGGGCTTTATTTCTGATGTAATTGTAAATGGAATCCTTTTAAAATTATTGTCTAACAGGATTTTTTGGTTGTTACTGTGTAACAACTGAGTAGAAATTGTAGAAATGCAACTGAGTTTTATATTAAGATTTGTAACACAAAAAAACTCAGTAAAATCTTATGTTAGAAATCAAAGGTTATTTGTATATTTTTGTTTTTCCTATGTAGATAATTATTCCATCAGTGAATAATTATATCCTCAACTTTTGCATATAAATGAAAGGACAAAACAAAAACATGACACTCTGTCACATTCAGAACTCTTGACCTTGCTTCTATACTACAGCAATGTTTTGTGTTTTTTTTAATGATAGTATGAAGCACCCCAATGCCTTCTAAACTTCTATGTCTAAGAATGGATTTTTAAAAATACAAATTTGAGCATGCTGGAAAACTAGATTTGCATTCACTAATTCTTAATAAGACCTCCAACTCTAAATATAGTCTGACTATATTTACCATAATTGGTTTTATGATTTAAGGACTCATTTGGAGTACTTGTGCAACAGGTATTTTATATTTTATTTTCTTCTTCCCCTACCCCCTTTGAAAACTGCTAATTTTGACACAATTATTAGGATTAAAAAAAATAATGACATCTTAGACTGTCAAGGGGCTTTATATTTTTCAAAGAACATTTAAATCCACTATGTTGTTTGATCATAGAGATTCTATGAATTGAGATGTCATTGCATTATTTTACAGATGAATGGTTTAGTGAACTTCATTAAAAAATAGGGAAAATATATGATGAAAGTCTATATCATATTTATTCCATGTTAAACATACATAATATCACACCATGATTAAATTATAATAGTAAACACCAACAGGAGCAGAAACAGCGTTCCCTATCAAATTCCATCTCACATTCTTTATAAGTGAATAGTTTCAGAAATACTAGATGTTACTGTAAAGGAAATTTCTGTCCTAATGAAGGGCTATATTGATCAATATTTAATAGGAGATAACCTAGAAAATGTTACTTTTATTGATCTAATTCCTCATAACCATAAATAAACTACACTGACCAATGCCTATAGCAGATAAGCTCAAAAAAAGGCATTAAATCTTAATTCATTCATATTATTTTACCTAATCCTTGGGACAAATAGTGATATTGAGGTGCAATAAAAGGTGGTTAGAAAATATCCAATTAAATGATTCTCAGGGAAATTGACCTCATTTCCTTAGGTTTTAAAATATATATTTATTTTTATATTCTTACTAAGCTAACTCTTATGGGTCACTTTTTGACTTTTACGTGGTAATCCAACCAGTACATAAAATATTTCCCTTGTAATAGCATTTTGTGTGTGCTGTTGAAAATCAATAACCTTGAATGCTGTGTGCGGCGACAAGTCTACCAACCCGTCAGACAGGGCGGGAAGGAGAATTAAGATATTGCATCTGGGGCATGTGTATTAACTCACCATCTAACATGGAAGAACTAATGAGTGTAACCCTCACACTGGTAGAGTATAGGGAGCTTTTGAATAGGGAGTTTAATCTCCTTTAGAGCAGAGCCACACTCTCGGTCGCCCCAGGTTTTTGGCAGGATTCCCAGAAGCTGCAGCCACACACTCTGTTCTTAGGAAAATTGCATGGGGATCTTCACACAGTGCAACCAATGCTCTCGTTTTGGACACTTCATCTGTAAACAGTCCCCTCACACACGTACATACACATGCATGGCACTTAACTCAACCACCACCAAAGAATGGAGCACTACTGCGATTTGCACCTGTAGTTGCAGGAAGTCCAAGTATTTCAAACCTTACGTCTCAACTATAAAACCATTCCTTCTGGCTGAGTATTCTGGAATTAAAATGTAGTTTATGTTAAGCAATCTTGGAAAATTCCCAAATCAAATAAGCTTATTTAAAGAGCCTGGTTCTACTCTCTTTACAAATGCTGAGGTCACAGCTTTATTCTACCATAGTCCTCTTTGACTTTTGTAATGTACTCCATGTTCTCATTCAAACTCAACTCTGTAATTTCAGTGAGATTTTTTTCTGTGAGATTTGTTTATATGACTATAAGAGCATACATAGTATGTGTTTACTTATTTAAATTCTCAAGCTATGAAAAATTACCTGTATATTTCATTTTGAAGGCAAGGGAAAAATCTCTTTTATGTCTTACTGTTTGTTTAACAGAATAGGGCTTGAGACTGTATCTTGACTGGAGAAACTAAAATGGCTAGTGGAACCAGTATGCATATATTTTCCTCCTGTGATATTTTTGTGGCTTGGTATATTTGATTTTTACTTTAATTGGTGTTATCAATTTCAATAATTATAGCTGCCCCGTATTTTTGGTTCACATATTCCATTTAAAAAAAAATCAAATTTTGTATAAATTATCTAATTTTAAAAAACACAGTAAGAATCCTTGTACATCAGCTTTTGGCTATATGCAAGTTCCTAAATTTATATAACTATCATTAAACAAAAAAGGCAAAATAGAATTTAACATCTGCCACTACCCCAAGCAGCAGAAGCAGAAGACAATGTTTATTTTATCTTTTCATGACATACAATTTTGCTAATAATTTAGATGAAAATAAACAAATTCATTTTGAGCTTTCACCAAAAATATTTATAGCAATTAAATTATTTCATGAGTGAAATTCTAGAATCCTCAGAGAGCAAGAGCATTAACTGGCCATCATGAGGGGCTTCTCCAGAACTCCAGGTTTGCATGTAGGAGTCAGATACCCTAAAATACTGTTTTTGTGAGTACACACTGGTTGTTCTGTGAACCTGTCACAAATACATGTAGTTTCTTTGTTAAAAGACATTTTCTTTGCTAGCATCATTTATCTTTCCATGTTTCCTCAGAACACTAGCTGACCCCCACCCCCTGCCCTGTACCCAGGGCAGAAAGTGTTTTTAGAAAACAAAATGAATTTCTTTAGTTCCAGTAACATTTATAAAAACAAAACACAAAAATGTGGCAGAGAGGGCAGGTGGTACTCTCTCCTCTGTCATTTGATGGAGAAACTGAGGTACTCAGAAGATTAAAGAGCGTGCAGATGGTTTCACAGCAGGGAAAGGGTGGGGGAGCCCAGTCTCCTGCCTGTGGCTTAAGTGTGTGATTTGTTCCCAGGAACAAACATATTTAACTTTAATTCAAGAAAACACAAATGTTAGCAAATCATAAGCAAAAATTCAGCAAGCTCTCACACCTAGATTTTCTTTTCACTTACGTTTTTCCATACAAATATTACATGGCTGTATTTGCAATTTATGTGTTTAACCTGAAGGTGACTTGCTATCTCCAGGATCAGAACGTTTTTCTAAACTGGACACTTTTGAAAACAACAAAAACTGGAGCCAAATTCTCTATGGCATCACTCAGTTGTCCCCACAGAGTCAATTTGATGTTTTCTGCAGTATTTTATGATTGACTATGAGGCTATGAAATAGAACACATGATAGAGATAGAGGATTCCTATTAAGACATCTCAATTTTTATATAAATGCAAAAGTGTAAAATAACTTAGGAAATTAAAATGTATAGTCTATAAGTATTCAGCTATGTTAAAATAATGTATTTACCTCATTGATATTTGCAACTAAGGAAAAATAATAAAAATCGGCTAATTATAGAATACTAGATGTGTTCCCAAAGCATGCTACTATAAACAAAGATTTTTAGCACTATATAAGATCTTCCATATGATAATAACTAGTAATCCAAAGTATAGATCATTCTGTCCAGTTATACAGAGCACTGACAAAATTACTTTCAATGAAATTTTTCAAATTGATTTGGAAAATGTAAACAAATATAATTCTTACTAAAATTCAAATAATTCATTTAAATTCAAAATTCATTGTAAATTGTTTAAAGTGTTAAAGTTGCAAAGTTCCACAAATGTAACTTCATAAGAAAGCACAATTGTTTTCATTTTATTAACAAAGGCTAAGGAAGAGCTACCATTTAATAGCAACCTTTCACTTTCTAGTTCTTTTACTGAGGCTTATATGTTCTGAGAAGTATTTTCTGTTGGATATGGGTCATCAGACTCATTTAAAAAAATTAAATCAGATATGTTTTTGAGTTGACTTATTAGCTTTTTTCATGATGTTTTATTTGTTTACAAAATAGGATCTCATTGGGACATATTTGATGGTTTAAGCTGATTTAATATGAATTTTTATATCATGTGTATGATTAAAATTGTTTGCCTAAAAAATATATTGAAGAACTATACTGTTGATTTTATCATTAAAAAATTTTACCAGGTAATTCAACTTTCTTAAGTGGAATACTGGAGACATTTAAATCTGATGAGAACTTTCTTCTAAAATCTCATTTCTTATCTTACATTACAAAGACTACTTTGTCTTGCTCATCATTTGGTAGACATATTTTTGCAAAGTAAGAGGATAATAGATATATTTAATAATTACTGCAAGTGTTATTTAAAATTCCACAATTGCCATAAAAGCAGATTTTTACATTTTACTTTGGCATTTTTCTGTAGATTAAAATGTATACTGTTTAATCCAAGAAAAAGCATTTACATTGGAATAAAACAACATTTGTGCAGATACGGTTATTTTGCAGATTTTGTGTATATTTATGAAAATAACTGTGATATGAAATTGAAACAGGAGGATTGCAGTTAAAAGATCAAATGGAAGAAGCCCAGAGTAGAAGATTAAATTTATGAGTAATTTCTTAAACGAAGATGACATTATTAGAAACTAAATTTGTAATGAAATCTGTCTGAAACAATTGGAAACAGAGTAAAACATATTACTGTAAAAATAAACGCTGATTCATATGTGGTTGCTAAAGAGCTTATTGGCATGATAGAGAAAATAAGTCTGAAATAACAGCTCCAATTGTCATATCTCTTCAGACATTTTGCAAAGTTTTGACATTTTAAAACTCACATTTTAAAAATAGAGGTGAACCTCGGTGCAGAAGAAAAAAAGCATAAAGATTTCAATTTATTAGACAGTATGACCATACATTTGAAAGATTGTTTTTTGTAGTTGGCATCTGTCAGAGACATAGAGATCTCGTTTTCTTAAAAAAAATGTCTACTTGCACTGGACAAAGAACACCGTCAGTTTCATGTTCATCTCACACGGAGCGGGTCCCCCTGAAGACAACTGCAGCTAGAAAGAGAGCTTTCCAGCGTTTCTTGAAACAAAGCAAAGAAAGCTCAAAACTTACGCAGAAAATGTGACATTTGCCTGAAGTTTTAACAACCTCACTGCCTGTGTAGCTCTAAATGATAACAACAATAACAAAAGGAGCATGACTGTTGCAATGATATGCTTGTATGCTTTCTCTTGGGAAAAAAATACTGCAATTTAACATAAAATTTTACTGCAGAAACCACCCAAAAGACATAACAACAAAAAAGAATCTAATCTTTAGCTTTAGAGATGTTCACTCAGTTTGAAAGAGCCATGTATTTGGGGCATCGTTGTTATTTCCTAAGCCATTTTTTACCTTTCTTCCTGTGTGATTTCGATGGTTAAAAAAAAATTAACAGCTTGAAGAGCGCTAATTAGAACCAATTATAATTTCATTGACCTGCCGCAGCTCACACTGTCCTGCTTGAAAAAAAAATCATTTTGCTTTATGCACATGTCTGATTGGGGAAGCTTAATATTCAACACATATGCATAAATAATCAATTCAGTAGCAGTCTAAAAAGGACAATAATCTACTTCCTTTTGTTAATTTCTAGTTAATATGATTATAAAAAATGGCAATCATAATTCAGATAGGGCCACCTAATTTCTCAAAGTAGTGGCTATCTAGCTAGTACATGAAATTAGTTTTTTTGTCAGTAGAAAGATAGAAAAAAGTTTATAGTTTATTCATCAAGAAATTATAAAGTTGAGTATGCTGCCAATAAATAAGAAAATTCCTTCAAAAAAAATTCAGTTCTCCATGAAAGTAATTCCATTTTAATGTAACCTACACTAGTTAACAAGGGGTATTTCGTGAGCCGTGGTTAGAAATGCAGTACAGTAACCTAGAATTACCTTACATCTAAGTTTAGCAACTACCATTTTCATGCTGCGCTGCCTGCAGCTTAAAAAGTTGTCTACTCCCATCTAGTGGTCAGATCGTGAAATGTCCCTTCAAAATTAGCAGCGTGAATGGTCTCTATTAAGGCAAATAGAACTGTTTTATTGTCAGAATTAAATAATTAATGCAGTTAACAACATCTGCATAGATTAAGTAATTCAGGCTCATGGGTTTTGTTGATAGCAGTAATTTTAAAAGCAGCATAAAATGGTTTTAGCCTGATTTATGGAGCGTAGCTCATGCTGCCAGAGCCGCATGCAGCTCATTGACTGAAAAACTCCCAGGATCACTCAAGAGAATTGCCGTAGTTCTATAGTCAACAATTTCTTATGAATATTTTATAAAAACGTCTACGTATAAAGAGAAGGCAAGTTCAAGCAATGAGGTCCTCTGTGTACCGCAGAAT
Source organism: Smutsia gigantea (assembly GCA_032199065.1). Lineage (NCBI taxonomy): Eukaryota > Metazoa > Chordata > Mammalia > Pholidota > Manidae > Smutsia > Smutsia gigantea. The sequence goes on along the minus strand of JAVSCE010018736.1, from coordinate 297,289 downwards.
TCCAGAATATAAAAATAGATGATGAATCTCTTGAAATCCTTGTAAAAAAAAAAATTTAAGACTATCCGTGTAAAATGATTCACTTAAAAATTTTTATAGTGTCATCTTCGTTGTTTCTGTACCAAACACAGACTAGAATAGCATTTGTCGTACAGTGATGCCTGCCTTTCCAAAAAAATAAAAATAAAAGTACGTGCTAAAAAGAAGCAAACTGCATTTCCTATTTTAGCAAAAGGAAGTATTTTGTTCTTGTTTTAAATCGTACACTGACCTAGCAGCGAGTGGACTGGTGCAGGTATAGTGCTGTATATTTACTTATGTTGGATTGATTGGGCCCAGCTAAGAGTTCAGCTCTCTGAAATTCTGAAGACATCGAAAGACAGTTCCAGAGTCTTCTTTAGCATGGAGGGTAGCTGGTAGCTGGAAAGGATTGACATGGTGGGGAAAGATGGCTCCATTCAGTTGACAGAACGAGTCGTTCTGGCATCAGTACAATTTCTGCATGATAGCCACTGGCTTCAGCGAGGAGAGACGTGACCCATTATGAGCCAATTACTCAACAGAGCAGATCAGCGTATTTCACTCATTAAAACATATTAAGGATCTTAATACAAACATGGAGCTAGTTTTTCTAAGAATCTAGAGTTTGTGTCTCTATTTAGAGAGACAAGAAGGACATGCCTCATAACTCCAAACAAAGGAATGGTTGAGTCAGAGTGCCAGAATTCAGAGGAAATAAGAGACCACGGTGGTCAAGAAAGCGTTTTTGGAAGTGAGGCTTAAAGGATGAGTACTCTTTGTGTAAGAAGCAATAACATAATGGCTTCAATGGCAACAAAGATGCAAAATTTATAGTAAAGTAGATATGTCTGAGGAAAAGCTAGTAGATTGTTTTCTTAAAATGGAAAGTGTTCATGCCCTGTGCTTGGGAGCTGTGGGAGAGAAGCATTAGAACATTTGCTTGGAACAGACTAGGAAGGGTCCTGAAAGCCTTGTCACACTAGAAAATAGGCTGAGGTTGGATAAGTGTTTTCCTGGGAGGAAAAACATATATGAGAAAAATACAGTTTACAATTCCTTGAAAGATGACTAGAAAGAGAAAAATAATAACAGCATATTTAGAACCATGAGAGCTGTGCAAGTGATTAGCCGGTCAAGATTAATTGAAGATTTGTATTATGGAATTTACTTCTTGATTTATTCATGTATGCATTAAATATTTTTTTAGCATCTACTATGTCTGAGGCACTGATAGAGTATTTACGTAAGGTTTACATTTAAGAGCTGTTTAAAAAGATTAATGTTAGAAACATAATGCTTATTAGAGGCAACATGTAAATACTTAAAGAAGTGCTCTAGAAGTTTTAGGACTGACTATCAAAACCTTATGCAGATTTATTGGATGTAATTTATTAAATTATTTTTGTATCCAATTTTGAGTTGGTTACTTGTTAAATAGAGCCGCCTCCAAAAATAAACTAGAATGATTATAAGGAATTGAGATAATAGAAAGAACAATGAGTATAAATCAATTTGAAAGCAACTAAATTACCTCACAACTTGGGTAACTACTGTTAACCAGTCACTCCTAGCAGGGCAGCTAAGATGAATCATAAATCAAAATTTTTTTTAATAGTACAGATGGATTTGTTTGTAGGTCTTCCTGTTTCAGACTATTCTTCTACTGCCATATGTAAGAAATATAAGAAATCTTTTTAAATAGCACTTAAATATATACCTTACATAAATACTCCTAGAAATATCACATATCACAGTGCATAATTAGATATAGAGATAAATAAGTATATAAATATATATAGGTATGTAAATATCACTGAAATATATGTATACAATAAATATAATTTTAAGCCATGTCCTTTGGAATTCAGAGGAGTATTTTAGTACTTGGTTTCTAAAATTTAATAGTATAGAATTTTATCCTCATGAATAGATGTACAAATGGATTCATATTATAGTGAAAAATATTTCTTTGTGAATATTAGACAAATATTTAGAAAACTAAACATATTAGTTACATCCAAAGACACTATTCCATATAGTTAGAAATTTTAAAATGGAATATACTCCCAGGCATACATATGTGTGTATATGTATGTGTGTTAGTTGTTACATTTCCAAGTCTAATTTCATGTTCTAAAATAGTCCACATGCTAGACAGACATTAGAACTGGGGGAAAAAATAACTTAAAACTTGAAAAAAATTTTTCAAAAATATATTTTATAAAATGAAATATTAAGTCTCACCAGGGTAATATTTTAACATCTCTTTTGGCTGAGTGATCTTACTAAGCTTCTAAAAGCCATGTTTTCTTTTGTTGATCAGTCAGGAGATATAGGATGATTCAAGGACTTTGATGTGCTTTTATCAAGCGACATCAAGCCTAAAATCAACTCCATCAAACAGAAAGATTTTTAAAATTTTTGCTTTCTTAGGATAAAAGAAAGCATACGATTTTGTATTAAAAAACAGCAGCAACAATATAAACCCAAAACCAAAACAGGAGAGTTTGTCTGTAGTAGACAGGTGAGTCAGAAAAGCAAGGTCCTGCATGGTGAATCATTCAGAGCGGCATCTTATTTAGCTGTTTCATTTCAAGTCTATGCCTCCCCCACTTTTTTTCAATATTGTAGCAAAGAACAAAGGCGATCAAGAGGAAAAGCAATATAGTCATTAAGTAGTAATTGGTAGAAGAGGCTGTGGGGTTAAAATTAATAAAACCAGCATGATGTACATTAGGAATGTATAAATATTTAAGGAACTACAGCCTACTTGGAGATGTAAACCGATTAGCAAAACTACTTAATCTGGAAATGCAAATGTTTCAGGTAGATAAACAGGCACTGCTTGTTGGAAATGTGATCAGTTTTTATTTCTGGGTGGGCTTATCTCATTAAAATTTTAAACTGTCAAAATAAAGCACTTTTGATGTTTTGTGTACAAGGTTTATGTTGCATCTAACACATTTGAGAAAACAGTATCACAAATAAAATCATTGCACATGTTTTTTCTTATCAGGTCATGTATTAAAGCATTTGGCCTTTTACATTGAAATTAAAGAGGAACTGTGATAATGAGGATTCAAGACTCGTCATTCAAGATTCTCCTTGCTGGTGATATTGACACATAAAAACTTGTCTGCAGAAAGTTATGCAATTAAAGGTAAACACTTACTCAGTTACAACATTTCAAATAATATAAAAACAAAATAATTTATAATTAATAAAGTATTTAATAGGTCTAAATAGCCACTCTTCACTCCATTTTGTCAAGAAATTCAGTATACAATTGGTTTGATATACGTTTCCGTAGTTGATGTTAAAAATCTAAATGAAAATTAAGAAAATAGAATTCTTGTATATATGTGCATGCCTATTTAAATGAAATGTCTAGTAATTCACTGATATTTTATGATTTTTATCTGAACCCTTTTAATTCACCGCCTTGAACTTGACAGTGCTTCAAAATAACATTATGCTCTTGATTGTATTCACATTACATTAAAATCCTCCCATGACTAGAAACATTTTTCCAATTATCTGGACAAAACTAAATGTTTAAATACATGGAAAGTTCTTTTGGATCAGTGATTTCATCTCACAGAATTAGTGACCATCCAGTGTATTGTGAACAGATGCCTCTGCCTTTGTCAGAGTTCCTTAACAAAGATCTATATTTACAGTATCTTTATGCTGAATTCCTGTGAAAACATTAATTCTTGTCTGTAATTACATCTGTACAGAACATCTACACAGAACAAGTCCATATTTGAAATCTGAAATTTGTGTTTGCAGAAACACCAAAAAATATGTTTTGAACAGGAAAAAGAATGGCAGAATAGGCAACAGTGGTGGGTAAATAAAACAAGGCTTTCCTTCCCATTGACAAAGCATGGAGGAGCAGAGCTCATAAAAGGGGGTTGTGGTTAGACTTTCTCTCAGACTGATATTAGGCACTATGGGGGTCAGCAAACAAGCCAAGACAATGATCCATCAAGAACACCGTGTCCCAAATATGTCAAATATTTAAGATTTGTTTTCTTGTTCATATTTTCCACATCTTCTCACTAGCCTACTTTTCTTACTTAAAAAAAAAAAACAAAAAAACTATTACTCTATATATTCTATATAATTTTTAGCTCTTGGCAATACCCGATATTAGATTTTCTTGACATTATCTGCTTTTTTTTTAATACTACCTTCAAAATCCATGTAATTAATAGAGAATTTTGAAGTTCTTTTTCAAATAAAGCATTGTTTTTACTTTAAGGAGAAATTTATATAGAAAATTATTTAAACATTTTAGCTTTTCTAATGTATAAATTCTGCTTCAAAGTATCACAGTATGTAATATCCTAATGAGTAAAATGTAGGTAGAAGAATATATTGCTTTTGTCTACATCCAGGCTAAGAAATATAGCAATTTAGGAGTAATCATTTGCATTTTGCTTTTATACTTCTGCTTGTAAGTAGAACGGCAGATCTTTGCTGACCTACCACTCTGCTCAGCACAGAAAACCACTAGATCATACAAACATGAGAGCCTCTATTAAATGTGTTAAAAAGAGACTCCCTGATAATTTACACCCAGATTAGGAAAGCAAAATCATATTTTCCAATTTCTAGTATATGGTAGGGAAATACACTTAATTCTATATTTTACACAAAAGGCAGATTTAGAAAGTCAAGATCATCTCTAGTGTCCCAATGATAAAAATTAAAGCTGAGGTTTGTTGAGCATTTACTATGTTACAATACCCAAAATGGAAACTAATTCTCCTAAGACAATATAGTCTAGGGTTAGACTGGAAGAGGAATAAAATATTTCAAAAATCTATCATCTTAGCTGCTTTGGTTTAAATGCCTCAGATTAAGACACAAGGAAAAGGCAATGCCATTTTGTGGTTTGCTCAAATTAACAGGTGGGTAATTTTTAAATAACTGCGCCAAAAATGTAACCCTAATTAGTGTCTCTTTAGAGAAGGATTTCCTGCTTTAATATTCTGGAGACACAATAATCTCACTGATACTTTTAATATTTAAAAAATGTATAATTCTTCAACCCCTTAAAGTTTTTTTTACTGAAATTATATAAGCACTGGGGGATTCCAAGAATAAAAATATATACAAAATAGTTTCTGCAGCCCTTTCTGGGCCTATAGAACAGAACAAGAATTACTAAAGAGTAAAAAATTTTCAATGTGAGGACTTGTCCTGTGGACAACTAGGCCATGGTGGCAGGGAAGGGTCACCCTCACAGATTCTCCCTTCAATATAAAATATGCTTACCGGAAAACTGCAATAACCACAATTAGGAGAGCCACTAAATAAAACTAAGAGGTATAAAACCTGAAGTCATTTCTACAAGCAAAGATGCTTTCTGTCTTCTTGTCCAGTTGAAAAAAGAATACAAATGCATGTGCAAATGTGTGTTTGTGTGTGAGTGTGTGTGTGTGTGTGTGTGTGTGGGTCTGTGGGTGGTGTGTGAATGTACAGCAGTTCCCAATCATATATGGCCTCTAGTGGTAATGATGAGGTGGCCAGAGTTGTTCTGAGCACCCTTGAGGGCATTGGAGAAAGGACAATAGTAAGCCTCTAAGAGTCTTTATCCCTGTAGCAGTATTTGAATCTAATATAACAGAGAAGGAAGATAAAGTCAGAGACAGAAACAGGTGATGCTATCCAGAGATGTGGAAGGAAACATAAATTTACTTCTGCAGGGCTTCATTTTGATAGAAAAATAATTGTATTTGGGGCTGCAAATTATAAAGCATTGGAATAATAATAATAATAGCTTCCAGTTTGACCACCATCTTATGATGCTGTATTGGTTCCTATGAATGAATGAAATTGGCAGTGTGATTTCATAGTTGTTCCCCCAATATCAAGTCATGTGAGAATTGTGGTCAGAAAGTATTTCGATCACATTTTTCACTGAGGCACCAGCAGTAATATCAGACTATGCAAACAGGCAGATGGTCCCGGAATGCTGATACTGTCCTTTAATAAGCATAGGGTTGGTTTCAATGTGTTTCAGTTTCCTCATCTGTAAATGCGGTCATTCTGACATCATTTCCTAATACCTATCAAATGAGATAAGATATTGAAACTGTCTAGCACTGTCCTTGGAATATAGTAAGCATGCCATAAGGAGTAAAAAATAGAATATTAGAGGAAAATGAGACTGTGATGTTAGTAATAATAACTATACACAAACAACATAATTTTACCTTGCTGTTTCCAAAAGATGTTTCAAAAAGAAAACACTCTTTGGGACATATTATACTTGTGTGATTTGAATAAGCTATATTTTTGCATGAGATCTCAGTATCTTCATCTTTGAAAGAGACATAATGATAGTACCTAGCTCTTAGAGTTATGACGATTGATTTACTAAGCACAGGAAAGTGCGCAGAGAGAGAAATATATAACTACTCCATAAATGTTACTACTCATACCTTTTGTAATATTTTCTCCCTCCCCCCAACAACAAAAAAAACATTAATTTTAAAGACACAAACTAGCCTCTGTAAGAGGGAAAGGAAAAGAAGAATGCAGGAAAAGAAAGAAAAAGAATAGATTAAATTTGGAAAGTAGCATTCACATTTCACATTGTTTTTCTTCCAGATTTAGGGTCCAGTTCGGCTTTTCCTAACTTCACCAAATTATTTAAATAAAATAATAATAACTTAATTAATACTGAGTTCTTATGTCTAGGCATTATGGAACACTTTCCTTATTATATAGGATTCAATCCTCACAACACTAGAATTAGGTACAATAATTCCTTCAGTGTTGCAGAAGAGGAATCAAAGCCCAGAGTGCTTAAGTAACTGGCCCAAGGTCACAGAGCTAGTAAGTTAATAGCTACAATTAAACACACCTCAGTTTAAGTAGTTATGTTCCTGTTCAAACAATCCCAAAATATCTTCAGTTTCCAAATAATGTTACAGAAACAAATACCCAATTTTCAGGTAGAGACAATTTAAGAACTGTTTGGATGAGCCTAAGAAAGTGTCTGGCTTGCTGGTTCTTTCATTCATAAACCAACTTACAAAATCAGTTGTTAACCAGTAAGAGTTCTCAAGCTATCTAAAAAAAAAAAAAGTGGTTTCTTACAGAAGGGGGTTATAAATTTTTAATGTTTCTATTAAACTAAATTAATTCCCAAATAAACACACTAATTTTATAGAAAATCATCAAAAACCTCTAGAATTCCGCTAGCATTGAATATATATTCCATAACACTGTAATTACACATTTCAGTTAAGTTCTGAAGAAGTAGCTTAGTATAATGTTAATATATCTTTTTCCTCTTATAATAAGCACTTTAAACAGAAGCTCTAAATTTCTGGTGCTAAGCTAGAAGGCAGCTATAATTGGTCAATCAAAAGAAACCATTATATAAGAATAGGTGGCAAAGAGATCCAGTTCTCAGAAGCCTACTGATAGAGAAACCACAAATCTTTCACATAACAAAAGAGAGAACATGCTTAATTATTTAATTTTTCTATGTGTTTCTTTAGGTCTTCACTTTTACCTTCTTTGAACCACTTTCAGCATCATGTCATTATTCAGTTCTCCACATCCATAGATTTGAGAGACTGTGGGAAATATTCCCCATGTTGTTTCCTCCCAAGTCCCCATAATTATGTATCTTTGTATTCTATACCAAAATTTTACATGTATCTCTAAGGTAAATACAATTTCTTATGAGAATCCTAAGTAATAATAATGGTAAAAGCTAAAACATATTGAATACTTACTCCAGGTCAGATACTTCATAAAATTCTATTACCCCATTTCTTTTAAATGAGGTTTATTTTGGAATACACTGAATATAGTAATAGTCACTCTTTTTAGGCCTTCCGTTTAATGAGTTTTATCAAATCACCACAATCAAGATATAGAATATATCTGTCACCCCCCAGAAGTTCTCTTGTTCTCTTTCATGGTCAATTTCTCTTCCAACCCACAGTACCCTGCAACCACTAATCTGAAGCCTATCTTTATTGATTTACCTTATCCTATTTTAAAAGTGAGGAAACTCATTTTCCAAAGGTCAGAAGTTAGTAAATGGTGAGTAAGTGGCAGTACTGACATTCAATTCCACATCTGTCTGACTCTGCAACTCTTATCCTAACTACTTTAGGATTATTTTTCTTCAAGGTGTAATTTTCCCCATTACTTCATTAATGATCTTAACCTTTTGTTTTACTAGCCTTGGTTTATTTTTTAAGTTAGTATAATTTATGTAGGAACTTACCTCATAATAGTAAAATATGGATGTAATTCAGCTACCAATTGTGAAAATTATACTAAGAAACAGAGAAAAACATAAAGTGAGCATATCAACATGGCAGAATAATTTTTGAGATACCAATTTATGTTTCCTTCTGTAGTCCCCCTTCCTCCCTGTTCTAAGCAGAGATATTATAAGCAGGCCTTTGAAATCTCATGCCTCAGAATATTTTGCAGGAGAAATTGCAGAGTCAGAAGCTTTTAAAAACTGAACACTCAAAGATGATGCCATATGTCCTGGTAGAAGAAAGAGTGGTGCTTTGTGGGCCAAGGTGAGAGAAAGGAAAACTTTTCCAAAGCAGAAAGGAGACAGGAGTTGAGAAGTTTTAGAATAGCTAAGATCCACCGAGCTTGCAAGTGATGGTTCCTCAAGAAAGGCAAGACTTTCCAGTAGTGGAGTTTCCAATAATACCCAAGCATCAAAATTGCAAAAGTAGCCAAGGTTCCAAATTATAAATGACGATGCAAGCTGAGAAACTAGTTTCTTCTTAGTAATCTGTGCACTGGAAAGAAGGCCTAACACCTACTGACATTTACTATGCATTGCACATACATTAATACATGTAATCCTCAAAACCATATAGTATTAGCATGAACCCCATTTCACAAAAAGCAGAACTAAGGCAAAGAAATGCTAAGTCTTTGCTTAAGATCACATAAGTGGCAGAGACATTATTTGAACCCAGACAGAACTCTACTCTAAAAGCTTATGCCATACTGCCATGTTTACCTACCTAAATTTCAGAGACCTTGCTTTACTTTAGGAGGAGGAAACTAATATCAACAAATATTGGATTTTCCAACAATACACTAAGAATTAGTGTCAGACTGTGATCTTAGTTTTTAAAAGAATAGAAAAGTGTGGTATTTTTATACTACTGAGTGTGTAGATAAAAATTTCTAATACATTAGCAGTAGAAATTTGATGTGCTTTTAATTAAGGATCCGTAAAACATTTCAGTGGAAGGTTCTTATGGCATTAAGAATCATTCACAAGACATTCTGTGTTCATGGACTGGAATAACTTATATTGTTAAAGTGTCTGTACTTCAAAGTGATGTACAGACTCAGTGCTATCCCCATCAAAATTCCAACGATGTTTTATAGGAATAGAAAAATGCAATCCTAACACTCATAGGGAACCATGAAAGACCAGAATAACCAAAGTGGTCTTGCCAGAAAGAATAGAAGCATCACACACTCTAATTCTAAAACCTGTTACAAAGCTATAGTAATTAAAGCATTATCATACTGGCATGAAAACAGACACATAGACACAGAGAGCCCAGAATTATCCCACACATATAAAGGGTGATGATCTTTGACAATGAGAAAAGGACAGTCATTTCAACAAATTGTTTTGGTAGAAGTCCCATGCAAAAAAGTAAAATTGTACCCCTATCTTCTACCATACACAAAAATCAACTCAAAATGGATTAAAGACATAAACATATGACCTAAAACTATAAAACTCTTAGAAGAAAACATAAGGGAAAAGCTCTTGATACCAAAAGTAAAGGCAACAATAGCAAAAGTAGACAAGTACATCAAACTAAAATGCTTCTGCACAGCAAAGGAAATGGGATGAAAAGACAACCTACAGAATGAGAGAAAATATTTGCAAATAATATATCTGATGAGATTAATTTCCAAAATATAAAAGAAACTCCTACAACTCAGAGCAAAAAAAACAAACAATGCAATTTAAAAAATGGGAAAAGAATCTGTAGGCAGTTTTCCAAAGTAAACATACAAATGAACAAGAAATATATTAAAAGGTACTCAAAATCACTAAGCATCAGGAAAATGGAAATCAAAACCACGATGAGATATCCCTTCATACCTGTTATAAAGATGGCTACTATCAAAAGGCAAAAGATAACAAATACTGGTGAGGATATGGGAAAAAGGAGCCCTTGTACACTGTTGGTAGGAATGGAATCTATACAGTCACTGTGGAAAACACTACGGAAGTTCCTCAAGAAATTAAAAATAGAATCACCATATGATCCAACAATCCCACATCCAGATATATACCCAAAGGAAACAAAATCATTATCTTAAAGAGAAACTTGTACTCCCATGTTTACAGCACCATTATTCAGAATAGCCAAGGTATGGAAACAACCTCAGCATCCATCAATGGATGAAGGAAAAAAGAAAATTTGAGATACACACACACACACAGACACACACACACACACACACACACAAATGGAATATTATTTAGCCTTCAAAAAATAAATCCTGTAATTTACAGTAACATGGATGAACCTGAAGGGTACTACTCTAAGTGAATTAAGCCAGACAGAGGAAGACAAATAACCCATGGTATCACTTATACGTGAAATTCAGAAAAGAAAGAAAGAAAGAAAACAGTGAAACTCATGAAAACAGAGAATAAAAAAGCAGCTCAAACTGTTTGCTAGGGGCTGGGGAGTTGGGAGAAGTTGGTAATAGGGTACAAACTTTCAATTATAAGATGAAGAAGGTTTGAGGATCTCATTTATAACCTGGTGACTATAATTGATAACACAGTACTATATAACTGAAATTTTCTGTAAGAGTAGAACTTAAATGCTGTCACCAAAAAAGTAAAAAAAAAAGGTAAATATGTGAAATGTGCTAAGTAACTCAATAGGAAGAACCCCTTCATAATGATATATATGATATATATTCCTGAAAACATTATGTTATACACTTTGAATATCTTACAATTTTGTCAATTATACCTCATTAAGAAAAAAAAGCTGTTTGTGAAATTATTCAACAAATAATTTTTCAGCTTCTGTGTACTGTCTTGGATCTTGGAGACACAAAAGATACATAGAAAAGAGGGAAATACAAACAAATCCCTGCCCTCTTAGGCCATTATTTAAGGGTAGACCATAAGGAAATAAACAATATCAGATGATGGTAAGTGTCATGAAGACAAAAATTTTATTGAGTGAGTTCTTATGGGAAGGTCTTATTGGTAACACAGCAAGTCTGCTGGTCAATCTTTGGATCTAGGGGAATCTGTGAATAGGTTTGATTCTTGGTCAACCCCTGGGAATGTGAGTCATGGAATGTTTTTTGTTACTATTTGATGATATTGTTGAATACAGTCAGAGCACCGGGACGGGATTCACCATCTTGTCAGCACTTACCAGGATTGTTTTGTGCAAACATCCAGATTGATGATATGCCTGCCTTCCTTGTTGGGGCCTTGAGAAACTTGTATTCCCATGTTTACAGCACCATTATTCAGGATAGCCAAGGTATGATGCTATGTGACCAGGATTACAAAAAATCCCCAGACCTGGAGACAGAAGCAGCCTTCCCTGGGCAGACAGACACACTTAACATGTGTGCCTGGCTGTGTTTGAACAAGATAATGTGGTTTTGAAAATTTTCCTCTAGACTGGAGCTGGGCACAGGAGGACAAAACCATGTCTAGCTCCCATGACCTTCTGTGAGAATTGATTATTACCTGCAGTTCTTTATCACATTCTGTTCTACTCTCCGTGTTAGCTTTTTTTGGTATGGTTAATGTACAATCACTTGAACAACATTATGTTTACTAGACAGCCTAATATCAAGTCCCCCCACATATACCACTACAGTCACTGTCCATCAGCATAGGAAGATGCTTTAGAATCATTACTTGTCTTCTCTGTAAATACTGCCTTTCCCACGTCCCCCGCCACTGCATTATGTGTGCTAATCATAATGCCCCTTTTCTCCCTTATCTCACCCTTCCCACCCATCCTCCCCAGTCCCTTTCTGTTTGATACTCTCTGCCTGGCTTATTTCACTAAGCATATACCCTCTAGCTCCATCCATGTTGCAAATGGTAGCATTTGTTTTCTTTCTAGGGATGAATAATATTCCATTGTGTACATGTACCACCTGTTCTTTACCCATTCATCTACTGATGGACACTTAGGTTGCTTACATTTCTTGGCTATTGTAAATAGTGCTGCGATAAACATAGGGGTGCATATGTCTTTTTGAAACTAGGCTGCTGCATTCTTAGGGTAAATTCCTAGGAGTGGAATTCCTGGGTCAAATGGTATTTCGATTTTTAGTTTTTTGAGGAACCTCCATACTGCTTTCCACAATGGTTGAACTAGTTGACATTCCTATTACCAGTGTAGGAGGGTTCCCTTTCTCCACATCCTCGCCAACATTTGCTGTTGTGTTTTGGATGTTGGCCATCCTAACTGGTGTGAGGTGATATCTCGTGGTTTTAATTTGCAATTCTCTGATGATTAGCGGTGTGGAGCATCTTTTCATGTGCCTGATGGCCATCTGAATTTCTTCTTTGGAGAAGTGTCTGTTCAGCTCCTCTGCCCATTTTTTAATTGGCTTATTTGCTTTTTGTTTCTTGAGGTACATGAGCTCTTTATATATTTTGGATGTCAACCCCTTATCGGATATGTTATTTATGAATATATTCTCCCATACTGTATGATGTCTTTTTGTTCTACTGATGGTGTCCTTTGCTGTACAGAAGCTTTTTAGTTTGATATAGTCCCACTTGTTCCTTTTTGCTTTTGTATCCCTTGCCCAGGGAGATATGTTCATGAAGAAGTTGCTCATGTTTATGTCCAAGAGATTCTTTGTCTATATTTTTTTCTAAGAGTTTTATAGTTTCATTACTTACATTCAGGTCTTTGATCCATTTTGAGTTTACTTTTGTGCATGCGGTTAGACGGTAATCCAGTTTCATTCTCTTACATGTAGCTGTCCAGTTTTGCCAACACCAGCTGTTGAAGAGGCTGTCATTTCCCCATTGTATATCCATGGCTCCTTTATCATATATTAATTGACCATATATGTTTGGGTTTATATCCGGGATCTCTATTCTGTTCCACTGGTCTGTGGGTCTGTTCTTGTGCTAGTACCAAATTGTCTTGATTACGGTGGCTTTGTAGCAGAGCTTGAAGTCAGGGAGCATAATTCCCCCTGTTTTATTCCTCCTTCTCAGGATTGCTTTGGCTATTCGGGGTCTTCTGTGGTTCCATATGAATTTTAGAACAATTTGCTCTAGTTCGCTGAAGAATGCTGTTGGTATTTTAATAGGGATTGCATTGAATCTGTAGATTGCTTTAGGCAGGATGGCCATTTTGATAATATTAATTCTTCCTAGCCAAGAGCATGGGATGAATTTCCATTCATTAGTGTCCTCTTTAAGTTCTCTTAAGAGTGTGTTGTAGTTTTCAGGGTATAGGTCTTTCACTTCCTTGGTTAGGTTTATTTCTAGGTATTTTATTCTTTTTGATGCAATTGTGAATGGAATTGTTTTCCTGATTTCTCTTTCTGCTAGTTCACCATTAGTGTATATGAATGCAACAGATTTATGTGTATTAATTTTGTATCCCACAACTTTGCTGAATTCAGATATTAGATCTAGTAGTTTTGGAGTGAACACTTTAGGGTTTTTTTATGTACACTATCATGTCATCTGCAAACAGAGACAGTTTGTCTTCTTCCTTATCCATCTGGATGCCTTTTATTTCTTTGTGCTGTCTGATTGCCATGGCTGGAGCCTCCAGAACTATGTTGAATAAAATTGGGGAGAGTGGGCATCCTTGTCTTGTTCCCGATCTTACAGGAAACACTTTCAGCTTCTCGTTGTTAAGTATAATGTTGGCTGTGGGTTTGTCATATAGGGCCTATATTATGTTGAGGTACTTGCCCTCTATACCCTTTTTGTTGAGAGTTTTTATCATGAATTGATGTTGAATTTTGTCAAATGCTTTTTCAGCATCTATAGAGATGATCATGTGGTTTCGGTCCTTCTTTTTGTTGATGTAGTGGATGATGTTGATGGATTTTCGAATGTTGTACCTTCCTTGCATCCCTGTGATGAATCCCACTTGATCATGATGGATGATCTTTTTAATGTATTTTTGAATTTGGGTTGCTAATATTTTGTTGAGTATTTTTGCATCTATGTTCATCAGGATATTGGTCTGTAATTTTCTTTTTTTGTGGTGTCTTTGCCTGGTTTTGGTATTAGGGTGATGTTGGCCTTGTAGAATTGAGTTTGGGAGTATTCCTTCCTCTTCTCCTTTTTGGAAAACTTTTAAGGAGGATGGGTATTAGGTCTTCACTAAATGTTTGATAAAATTCAGCAGTGAAACCATCTGGTCCTGGTGTTTTGTTCTTAGGATGTTATTTGATTACCAATTCAATGTCTTTGCTGGTAATTGGTCTCTTCAGATTTTGTGTTTCTTCCTGGGTCAGCCTAGGAAGGTTGTATTTTTCTAGAAAGTTATCCATTTCTTCTAGGTTTTTCAGTTTGTTAGCTTATGATTTTTCATAGTACTCTCTAATAATTCTTTGTATTTCTGTGGTGTCCATAGTGATTTTTCCTTTCTCATTTCTGATTCTGTTTATGTGTGTAGACTCTCTTTTTTTCTTGATAAGTCTGGCTAAGGGTTTATCTATTTTGTTTATTTTCTTGATGAACCAGCTCCTGCTTTCATTGATTCTTTCTAATGTTTTAGTCTTCTCAATTATATTTATGCTTTAATATTTATTATGTCCCTCCTTCTACTGACTATGGGACTTATTTGTTCTTCCTTTTCTAGTTTCATTAATTGTGAGTTTAGACTGTTCATATAGGTTTGCTCTTCTTTCCTGAGGTAGGCCTGTGTTGCAATACATTTCCCTCTTAGCAAGGCCTTCGCTGTGTCCCACAGATTTTGCAGTGTTGAATTATTGTTGTCATTTGTCTCCATATATTGCTTGATCTCTGTTTTTATTTGATCATTGATCCATTGATTATTTAGGAGCATGTTATTAAGCCTCCATGTGTTTGTGGGATTTTTCAATTTTTTGTGTAATTTATTTCTAGTTTCATACCTTTGTGATCTGAGAAGCTGGTTGGTACAATTTCAATCTTTTTGAATCTACTGAGGTTCTTTCTGTGGCCTAGTATATGATCTATTCTTGAAAATGTTTCATGTGCACGTGAGAAGAATGTGTAGCCTATTGCTTTTGGATGGAGTGTTCTGTAGATGTCCATTATGTCCATCTGTTCTAATATGTAGTTTAGTGCCTCTGCCTCATTACTTATTTTCTGTCTGTTTGATCTGTCCTTTGGAGTGAGTTTTGTGTTGAAGTCTCCTGAAATAAATGCATTGCATTCTATTTCCCCCTTTAATTCTGTTAGTATTTGTTTCATATATATAGGCAATCCTGCGTTGGGTGAATAGATGTTTATAATAGTTATATCCTCTTGTTGGCCTGACCCTTTTATCATTATGTAATGTCCTTCTTTGCCTCTTGTGACTTTCTTTGTTTTGAAGTCTATTTTTTCTGTTACAAGTACTGCAAATCCTGCTTTTTTCTCCCTATTAGTTGCATGAAATATCTTTTTCCATCCTTTTACTTTCAGTCTGTGTATGACTTTGGGTTTGAAATGAGTCTCTTGTAGGCAGCATATAGATGGGTCTTGTTTTTTGTCCATTCAGTAACTCTATGTCTTTTGATTGGTGCATTCAGACCATTTATATTTAGGGTGATTATCAATAGGTATGTACTTATTGCCATTGTAGGCTTTAGATTTGTGGTTACCAAAGGTTCAAGGGTAAGTCCCTTACTATCTAACAGTCTAATTTAACTCACCTTGTATGCTATTACAAACACAAACTAAGGGTTCTTTTTTTTTCTCTCCTTTTTCTTCCTCCTCCATTCTTTGTATGTTATGAATCATATATTGTACTCTTTGTCTTCCCTTGGGTGACATCTGTTTAGCCTTACGAGTACTTCCATTTATAGGAGTCCCTCCAAAATGCACTGCAGAGGTGGTTTGTGGCAAGTAAAATCTTTCAGCTTTTGCTTATCTGAAAATTGTTTAATCCCTCCTTCATATTTAAATGATAACCTTGCTGGGTAGAGTATTCTTGCTTCAATGCCCTTCTGCTTCATTGCATTAAATATATCATGGCACTCCCTTCTGGCCTGTAAGGTTTCTGTTGAGAAGTCTGATGATAGCCTGATGGGCTTTCCTTTGTATGTGATCTTTTTTCTCTCTCTAGTCTATCTTTATCCTTGATCTTTGCCAGTTTAATTATTATGTCTTGATGTGGTCTTCCTTGGTTCCCTTGTGTTGGGAGATCTGTGAACCTTCATGGCTTGAGAGACTATCTCCTTCCCCAGATTGGGGAAGTTTTCAGCAATTACCTCCTCAATGACACTTTCTATCCCTTTTTCTCTCTCTTCTTCTTCTGGTACCCCTACAATGCAAATATTGTTCTGTTTGGATTGGTCACACAGTTCTCTCAATATTCTTTCATTCATAGAGATTCTTTTTGCTCTGTGTGCCTCAGCTTCTTTGTATTACTCTTCTCTAATTTCTATTCCATTTACCATCTCTTCTACTGTATCTAATCTACTTTTAAATCCCTGTATTGTATGTTTAATTTCAGATATGGAATTTCTTAATGATTGAATCTCTGACTTAAATTCGTTCCTGAATTCTTGAATGTTTTTCTGTACCTCCATAAGCATGTTTATAATTTTAATTTTGAACTCTCTTTCAGGAAGATTGGTGAGTTCAGTTTCATTTGGCCCTTTTTCTGGGGTTTGTGAGATTTTGGTCTGAACCATATTCTTTTGACATTTCATATTTCTGTGTGGTACCCACTAGTGCACAGAACCTGCAGTCTCTGGAGTTGCTCAGCCCCTAGAGTGAGGTTGGGGGTCATAGGGGAGCAGAGCTGGTGCCTGATTCCCATCTGCCCTGCCTGTCTCCATTGTCAGGGCCAGTGGGCCAAGCACACACATGTAAGCCTCTGTGCTTTGCATCTCAGCTGTTGTAGGCTGGGCCTCCCTCTGGCTGGCCTGACACCAGTGCAGTGACTGCCAATTTGCGAGCAGGTGCCATCAGGCCAGGAGGAAAGCTTGGCATGCTGTGTGTCACAGTGGGGGGCCTCAGAGCTGAGTAGGCAGCTAGGGGGATGGAACACCTGAATCTCCTCAAAGTTCCCAACCAGCTGGGTAGAGCATGCCCAGACAACCTTGTCTAGCTCTCCCTTCCCCCATGCAGCAACCTCCATGCAAACCCCATCTTTTCAGCAGCCCTCTCACTGCTAGGAAGCCTCTCAGACTGCCCACCCTTCCTCTCATGCAGAGCAACTGGGTGTGGATCCCATCTTCCACAAATGGCCAGAATGTCAGTGTCCCAGGCCCTCCGCCCATCCGCGCTCCCCAACGGCCAGAGCACCACACAGTATAGGCTTCCGCTCACAAAGTAGATCTCCAGGGCTAGGTGTCCAGCAGTCCAAGGCTTCCACCCCCTCCCCACTCTGTTTCTCTTCTTCCCTGTCGGTGAGCTGGGATGGGGGAAGGGCCGGGGTCCCGCTGGATTAAGGGTTTCCTCTGTTACCTTGTTTCATCGTTCTGCTCTGTTTGTGAGGTCTGTATGCAGTCTGGTTCAGCCTTCTTTCTTCTTGCTGTTTTAGGGTTAGTTGTATTAGTTAACTATATTTTTATACTATTTGTGGTTTGGGGAGGAGTTATCCGTGTCACCTCTCATGCCGCCATCTTGAATCCCTCTCCTCCATGTTAGCTTTAAGTGACTATGGTCCCCTCCTGCCAGCCAGCCGTAACTAATTAGACCAGTGTGGATACCGGCCTTCAAATGGATCCAGTTCTGTCTCCTGAAGATTAGGGTTTATGACAGCATGGATCTTAGCAGTAAGATTTGGGGAGTAGAGTATGAGGGGAAGTATATATCCATAACTAGAAAGGCTATTTTCTACAGACTGAAGTAGAAAATCGACTGAAGAAAGACAGAAAGAAAATAATGTGAATAGTAGAGATGAGAAGCCAATCAGCGTCAGCTTTTCAGGCTCATGAAGGCAGAGACATAGCTCTACTCCACTGTGAGGCCCAAGTGTCTTTGGCCTTGGGTCTTAATGGCAATTCTTTTCAATGATTTTCTAGCTCGTTTGAATGGAATTCTTTTCCTAGAAGATTATCCTTAAGACAGTCTACCAATACTTCTCAACTAAATCACCTAGAGATCTATTAAAATGCAGTTAGGTTTGGAGTGGTGCTTATCTTTTGAATGTTCACTGAGCTCCCAGGGATGTCAGCTCCGCCAGTCCATGGACCCTTCTCTGGAGGGGTCTGGAATTGGATCCGTAGCACAGTGAGTAAAAATGGCTACCAAGAAAACTTAAAACTAGGCTTGGATCCAATTTCTGAATGACTGCATGTATTTCACCAAGAGGACTGTAGATTATTCTAGAGTAAATGGCGTAATACCAGTGGTTTTCGTTAAAACCTTGTTGCAGAAAGATAACCCTAAAGGTAAAGTGGTAAATGGAAGGGATAAGGGAAAGGCAGAGATAAAAAGAGAATAAAATAGGAAAATATTTTACATGGAATTATTGGGAAATACTTGTTTTCATTTTCATTAAGGAATAAAGTTTGGAAAGTTTCTTTTAAATTTCATACTGAATACAATTTTATGTTTACCTCTCTGACACTTGAGAAAACAATCACCAGGGTGTTTTTTTTTTTTTCTCCAAATGTTTGCAGGTGTGGATAATTAAAACACCACACTTACTTGCATTTGATTGTGTGAGCATGCTCATGTCTACAAGTGATTCTAATCAACTTCACTAAACACGGGAAAAGGGAAACCTCTATAATTAACAAAACTTTACAATCACTAGAGTTTAGAATTATAATTAACAGCACATTCCTAATTATTATTTTTATCCACTTGAACTTCCATTTTTCTTAGTGAACAATAATGTACAAATGATCAAAACACTTTTTATTCTTTTTAATAAAATAATTTAGGAATGAACAGAAAACAGTAAAGTATTTCAAATAATAAGCCAATACCCACACATAATGATTGATTAGATGAAATAACATTTCAAGTTATTTTATTTCTTCAAGTTCATTCTTCATTCAATTTCTAGAGTCATAAAGTGAATACATCTTCCTTCATCTTGCACCAATAACACCTAAACTGAGAATAGCAATTTATACTGAATCTCTCAGCTAGTGCTCAAGGTGTACTTAGGCATCTGTTCCATCCAACCCGTGGATCGGATGTGTATAAAGTATAATAAAGCTCAGTAGTAAAGAGAAGAGCTATGGAGTTAAAATCACCAGGAATCAACCACTGACTTCCTTTTCAAGTCTTAGTGTCATCATCTATAAATTGACGTAATAGTTTCTTCTTCATAAAGTTGTTGAGAATTAAATGAGGCAATATATGCCCAGATCCTGATGCATGCTGTGTCCTGAAATGCATACCTGCTGTTACTATAATACTTATAGAAATGGGCTTAATAGTCTCTACAAGAAGTTTTAACACTAAAGGAACTATGGTAATGTAATAAATTTCAGTCACGTTACGTGAAATCTTCACTTCATCTCAAATTGCTCAGTTTGAAAAAACACCATGGTATAGATGAATTTTGAAGGACAGCACAAGTTAAGTGATTAAACTTAACCTTTTTACTCTGGATCCAGTAGAACAATGAATCTCAAACCAGAAAGATTCTAGGGCCCCATATCCCGAAATTCTCATTTGTAAGTTTGAGGAGACGTGTAGGGATCTGCATTTTTAATGAACACGCCAAGTAGATTCTGAGGCAAGTCATTCTCAGGCCCCACTCTGAGACAGAATACCCAAATCTCAACTGTCTGAGGACACATACAAAATGTTGTTCATCTCTGTGCAGTCAGTGCCTGACTTTGTGCCTTATATGCATTAAGCATGCAATAAATAATAATGAAATTATATCATAAATGATTAACATACCAAAATCAAACTGATTGATATTGTTACTATTCTGGTATATTACTACTAGGGGTTGCACAAAATATCAATTTTTTTTCTGACATGTGAGAGTGGACAGTTAATTCAGATTAATTGTGATCTGTGTCGAAGTGGTGGTGAGGCAAATTTATTGTCTTTAAAATATGAAAAGACTTGAATGTGCTGTTCACATTTATATATTTATTCTCAAAGTCTTTCGGAGACATTTGAAACATTGAGGCATGAAATTAAAAACTACCTAGCTCCAATATGTGACTCTATGTTCACCTTCTCCCTGAGAATCAAGTTTATTTGCCAAATGATACAAAACAGAAAGCTAATCTCGTCTCCTCTTGACCAGTAAACTTCAAGCTGAAAAGGAGTAGGCAATTACACCTGAATGTTGACAAACCAAAGGATGCAAGCCAACAGAAGGGGCTACCAGCTGAGCAAGCAATGGATGGGGATACCAATAAAAGACCAGATTATCTGCAGTATAATCAACAAATAGAAAATGAGCCTAAACATGCATTAGGTTTGACTATGATATCAAAATTTCACTTTTGGTGAATAAATATTCAGTTAGTCTCCTGAGAGTGTTCAGTATTATACTTGAAAAGATGACCTTAACGTTGGGAATCTTGATTTTTTAAAATCAGATCATTTATTTAAGTAGTATTTAAAATCTGTCCAAAACACTAAATTTTGAATCATGTGGTTTGCAAGGTCTCTAATGTTAGCCCTGAAACTGCTAACATTATAAACGTGGACAACTAATTAAATGCGAAACCCTTGACTGATTGATTGGTTTTGCCTATATATCTTACAATGTTATTTTGCTGTCAAATTAAAAAAAAAATATCTGTGAATGTGTTTGAAAAATAGTAACTGAACAAAAGCTGGGTACCATTTTTATACTTTTCTAATGTTATCATAACTTCAACAATGCACATTTCACATTTCATGTTATTTTTGAGATTATTATTATATGGTAATAGTTATATAACTTATGATGGTTGTGTAACTGTGGTTATATAATGTTAATAATGTATTCAGGAAATACATAAATTAAGTGTTAAAAAGATCAAGAAACAATGTTGAGAATGTATTTTGAATTAAGGATAAAACTGGGTGATTAAAAGTAGAATTAAAAGTAGAATGTTGGGCACATGAAATTCTGATTGGGAGTTAAAGTTTCAAAGAGACATCTGGTTGTTAATGTCTACCGAGCTAAAGCAAGTAGTCTCTCTCCCAAACCAAATTGTTCAAATACACAATAAAGTTTAAAAAGAAGAAAGACAATACATAGAAATAAGAGAAATAAGAGCTAGAAATTTTATCCAGTACTAAACTGAATAGATTATATGAGCTATTAGAACCTGTTATCACCTGGAAGGTGACATGAAATCTCTGAGCAGCCTAGTTAGGAAACCATTCTAAAAATAATTTTCCCATTTACCTGGGGAGTATTCTAGGCAGTTGGTTTCTCAACAGTTCATTTTATTGGAATAAAGAATATCCAGGGGAAAATGGGACTTCAAGAGGTACCATCTGTAAATACAGAGTCTAATGTCATGTTATTTAATTTAGACATACAGGAACCTCGGCCCCAAAACTAACTGAAAAATGGTATGGAATGATGACATTTGGAAACTAATCATGAACATAGGAAGCTCCATTTGGAGCACCTCTACAGCCAAAAGCAAGAGAGAATCCCCAAATCAAGCAAATGACTCCTGTTGGGGAGGTGATAACAAGAAACATGTGTACCCAAAACGGAGTAAACAACTGTGAGAAATAGAGAAAGAACATAATTAAAGAGAACAAAAGAAAAATGCATACTTTGAGAATGATAGAGAAAAGAACAACCCAGGGAAGTTTTAGCACTTGGAGTATATTCAAAGAAAGGGTGAAAAGACTCTAAAAACTAATCCTTAAGAAAACATACTGCATTTGGGGAAAAGAACCAAAAATAAATATAGAATGAAAAACAAAGTCATTGATATTAAAAAAAAAGTGTTGATAGTTTCCATGGGTAGACAGGACTGAACAAAATATTACATAAGGAAAGTTAGACTAAAGAAAATATGAAAAATCCATCACAAATAAGTAAGAACTTAGGAAATACAAAGGGGTTGTTAAGAGACATTGAAGAAAGTCAAGGAGTTTCAACATATAAGTAGTAGGGGTTACAGAAGTAGAAAACAGAGTTTGGGGGTGAGAGTATATTTTCAAAGCCATAATGACTGAAAACTTCCAGAATTTAAAAAGAAAAAAATAAAAATGCTTTAGTGTTCAGAGTAAAGGAGAACCCAGAAATCCAAACAAAATATGTAATAATGAAGCCGTACCTGTTTACATTGTAGTGAAAATACAGAATATAATAAGGAAAAAATATTTAAAAAGCACCAAAGAGAATAAGAAAAAAAGATAGATTATCCTAAAATAAAGAAAAAAGCAATCAACTATATTGCTGAATTCTTAGCAAAGCATTTGAAGCTAATATACAAAGTTATAATATCCTCACAGTGTTTAGGGAAAATATTGTCTATCTAGAAATCCATACTAAAATAAATACCATTCACATGTGAGGACTGAAGGCACGTTTTCAGACATAAAAAGACAAAGTTTGCATCTGTGGATAAAGAGTGAAAGTTCCTGTGACCAGGATTCTCACCTGGCCCTGGTTGGCTAGCTTGCTACACACGTGTGGGCAATATGTTGTTATTGACTCTATATAAGGAGCTCCACCCCATGCTCTGGGCAATACAGTGGCATGGCTGCAAGGCTGCAGGAGAGCAGAGTAGAGGCTGGAGTGGGGGCAGTGCTGAGGACAGAGGCCCAGAGGATGGCTGTGTGGGACGAGAGACCCAGAGGCAGAGACCGGCTTGCTGCATGCAGACTCGTTCTGAGTGGATGAGATTCTAGCAATTAACCTGCCACTGTGGAGATAAAGTTGGGTATAACCTTTCACCCCAAGAACGTTCTATGGTCATTTCTTTTGTCACATTGAATCCATATGAACTTACCCGGGGCTGAAACTCATTGGCAAGACAGCATCTCACATACTTTCACTGGAAAAATGACCAAAGAAAATACTTCAGCAAGAAAAAAAAAACTATGTAAGAAAGAAGATGTAGTTGAAGAAATAATGAACAAATAAATAGCTAAAACACTTTTAGAAAATCTCAATCCATATTTACTGTTCCCACCCCAAATCCACTAATTATATGGAGTTTTAAAAAAGAAAAATGAAGTTGACAATAATCACTTGGAAAATAAGAGATTTAGAGCAATCTGTTGTTTTTTGTGTGCATAATGAAAAAAAACCTTAGATTTAATCATTAAATTTGTTCAGTGTGATTTGGAATGTGTTTCAGCTCTAAGAAATGAAACAAAAGTGAGGTGAAAAATATCCATTCCAGTGGAAGCCAGGATGAGAGGGAAAAAAAAAATCAGAGGACAAAATAGAAAATAAAAAAATCTATCAATTAATAATAATACATATTAATTTACATTTATTATAAAATGGCTGACCACAAAAGCAAGAAACTTGAAAAACAATAGAGTAGAAGAACATCTATAGAATGATGTATCTGCTCTTTAGAACTTCAAGGATCAAAACTGATCTCAAAACATAATAAGCGATAAGAAACAAGCAATAGAATGATTAGTATATTATAATACCATAATAGATTTCAGAAGAGACCCAGTTTAGATAGCTCTTGCCATTCACAACACACACAACAATCCAGTATATTACTTATGCATGCAAATAACATTATCAAAAATATTATAACAGGCATCTACCTCAATCTCAAAAGAATATTTGCTTTCATGAAGGAAGGAATGGAATAAGGTTGAGGTCCGGTATAAAGAGAATATCCTTTTCTCAACTCTTTTTCTGGAACATCTATTTATTTAAAATTAATTTTGAAGTGATAAAGGTAAAACTTTTACTTTAGAGTTTCACAGTAGTTGCATGTGTTTTAATGCAAGTAATAGGGTGTTTCAATGGTTAGTTTTGTACTGTTGTTTAGGTTTATAATCATTATAAAATTTTAATAAAATCCTGAAATAATAAATTTTTCTTTATTTATCTATGGAATATTGGAGCATTAAGTTTTCTCTAGCAAAATACTGGAGTAATAGAGCAACACATTTCTTCTCCTGAGAAAGCCAATATAAATAAGATTATAATACTTTATTTTTCAAGTCAATAGTATTTCCAACTTTAAAACGGCTAGTTCCAAAGAAATGTCAGACTTCTTATACATGTCTAAAATCCTACTTTTGTTTTAAATCCAGTGGAATTTGTCATTCCAAAATTACAGGTGTTATTTATACCATGTACAGGAAACTAGTGATATGCGTCAAAATTGCATTTTCCTTCTATTGTCTCCAATCACTCGGAGTCATCTTCAGAATTATAAGGATCTGATTCCCCATGAGCTCATGCTCTCTTAAATAATGGAAATGTCAGCTCAAAGAAAGGCATGTCTCTTCATAAGTGAAAAATTCATCCACAGGCATTTCAAAGAGAAGAACCACCTTCCGTGATAGATATAAGGCTCCTTAGAATTATGAGTCAGAGGGAGGGATAAAGCTAAGAAACTGTACAATTACAAGCAATAAAGGCCCAAATGAAATCAAGTGTTAATGAGTCTGGCGTTAATTGAGTTTTACTCCCACTGCTAAACTCTTTAGTAAAATATATTATCACATCATTTATTTTATGATGCATTAAAATCTGTACTATATTAAAGCATTAGTTATTATGATACTTAAAAAATACGACTTGCTTCATTTTACAGTATTGTTTATCTGTCAAACACAATATCACAGCATTGCAGTTGTTTGCCAGAACTCCTCAACTTGGGAAATAAGAGTTAATTCAGCTATCATGTTCACAAAAATTGCCTTTTCTAATGCAGGATTTATTTGATTTTAATTTTAAAATCCTTAATGAATTTCCTGGTAGGCCTATAATTTCACACTGTAGCGCTCCATTTACATGGTGCCAAAGACAAGGATTCAGAGGAGACCCTTTTTTTTTTTCTGAAGAGCCCTCACTTTTCAGTGAATTGTTCACACCAATTTCTGTCCCAACGGCCATAGTGTGGTTTGGGAGTAACAATCTGCCAAAAAAGGGCAAGTAATCTTCTACACTTGGCCTTTATTGAAGCAACTTTGCATAGGGCTCAAATCAGTCCCCAAAACTCCACCATTTTAAACAAGATCAGCATTCAAGAGCAAAGAAAGAAATGCTGCACTCTGCTGGCCGGTAGCATAAAGGCTTTGAGTTGGTTCCTCAAACTGATATGTTGGCTACTGAGATTCTTCTTCGGGTCCAAAGACTACTGTGATTTCAACACATTGATCCCAGGTCTGAGACCTGTGCTCTCTTCACAATCCTGAGATTGCTATTGACTGGATTTAGAATTTTGTTAGGATTTGTTGCACCTGGGACAGTGCCCTGAACATAGGTAATCAAAGCATCAAAAAATTTATGAATAGATAAATGATTATGCATGTATGCATACGTACATGAATAAATGAATGAAGGAAGGATTGAATACAAATATGCCGTAATCTTGCTAAGCCTCCGTTTCATCATCTATATGTAGGGTAATGAGCTCCCTAACATAAAGAATCATTATTAGAGAAAGAAACAATATATGTAAGGAACTGGAACAAAGTAGGAGCAAAAACAATATGACTGAGAACTCAAGCACACTTGTATTACAACCTGACTAGTTATGCATTGATCTGTACTAATTGCTGGCCAAAATCTTCTCAAAAACATGACGATGATCCAGTGTAAAGTCATATTAAATCATTCTCACTAAAGCATTTATGACTATGTCCCCATCAATAAACTTTGCATTTTGCAAAGTTTGACCTCACAGTCCTGTCACTGTCTACGTGATATAACTTCTATAAAATGGAAAATACTAGCCACATACTGAGCAATGTATTGGGGCAATCACTGAACATTATACAGCCCCACTATTCTATTCAATCGGACACTTCTAACTTTGATCTTTTCACATTTTAGGCATAATGATAAAAAGTCAAAAGTTCTGAAATATAGAAATTCATTCTTAGAATAGAAAATATATTCATCTGATCAAGTGGATGGAATTGGCTATTTTTGCAGAAGTGCTGACACGAACACTGAAAGTACAATATCTAGTACCAAAATAGACTTTTTTGTGTGAGACATCATAAAATGTATAGTCACTGGGGATTAAATGACATTCCTTCGGGGAATTATCTTTTCTTTCTTTTGGGAAGAAACTAAAGCTGGTGTTGGCGTACTGCATGAGCGCATTTTTCTAACTATGATCTAGAGATTATAGCTTCTTTTAAAAATTAAAAAGATAATATTATATCACAAATGACTTTCAATTCATACTATTTCTTAACAGAAATTATATGGCATCTATTGCATTTTGAACTACAATAAAACTAAGTGAAATGATTATAAGATAGAGCTAATGCTTCAGGTGACTCTTACAATATGGGTGCAATTTTAATTTAAGTATAATATCTTTAATTTAGCCAATTTGACTTAGTTCAAAAGCAGTGTGAAAACTATAAATGTGAAATTAATTTCCAGCTTTCAAACTTTGAGTAACAGGTGAGAAAAATTTAATCAAAAACTTTAAACTTTATATCATAGTATTAGGATGATTTTTCTACCAGGTTGATATTTTAGCATAATTGGAAATAATCACTCATTCTGGTTTTCCATTCCTATGGAATGCCACATATCGCACTCCCCCTACAAGAATGGCAGAAACAGCAACAAGAAAGAGAAATCCTGGATTCCATTTATTTGAAATAACTTCTTTACTTGCTAAATTGAAACTGTTTTTGTTCAGTTTGAGATACCCAGATTTTTTTCGGTGTTAATATAATTTGTAGTTGACGTATAAAGATGAAATTATTTTACAAAAACAAACACTAAACAATAGAATTAACAAATGACCTTTCCCCCCACTAAAGTTAACTTTATGTTGTATGCAATGTTAGCAAACAGCACAAGATTGCAGAGATATCATCATGAGACCTCTGTACACAGGTGTGATAGAGCATGGACTGCGAAGGTGAAAACTTCCCTTTCCAGCTTATAGTGTTGAGAACGAGTAGGTTAATCGTGTGAAAACAGTTCAATTGCGAATCAATTTCTGGCTGAGTCTACTTGACTAGAGGTGAAGGTCGTTGACAACAGGCTTTCTCTTGATTTGACCAAAGCTGGAAAAGAAAAAAGGGTGATTGGTTCTTGTCCTTATTCATATCGCTGACTTCCATATAACATTCCTAAAACTTATGGTAAAACCAGAAATAACGCCTTGAAAATTAACGTAAAATTAATTTTGTCTGATATTTTCTGTTCAGCTGCTCTTTATCTGCCTTTTTCTAAGCCTTAGAGGCTCAAAAATGAAATTTACTAGGGAATTTCAAACTGTATTTCTGACTGTAGACCTGGGCCTTTCCTCAGTGAGTTTTCTCTTATTTAAAATCCTCGGTAGAACTAAAAAAGACCAAATACTGCAAAGGGGTTGAAAAGAAGTTCCTAACTTTCTTTGCTGTCCTTGGCTCCAGGTAGAATAATATCAAACTTCCTGATGGACTGAGATTTAAAGGGGGCCCTACCCCCTGACCAGTATCCCCTTTGCCACTTAGAGTTTGGCATTTTCCATCCTCAGAACATCTAGAAATTATCTTGCCCTTCACCTCACAAGGGGCTTGCATCATTTGTGCACGTCAGTCCACATTCTTTCCCTCTTTTTATTTAATACACTGCCAGACACAAATTTCTTTCAAAGACCATCTCATATGTCACCTATTCTATAAAGCTTTATCTGCTGCCCACATCCTGGAACAATGTAGACACTCAGAGCATATTAGTGGAATAGATGAATGAATGAATCACTCTCCATTGTATGAAAAACTGCATTTATAAAATGAAGCTTTGGTCTTTTGTTTAATCATGTATTCATTTCTCATCTCTCATGCAAAAACTTTAAACCCTTGATATGCTTACCAGAATATTACCAGTGTCACTATTTCTGGCTCATAACAGGTACACATCAATGTTTGAGAGATGAAGGAATAGGCAATAAACCGTATCCCCAAATACACTTATAAATATACACTCTATTAGGGTACAAAAATGTATAAAGTAGATGATTCTTAATGAATATGGGAAAATGCATTATTTTTCTATTCCTCTATAACAAATTACCACAAATGTAGCGGCTTAAAACAGTATACATTGAGTATTTGCTGTTCTAGAGTCTAAACTCATCTATCCGGGTTCTGGGCTCAGCACCTCCCTAGGCTCAGTTTTGGCTGGCTGGTAGCTAGAGGCCTGCGTCCACTTTGAAAGACCCCTCAGTTCCTTGCATGCGGCCCTCTACAATGCCTTCTCACAGGCCATCTCACCATATGGCAGCTGATTTCTTCAAAGATGGGACGAAAGACTGTCTTTCTTCAGGAAGCTTCTCGTCCCCTATTTTAAGAACTATCTCTTGAGTGAGTCAGGCCCACATAAGGTAATCTCCCTTTTGATTGACTCAGAATCACCTTTTGAGGACTTTAATTACAGTATCCCTTCACCTTTGCCGTCTAATGTAGCCTCATCACCCCAGGAGTGATACCATTTTTTACAGATTCTGCCTACATTCAAGGAAGGGAGAGGGAGTACTGATTATACTCCAGGACAAGAGAATCTTGGGGTCTTCTCAGAATCCTGCCTGCCACAAATTTGAGAATGGAATTTAAGGTTTGACTCCATGGAACATGATCATCTATTGTAAATGTTCTAGTTTTCCTTCCAGGCAAAGGGCAGATCCCCTTTGATCATTGTTTTACTCCTGGCAGTGAAATGAGGGTAGAAATGTATGTGTCACTTCTACAAGGAAGCTTTACAAACAGCGCACGATTCACAACATTCCTTTCTCTCTGCCTCAGTGATTGTGAAAGCTTGTGTTGAGATGAAGCCCGTATCAGCCTTAATCTTGTGTGATTTAGGGTAATGTCCTTCATCCAACCAGCATTAGAAATGCAGCATGCATGAAAAGTGTTTGTTCTGTTAAATCACTAAAATCTTGATGCTGTTGTTATTGAACGATAATTTTGCCAATCCTGAATCATGTAGGTACCACTTAGAGTTCATATGTTAAAAGCATCTTAGTCATTTAGGGTTACAATAAGCCAGAATGTTCTCTCAAAGGCTAAGAGGGAACTAATAATGAGAATATACTGAGAGAGGAAAAAGAACAGATTTACTAGAAAGGGGACAAGATAATGGAAGCTAACTATTGAATAAACATCATATTGTGAGGGACATAGAGTGAAATGTAAAGAAAAGTATGTGGATATAGTTTGGGGATGTCATTAATATGAAATTATGGGAACAGGAATCACTTGAGGACAGTAATAAAAAGGGCAGTAGTTCAAAGGAAAAGGCAACAGACACTAATACTGTTGCTATCATTGTATAATTAAACCTTTAACCCATCATTTCTTCCCAAAATATGATTATAAATTTGTTAAACTACTTCCTACTGCCATTCATTATTTTTGGAAGTACTGTGATTACAAGATTACGTAATTCAGTTGTCCATTCTTCCAAAACTCTAAGAAGGAAGGTATTTTCTAGCTCTGATTATCTAGAAATTAAACATCAGAAAAAGAAAACAGAAAATAAGTGTCTGGATCCCAGGTGGTAAGGACTGTAGTGTAGAGTCATTGTATTTTTCACCCTTGAGTAGATGACCTTTATAAACAGTAGATTTGCTATCCCTCAACCTACTCTTTAAAAGTAAATATAGCAATACTCATTAACTAGTATAAAAAGGAATAGTGGAGAAGGATTCAGAAAAACAAAATTCTAGATCTAGAGTTGTCATTACTAAAAACTATGTGATCTTATATAAAGTAAATAATTCTGTGCCTTTTTTTTCTTCACCATGTAACAGTGGAAATGTAATTATTTGAACTGAGGTGTCCTTTTCATATCTGATATTCTAAAGTTTTACATATAAAGTAGTTCCACATAAAAGGTTTACGGAGAAAATAAATGAAATGCGTGCCTGGAAAAAAAATTAAGGATTCAAATTACCTTTAACTTTCTGTACTCTTTATTTTCATATCTTCTCCATATAATCATACATAGGCCTCCTAGGATCATCACTGTCTTTTATCCTCCCATATGTCTTAAGAATAAAATCCTCTCTGGTTAGCACATTGAAAAGTCAATAATATTATGTGTAATAAAAACTTGGCTGACAGCTACATTCAGCTTATTACTCATCTAATCTATTAACAAAGAAAACCAAGAAACTACTCATCAACACCCATAATAAGAAAACAGAAAGGTATTAGAACTATGCTTACAACACCCATAGAATGAAGTTACTGCTTGAATATCTCTTGATTGTTGAATGTTTCTTCCAAAAAATTGATGTATAAATTCCATCAAACTATCCTTCTCTCCATTCATTTTTGTAAGTCATGTGCTTCAGAAATTATATGAAGTAGTTTGTTTATCATTATTCCAAAACTCTAAGAAGGAAGCTTTTCTCTAGCCACAATTATTAAAATACATAAATAAAGATAAAGAAGAAATGAAGAAAAATTAACAAAAGAACTTTTGACTTTATACTAGGAAGCTAAAGTATAGGAAAGAGGGAGACATATTTTTTCAGTGTAAGATTACGAGGTGGATATCAGTGTAGGTGGCTGCACTTCTGCTCATTCAGCATAGCTCCATGCTCTAGGTTCCAGAAATGAACTCAGCTTGCTTTGGCTTCCCTGTGACTATAAGCTCTTTCTCTAGCTGGGCTTATCCAAAACCCCTTTTCTCACAGTATGTTCCAAGGTATTACACCTATGTCCTGAATGAGAATTTCAAAGTTCAGAACTCCAGAAGAGACATTATACAGAACTTTCCTTCCTCCTCTTTCTTCTTTCTGCTATCTTGTTTATTTGGGGGTAATTATTCCTTCATAAGGAAGAATCCTGTAGCTACATAATTTGTTGTCAAAATTTAACTTATTTGTCTAGCATCTATAAATTTCATCTAAAGTGTAACTTGTGATAGGCAAAAGAACAAAAAAACTGTACATTGCCAAGTTAAAAGGCGTTCTTCTTCTACTTGGTATTAGTTTCACAAGAAACTGTGTGGCTTTTAATAATTAAAGATTTTATTTTAATTTGTGTAATATTGCATCTGTTTTCATGCAATTATGAGTCACATGTACACCACAACCAGGTGCCTTTTCATCTAAGCACCACAGACATTTTTAATTTAGTGAGTGCATTGATTCTCCATGATGCCATGAGCCACTGCATTTTTTAAATTTAATATAATTTTTTAATTTTGGTATGGTTAATGTACAATCACTTGAACAACATTATGCTTACTAGACCCCCTATTATCATGTCCCCCCCACATACCCCATGATAGTCACTGTCCATCAGCATAGTAAAATGCTATAGAATCATTACTTGTGTTCTCTATAAATACTGCCTTTCCTGTGTCCCCTGCCACTGCATTACGTGTGCTAATCGTAATGCCCCTATTCCCCCCCATATCCCTCCCTTCCCACCCATCCTCCCCAGTCCCTTTCCCTTTGGTAACTGTTAGTCCATTCTTGGGTTCTGTGAGTCTGCTGCTGTTTTGTTCCTTCAGATTTACCTTTGTTCTTATACTCCACAGATGAGGGAAATCATTTGATACTTGTCTTTTTTGGCTTGGCTTATTTCACTGAGCATAATACCCTCTAGCTCCTTCCATGCTGTTGCAAATGGTAGGATTTGTTTTCTTCTTATGACTGAATAATATTCCATTGTGTATATGTACCACTTCTTCTTTGTCCATTCATCTACTGATGGACACTTAGGTTGCCTCCATTTCTTGGCTATTGTAAATAGTGCTGCAATAAACATAGGGGTGCATATGTCTTTTTCAAACTGGGCTGCTGCATTCTTAGGGTAAATTCCTAGGAGTGGAATTCCTGGGTCAAATGGTATTTCGATTTTTAGTTTTTTGAGGAACCTCCATACTGCTTTCCACAATGGTTGAACTAATTTACATCCCACCAGCAGTGTAGGAGGGTTCCCCTTTTTCCACATCCTCGCCAACTTTTGTTGTTGTTTGTCTTTTGGATGTTGGCCATCCTAACTGGTGTGAGGTGATATCTCATTGTGGTTTTAATTTGCATTTCTCTGATGATTAGTGATGTGGAGCATCTTTTCATGTATCTGTTGGCCATCTGAATTTCCTCTTTGGAGAAGTGTCTGTTCAGCTCCTCTGCCCGTTTTTTAATTGGCTTATTTGCTTTTTGTTTGTTGAGGTGTATGAGCTCTTTATATATTTTGGATGTCAACCCCTTATCAGATATGTCACTTATGAATATATTCTCCCATACTGTACGATGTCTTTTTGTTCTACTGATGGTGTCCTTTGCTGTACAGAAGCATTTTAGTTTGATATAGTCCCACTTGTTCATTTTTGCTTTTGTTTCCCTTGCTCGGGTAATATGTTCATGAAGAAGTTGCTCATATTTATGTCCAAGAGATTTTTGTCTACATTTTTTTCTAAGAGTTTCATCGTATCATGACTTACATTCAGGTCTTTGATCCATTTTGAGTTTACTTTTGTGTATGGGGTTAGACAATAATCCAGTTTCATTCTCTTACATGTAGCTGTCCAGTTTTGCCAACACCAGCTGTTGAAGAGGCTGTCATTTCCCCATTGTATATCCATGGCTCCTTTATCATATAATAATTGACTATATAGGCTTCGGTTTATATCTGAGCTCTCTATTCTGTTCCACTGGTCTATGGGTCTGTTCTTGTGCCAGTACCAAATGGTCTTGATTACTGTGGCTTTGTATTAGAGCTTGAAGTCAGGGAGCATAATTCCCCCTGCTTTATTCTTCCTTCTCAGGATTGCTTTGGCTATTCGGGGTCTTTTTTCATTCCATATGAATTTTAGAACAATTTGCTCTAGTTTATTGAAGAATGCTGTTGGTATTTTAATAGGGATTGCATTGAATCTGTAGATTGCTTTAGGCAGGATGGCCATTTTGACAATATTAATTCTTCCTAGCCAAGAGCATGGGATGAATTTCCATTCATTAGTGTCCTCTTTAAGTTCTCTTAAGAGTGTCTTGTAGTTTTCAGGGTATAGGTCTTTCACTCTCTTGGTTAGGTTTATTTCTAGGTATTTTATTCTTTTTGATGCAATTGTGAATGGAATTGTTTTCCTGATTTCTCTTTCTGCTAGTTCACCGTTAGTGTATAGGAATGCAACAGATTTATGTGTATTAATTTTGTATCCCACAACTTTGCTGAATTCAGATATTAGATCTAGTAGTTTTGGAGTGAACACTTTAGGGTTTTTTTATGTACACTATCATGTCATCTGCAAACAGGGACAGTTTGAGTTCTTCCTTGCCAATCTGGATGCCTTTTATTTCTTTATGTTGTCTGATTGCTGTGGCTAGGATCTCCATAACTATGTTGAATAAAAGTGGGGAGAGTGGGCATCCTTGTCTTGTTCCCAATCTTAAAGGAAAAGCTTTCAGCTTCATCCTGTTAGGTATAATGTTGGTTGTGGGTTTTTCATATAAGGCCTTTATTATGTTGAGGTACTTGCCCTCTGTACCCTTTTTGTTGAGAGTTTTTATCATGAATGGATGTTGAATTTTATCAAATGCTTTTTCAACATCTGTGGAGATGATCATGTGGTTTTTGTCCTTCTTTTTGTTGATGTGGTGGATGATGTTGATGGATTTTGCCACTGAATTTTTAATTCACGTTATTACCCCAAAACTACAAAAAATTATCTTCAGTGTTTAAGCATTTAATTGTATTCAAGGCAAGCACAATAACATCAGATATT
The DNA here is from genome assembly GCA_032199065.1 of Smutsia gigantea. NCBI lineage: Eukaryota > Metazoa > Chordata > Mammalia > Pholidota > Manidae > Smutsia > Smutsia gigantea. The sequence continues at coordinate 263,264 of JAVSCE010018736.1, read as the reverse complement.
TGTTTCTGACAGAATTAACTTAAATAATATTTTACTTTACTTGTATGAAATAAGGGAAAAAATGAACTATATTTTAAATTTCTATTTGCAACTACTGACAACACTGATATAAAACGCAAACGGCTGTCATTTAACTGTTTGAGAAGGTTTTCTTCTGCTAGTAGAGCCACCATGAAAATCAGTTGCTTTATTATTTGTAAATGGACAAGGAAACTGGATAATGAGTTTCAGCTCCAGGCACGTTTGCTATAGATTCACTGAAAAGTCTTAAGTTATTTAAGTAATACACAAATGTGCCTACATGGTGGCTAGTGAATATGAATGCATATTTTGTGCAATTACATATTCATCATCAACATTTTTGAGACATGGAAATTCCTTACATAATGCTTTAATTAAATATGAACTCTTTGCACTTATGGTAGCCAAAATGGTTATTACATATTAAAAATCTTTACCAAATAAAAAAATATAGATTTACACCATGTGATAAATGATAAATGGCATCCTGTATATTCTACTGCCGGACAACTCAGACTGTATTTCCTGTGCATATTTTACCTGTATCTAGCCTATAAGACCCATGTTTCCTATTGACCGTGCTGGTAATGGACTGGAAGATCTGTGAATTTCCCAGGCTGCCACAGGAACCAAGGAAAATTTACTGGTATATCAAGGGTCTAGAAGGGAGCAGTTTCAAGTACTTCTCCCACCATCACCACCCAGTCCCAGAAGGAGTGAACTTTCCCAGAAAAATGTTTTATTAAAAAAGACTCTGCATGCTGTCCTTGAAAAGTAAATTTAAGGTGTTCAGTCCCTAGAAATGGCTAAGAGAACAGAGTTAGGTTGTTACAATTTAATTCTGTGTTAAAGAATTCCCTTTATCTTACTTGCAACACACATACTACTAAATGTTACTCTAGAGGAAGTCAGAAATTAATCCCAATTTTGTTTGATGCAACTACGAATAATGCTATATATATATATATATATATATATATGTATGTATTTATATATGTTTAAATATGTATTTTTTTAATAGGGCAATTAAGTCAGACTTGATGTTGGGATAGTAAGCATAAACCTGTCTTCCATACCAAGTTCACTACAACTGGGTATATCGTCACCCTCTATTAGTTAATCATGTCTCTTCCCAAAGTAGGTAGAGAGCTAAAACAATAAACTAAAAACTCCCAGACTGGTTAAAACCTTAGTCCATTAGCATAATTGGTTTTATCCTGTCTTTATCCTTTTTTTACTTCTTCCTTTGTCTTCAAAAAATAGTTATGAGGATTTGGAGCAGGGAGTCTCAAATGACCTTGTGATGGTAGAGTGCCCAGATACCTACTCTCTTTTCTGGTATGAAATCGTTTTGGCTTTCCCTGATAATTGAGTGGTGGGTGTAACCCTGAATGTGGTTGTGGATAAAGTGGGGTTCCTATGGCCAGGATCCTCACTGAACTTAAATATAACTGGCCTGTTGCTATGCTACCGGTTCCACACCTTTAGGCAATAAGACATTACTGTGTTAATGTAAGGAGTTCTGCCCAGTGTTCTGGCTGGAGACTGGGTGGCGGGGCTGGAAGGCTGTATGTAGGAGAGCAGAGCGGAGGGCTGGAGTGGTGGCAGCGCTGAGGCAGAGGCCCAGAGGACGTCTGTGTGGGATGTCTGTGCGGAACGGCTGTGCAGACAGAGGGGCCCAGAGGTAGAGACCGGCTTGCTGCATCTGAAGCAGCAGTGATAACACAGACTCCCTCTGAGTGAACGGGATTTTAGTGACTGACCTGCCACCTGGAAATACAGTTGGGTATAACCTTTTCACCCCAAGAAGCCTTTGCTGTGAATTTCTTTGGTCACAGCGAATCTATAGCAAACGTGCCTGGAGCTGAAACTCATTTGCAAGACAGTGGTTTTGTTTGCTTTTTTCTTCTTTGTTTATTTGTTTTGGCTTGTACATGCCAGGAGCCCTTACTGGCTGATCTGACCATCCCTCAGCTCACTACATATTTCTCTAGTACCTGCCCCATTCTCTCTTTCCCATTGCCTCACATGGCTCTCAATTTCTGTTGGGAAAATAGCTTCCTCGTCAACAATGGATCCCAAGGCAGATCCTTCAGCCTCACTTGACACTAAGAGGGTGAAAAAGGAATGAAAAAGTAAAATAATCTCAGAACAATTAGGAACTTCCTTTAACAGCCAAGTAACCAACTCTCTTATTCTCAGTATTTCTGGCTTCAGAAGTAACATTGCAAGGCAACAGTGATGTAATGAAAATTAAACTGCACCAGTTTATAGTTGCAAAATATTTTCCCATTTCATTCAGTACAAAATAAAGTTTGCACCCTGATAAATATGTTCTGTGTTATAAAGAGAGTGTCTTTATACACTCCCATGGAATCCTACACCAGCTTTGTAGGATAAAACAGACTCTTTGATCTTCTTGAAGGGCCTAGAAACACTGGCTCTATATGATGTCTGTTTAGTTTAATAAATTTATAGGAAACAAACTGATAATATAGTCTTTGGTATAATTTTAATGCCAAGTTTGAAAAAATCCTGCAGTCTCAATTCATATAAATTAGCTGAGTTAGATTTCTTGAAAATCACATGTAGCATAAATTGTCTGCATGCCTGGAGTCAATTAGTTAATATAAATTCAATTTACATTCAAAACAGATTAATTTTCTTTTAACAATGCACTGTTATTCGAAACCATTTTATTTAAAGTGTCTCGTGTTACCATACATGAATCAAGCAGTTTGACTATATCATTTATAGAGTAACAGACAATTCTTTCTAACAGTGAAATTCTTTCTGTGGGTATTTTGTACAACATTTCATCTATCAGCTAATAAAACTAAGAAGCCTTATGGTACAAGATACACATAAGCAAGGAAGATGAAAGGAAAGGTTAACACTTTTTCAACATCTGTCAACACTGTCTCCTGTTACATTTGATCAACTTTAAAGTAAATGCAAACACATGATATCATTTACAGTAATAAAAGCAAATGCCACACAGCAGCTACTTTGCTTTTATCTGTTGTGCGGATCACTCATCACAGACTGTCATGGGGTGAGGGCGACACCGCCTTACGGTGAATCTTTGGCAATGAAGCACATGTCAGCTCCTCAAGGCTGATCGTCCACCCGATGACCAGTCCAAGAACCCGCCCGTGTGCATTTATTTCCTGTTTGAAATCTTGAGTAGAAGTAGGAGGCAGAATAGAGAAACCATGTTGCTCCTTTCCCCTTAAAGAGATAAAACCGACAACAAAAAGTGAAAACAAAATTGAAAGACAAAAGAGCAGCAAATAAAATATGAGCATGAATGTGCATTGCTTTCGTAAGGATTTAAGTGTGTTTTCAAAGCGAGTCAGGGATAGCTTTGCTTAGAGCAGTGGTTCCCGAAAGGTGCTCTCAGACTAGCAGGATCAGCATCCCCCTGGAAAATTACTAGAAATGAAAATTCTCAGACCCTACCCCAGAGTTACTGAATCAGAAACTCTGGGGGTGGCATCTAGCAATCTGTGTTTTAATATACTCTCCAGAGCATTCTGATACACATTAATGTTTGAGGACCACCAGTTTAGGGAAATCCAGTGTGTTGCATATTGCCTGCATGTTTTCTCCAGTTTAACATTATAGTTTTAATCATAAGTGACAAATTTTACAGATATATAAAGGTTGAGTGTTCTTAGACAAAAATCTTAGATCCAAAATTGATCTAGTACTCTCAAAAGATATCATTTGCTTTTCATATATGTGAGCATTTTATAGGTGAGCATCTTAATTCATATTAAGCAAAATCTGGAAAAAACTATGCTCCCTTCCCACTCAGTTAACCATCAGAAAGCATATTTGTCATGGTAGCGCATAATATGAATAATATCCAATGCAGTTCTGATCTTATATTTTGAATTTAAACTATGGTCCATGTTCTAAGAATTCTTTTTCTGTTTTCACTTATCTTTCCCAGTTATGATGCAAAATATGTATGATCTATGTAAACAGATGATATTTGAAAGTCCATTAAAACGGGTTCCAAAAGGAAGAATATTAAACTGGGAAACTATTTGTAACTCCATCTTCTAAGAAACACCTTCTTAAGTGCCTCTTTGGAATGAAAGGTTGTACATCCTGGAAAGTGCATTTTAGGCCTTGTTTCCTAAGAGATTGATAAAGGAGAAAACAAATATTTCTTTGGCCTAAGAGCCATTAACAAGAAGTCATGGAATAATTAATTATTTAAAGACTCTTTGCAGCTTTCCCAGCCTTTGGAGATCTATGAATTTTCTTTGGAAAAAGCTGAACTTGACTGTGTTCATGAGTTCTTTGTTGGCCCTGACAATCCTTTCCTGGCCCTGAAGTTAATAGAGGGATGCTGCTTGCATCTGCTGAAATCTGGGAGCAGAGACACCTCCCCCTTATGCCTCAGCAGAGAATGAATAACTTGTTGAATTAAACCATATTGTCCCACAAGGTATTAACCACTCTAATTTGCCATTATTAGACACTCAATGATACTATAGCTTAGCCTGGTGAAACTATAAGCAAGCAGAGATAAATAAGTAAATAATAACCAGAAGAAACTCAGTGATTAGAAAAAGGAAAGCCAAGCTTGCACCCAGAATATGAGAACTTACTGAAACATACGTGGTTTAGGAAGAAGGTAAAACCTTTACCAAAAACAATAGTAATAGAATGTTTTCAAGGAGATCACTAAAATATTAACTTAAAAAATTTTTCAGGATGCTTTTATCAAATAACTTAATGAACTATTGAGAACCGAGGCAGTGGCCTAAAATATCAAAAATACGTCTGATGACACTGAGGAAAACCAATATTAAGAGAGAAATTGAAAGTACTGGAAGATAGATTGAAGAGATCACTCATAAAAATATATAAAAATGTAAAAGAACAAAAAGAAACAAGAGGAGACAAGCTTCTAGAGAAGAGAAATTCGCTGATCTGATGATGGACCTAGCTCTGCTGGCTGACCATGTTTGCTGAGAATTAACAAAAACACAAAGACTTCTTTCTGAATGTGCCTTTAAAACTCCTAAAAGATAAAGGAAATCTTATGTACTTCCTGACATAAAGGCAAGGCAAGGAAGAGAGAACCAGACTACCATGGAACTTTAAACCTGCACACTGATAACTGTAAATTAATGCAATTAATTTATAGATTTCTGAGAAAAGGACTGAAGAATATTATGCTGTTAAACCACAAGGATATATGTGCACATACACAAGGATTCAAGGGGCATTTCAACAATATGCCCAGAAAAAGAAAAGTTCTAATCTCTACATGAGGGAAGAGAAAAAAGGAATATTATCAGTGGTAAGTGATGCACTTTGCAACATATAGTTAAATCTAAGCTGATTATAAATGTGATTGGCAGTTTGGGGGAAAAATGCATTAAATAAGAGTTTTTGAAACTGAAGTGAAACTTGTGTCCAGTCTGATTATATCAAAGTGCAAATGAAAGAAATCCTAAATACCTATAGAATAAATGTAGGACATTTATTACTTTCCTTTCAGCAAACTGAAAGAGAAATGTAGAGGAGTACTCACTGGTCCCCTTTAACTTCATCCTAGAATTTCCTGGGTAGCTTTTTAGAAACACTGATGCTTTATCACCACACCAGACCAAATAAATCTGAAACCTAAGGGTGGGACTTGGGCATTGATGTGTTTTTAAAGATCCTAATGAGCAACCAGAATTGATAACCACTCTTTTAGAAAAAATGAAAAGTACAAAATCCTTCTATACATTTTATAAATGTGGTACATTATTTCAACAATATTTTGAGCATATGCCAGACAACTGTTCTTTGCACTGGGGATATAGCGCTTTATGAAACAGAGGACTTTGACCTTCAAAAGGAAGCGACAGGCAATAGTCACGAAATATCAGATAATGATAAAAGATAATGCATCCTGTAAGGTGAGGGAAGGTGAAGGCAGGTGGGCCCAGGGAAATCCTCACTGAGGAGCAGAGACATGAGCAAGACTGGAATAAATTGAGGGAACAGATCAGGAAATGAAGAAGGAGGGATGAGGCTAGAGTGGAGGGGAAAGTGCAAGGCCTTGCCTCCAGAGCATGTCTGACCTATGGGAAAATAATGGTGAATAAAAAACCTGGTACTTATTCATACTAGCTTTCAAGAATACTGGCAAAACAAATATGTTCTCAGACAAAGGTTCAGAGATTTTGCCATTTGTGGGTTATCACACTCAGAACTTCCAAAGTATATTTCAACCCAAAGGAAATGCAGCCCAGAGGGGAGAAAAACATATGGATAAACTCTAAATGAGCATGTAAGTTTAAAACAATATTAAGGAAAGATTAATTTAGAGTACAGATTTAAAAACAAGGTGAAGCGAACATAATAAAATCCCTTGTCATAAAATCCCTTGAAAGATAGGTGGGTAAGATTAGAGTTGAAGTCTTTTAATGTCCTTAACTGTTCAGGAGAGGGTGGTGATTTGGATGAACAAGTCAATGGTATGCATGAAATGGTATAGTCTCATTAAAAGAATGTAAATAGAATTAATAACAAATGAGTTGGAAAATTCACCAGAGAAAACATGATTAATCAACTAGAGCATATGAGAGAAAAATCTGCAAAGAATAGAGATGGGAACTATAAAAGAAAGATAGCAAACTATATCTGGGTTGTAGAGTCATGGGTTTTGTTTTATTATACTCCATTTTGTGTCTATTACAAATATATTGTAGTAAACATAAGGAACATAAAGAAGAGACTAAGAGTTACCACAGTGTCACCAGTGTTAAAGAACTATGCTACTATATTTAGAAATAAGTCAAATCAGTAAGTAAAACAGAATCAAAAGTCCATAAATCTAGATATATATATGGAAATTTAACATACAGCCAAGTGATATTTTAAAACAATGGAAAAAGGAGAGCTTACTTAAATCCATGATATTGTGGCATAAGTCAGTATCTCTAGTGTGGGGTGGTAGGCAACTATCGGGAAAAAACCTGGTAAAATATAAAAACCTATACAAATGCTGCTACACTCACATTAAAAAGTTAAGCACACACATAGTCATCAAGAGGTAGAATGTATTATGGTGAATTAGGATAAGAATATGAGAAAATTTGCTTTGAATTTTTTTATCACTTCAATGTATTTTTCTGATAAAATGATGTTATGAAATAAAACCAAAAAATCTTAGATGCCAGTACTTCTAAAGAAGTCATATTAAATTAAATGCAAACTAAAGTATAAACAGAGCTGACATCAAAACCCACTTCCACCTAGGAACACAGCAGAATGATATTCACTTATCATGGACCACACATAAATTATAAATCATCCGTTAGAAATGAGAAAACAAGATCTTTTTTTAATCGTATAATGTGGTTTCTTGGACTTGGAGAACATTTCTGAAGAAAGTAATAAAATTACCTATCATTCTTGCAGTTGGCCTCTTGGTGAAATACTGCAGCATGTTGCCTTGCCCACGTTATAGACTGGGTACCTAACAGTAAAAAACAGTAGAGTGGAAAACCTTCCGTAAGTATACTTCAAAGCAAATAAAAGTGATTTTGTGGGCTACACATTTGCAATTGTCTTTCTTTACAACCTCTAGAGAGCTCTTTAGCATCACTTGAATTAGGACTTTGGGCAAAAGAGCCTGCTCAAAGTGAAACTGCTATGAAAGTATCTCTTGACCATGGAACATTGCTTTTCTGTCCCCGGTGCCAGGCACTCCAGCAGTGTGAGCAGTCAAGGAGTGCCACTAAAAATATAGACAATAAAAGCGATGAGAGTTCCTTGAAGCAGATAGAAAAAAAGACTTCTGCATTTTTGTTCTTTTTTTTTAAATATAATATTGAAAAGGAGAGAGCTCATTGGAACTCACGATATCTTGCGTTTCAGAAATCTGTCTGTAAATCCCACAGAGTCCTTGAACAAGGCGATTCCCTTACTACTTTGTTCTTACATTTATTATTTACGATAATTTGGGGACACATTTCAGAGCGTGACTGTTTATTTCAATCAATTCCATAAGTGCATCTTGATTACAGACGTGGAGAGCTGTGGAAAATAGCATTAATTTAAGGACAGGCCTTTGAGCTTTCAGTTAGTATAATTAGTATCGTTCCATCATCTCAGTATGGCTATACTGCTAAGGACATATGTTAGAGAGTGAGGTTAAAAGGAAGGGAAGTTTTTGTTTTTGTAAATTTACATATCAATTTTCATGGGTCTTCTCCCCAAAGAGAAATCAGTCCTGGTTTAAGCCAGCCATTTCCAGATGAACAGCATTTCTTTCTTCATATGCATATCCTGTGTTCCCATTTAAAATGAAGGCAATTTCGGATGGCGGTAATCCACTTGCCATAGGACAAATGAAATCTTCTTCAGGCATTTCCAAATTATTAAAAGTTCACTTTCCTAGAGTAACACCTCTGTTTCAGGGTCATCCCAGATGGCTTACCCTGTCCTACCTCCTCCTTTTTGACCACCATTTTAGCCAGTGTTTTTTTCAGGGTAAATTCAAAATTCATGTGAGGGATCCATCAAGCAAGTCCAGACTTAACGCCCAGCACATCTTCTCCTCTAATGAAGCCCTGTCCACGGGCACACCTTTGACTTGGCCACCACTTGGGGCTTCTAATGGCCACTCTTTTGCCACTATTTTCCAAACTTACTTTCCCCAAGCCATACCCATGATCTTTAATCACGTAGAGACCTTTGTTGTTTCTCTGTCTCAGTTCCCTTTTGGCTTCATGTTATTCCCAGAATTCCCAGTTATTTAGCCTGAACAGTGAAGTGGTTAATTGTGTAGACTCTCGAGCAAATCCGTCTGGGTTTGAAATCTGACTCCATCATTTATGAGCTGTGTGACCCTGGGAAGACACTTTACTTCTCTGACCTGTGATTTGCTCATTTGTAAAATAGGTATTGTAAGAGCACACACTCTTTTAAGAAAATAAATGTTCTAGATGTGTTTGATTTTTTATAAAGGAAAAAGTGGGAGATCACTTATGACTATTGCAGTGGAATGAGAAAATAAATGATTATATTATAAAAATACCACTTTTTCATAAACATAAAAATTCATCTTATAAATGTAAATTTTATCCTTAATCCTTTCTCCCGTATACTATTGACACTTAATCCCAAGGGACTCAGAATGATTTTATGTAAGAATTAGTGCAGACTATTGTTTTTAAAGGAATTAAAGTAGTCACATTTTTTTTTTTTAGATCTAGGCGTGTGCATTTAAGAGCTTATCCCCACTGTTACCTCTCCAATCATTTTTAGTTGCCCTAACCCACACCAAAAGAAAAAGGAATGTGAACAGTCTGAGATCATGACATCGACCATCGCCTCTTCTGACAGCGGCTCTGTCATCTCTCTACCATCTCTCCCGCATAGTCATGCAGGCAAACTGGCACAAGTTCAGACCACCCAAGAAGCTGATCTTGTCTCTTTTTTTCTCTCTCCCATGTAACCTTTGACAAAGAAAAGGTCAGGCATTGCTTTAGGAAAGGAGGGTAGGTAGTAGAAGAACAAAAGTGAGTTGAAAAATATAGTATCCAAAAAAATAACAGTTCCTTGGTGTATATCTACTTTTCTCCTGAACAGGATATTTTTCAAAGGCCCTATCTTTACCTAAAGTGTTGCATGGCTACATGAAGCATTATTTTCCCACTCCACCCACAGAGCTGTCAAGACAGTCTCATTTCAAGGAAGAGTAGGAGTGAGAATTATTGTTCTGAAAACAGCATAATCTTGAAGTCTTCCTGTAAGAGAGTTCCTCCATAATTTTTGCACATCAAAATGATAATGAAGTGAATTCAAATATCGACTTTTTTTAATGGAAACGTTAAACTCACGTTAAATTCTGAATCTGAACTACATTAAGGAATTTGAAGATTTAATAATGCTTTAGTGTAGGGCACTTTATATACCAAATTACAAATCTTAGACTGGAGAGTCTGTTGCCCCTGATTTATTCCTTGTTGAGTTTGCCTTGCGCTCTCACTTTATGAAAGAGACTTATTTCATCTCCTTCCCATTTCACAAAGGAGCTACGTTGTTTAGAATGTTCGCTTACAAAGGTCTGTGTATTGCTTTGGGGTTCCTGAAAATAATACCCAACAGTTGAAGGCATATGTTGTTCAGCTAAGAGCTATATTAATTTTTAAAAATCATACCAGAAATCACTACTAACTATTTGATGTAACAAAGACCAGTGCCTTTATAAAATCCATGAGTTTTTTTTTCTGCTCAAATCAAGGTAGATAATGATGTTATATGTCTTCATACAATCATACATCAAGGATTAATATGAAATTTTGTATAATGCCATTGGTTGTGAGAAAAAATCAGTATATTCATGAATTCATATCAAGCATTGCTTTCTATATCAAAAACAAGTAAGCAACATCTAAGGTGAACACGAGTGAGACAAAATTTACAGAAGCCCATATTTGGAAAATTAAGCATGAGCATGTTTACTATAGTCATTAGCCGTGGTCAGCAGACTTGTGTATGTGTGTGATTGTCTGAATGAGTCCATGCAAGACAAGGAATCTAATAAATATCTGTAAAGAAAATGATTTAAAAATTTTAAAAATCATGGAATAACTTGCTTTACAATATCTGTAGCTTTTCCTCATAGCTTTAGCTATGCTAAAAGCTAAATCATATGGTAAAGATTATCAAAAAAGGCCATTTCAGGATGTCTCCCCCAATGTGTATTAGGATCATTTTCAACAAATTCTTCTTAAATTTTAAAATTAATTTCCTTGTGCTATATTTATTCAGAAAGTGGTGAGCTGTCTTATAAGTTAGAGTCCATAACTACGCTTTTGACATCTGGAGTGCAAAGTGATCTCTAAGATCTACAAGACCTTACTAACATCTTGTAACTCCAGGGGAAAATCCCAGGGCATAATACCTCTAAAACTGAAAGCAGTCAAAGAGAGAAATAAAGTTAAGAAACCCTTTTATTTCTTACAAGCAGTCATCCCTGTCTCTTTCTTGACCCGGCTACAGCAGAAGAGAACTCCACCCAACCTGCAGGGTCCAGATAAACTCTTGCATGCCCTTGTAATTACCTATTGATATGTACATGGACTAAAACTCTCCACCCCTTGGAAACACCTACTGATATGCAGATGCACTAAAGCCAGGGGAGAGATTCTGGAAATACTGCAAATTTACCCACACATCTTATCTGCTTTTTCCTTGCTAAGACTCATTTTCTGTCACACTTTACCATATAAATGCTTCTCCATTTTTGTACATGTACTTTTCTTCTTTCGGTTTATATACTGAAGTTATATCTAAGCTGTAAAGTTTGGTATTAAACAATTACAAAAAATATATCTGGGTTATATGACACATAATATAGTATGTGACTGAACTCATCAAGAAGTGGACAACTAAAATTACTTGCTTAAAGCTCAGGAAACACTCCTAGGACACTGGCCAGTTTCTGTCCTGCCCTCTGGGTCTGGGTGTGAATCCCAGCATCTATACAATCTTCCCTTTTGGTGTCAGCTTTCCAGCCACTTGCCCTCTCTGCTGGAGTCATGACTCTGAGGCACCCCTCCTTGTTCCCTTAGACCACCCCCCTCTCGCCCTCGTCAAGCTCCTGAGAACTTCTGGACACCTTATTTTACGTGAAGCTGAGGAACACACACTCTCAGGGGCCCTTTAGCTCGTCGCACTGTTGGAACAAGGATGCTTCGAGGAGGCTGCCCCTCTGGCGGTTGGGCATCTCCTTCCAGAGTTTTAAAAGGACAGAGAATCAGCAAAATACCCTCTGCCTTCAGGCTTTGCTGTAATTCACAGACGCGTCTGTTGAAAGTCCCTGCCTTTCCTCAAGGTTAGTCTCCTTTGAGGGGCAAAAGAACAAGAACCCTGTGCCCTGCGATCTGCCTCAGTTATGTAGAGTGCTTCCTTCCCATGCCTGGGGACAGAAGCCATGGCTGCTCTTTTATCCTTTCATGTCTTTCTTCTCCTGGTCTAGCCTCGGATTCAGCTTATTTGGTAATATACCTTCCCTCACTTTGAAAGTTCCAGTCTGTTCCTTCAGGCTTGGCCTGTGATGCATTCTGCGGGAGCTGTGGGAATTCCGCAAACCAATCTCTCCAGAAATCTTGGTTTTCAAGCTAATGCCTTGCTGTGAGCTCAGCTATCTGCCCTCCCCAGCTCTGGGGCCCTGAAGGGCCCTCCGCAGTAAGGAGATGGGCATTATCAATAAGATATATTTTGGGGGGATAATCAAATAAAAATACTTATTTAATGTTTGTGAAATACATCCTTGTTATCTTCAACACAATATGGGCAGAAAGGTAGTAATTTAAATTGTTGATGAGACCCATGCCATTCAGTAATTTCTGCTTGCAGCCCCTGAAGTAATTTTTATTAGGCCACATATCTTTCACATAAAAGTACAGAATTTATGTCATGAAATGAACAAAATGTGGTGAACTAGACCTCTAATTTAAGTGTGCACACACCTACACATGCAACCATCATAAATAAACAATCACAAAAAAATAAAGGAATAACTACAAATGTGTTTTACTATTAATTTCAAATCCATTCTCGTTAGTGAATAGGTAGGTCAGAGAGGACTAACTGGTTTTGACTTACAAGCCCATACTGATTTGCTAGTATTTGCTGTGAGGAGCTCTGTGTAGAGAAAGTTCCAGGTAAAGCAGGTCCTTATCCACGTTGGCATGAATGCAGTTATGGTGCTGTTGGTATATATCATTGTCCTTGGTATGAATTATCACATACCCATGTCCTTGACATAAGCAAGCCAGGTGTGACCAGGATACTCCCTCACCTGGGTACATAATCTCTTCTTTCTTCTAATTCTACAAGCCCAGTTCCCATGCTGCACCTAAATTGGCCATGTCACAGAGAGAATTTTCTTGTCCCAGACTCATTTGCAAATCACAGTGTCTTTAGGATCTTTTGGAATTCATTCAAAGTCTTTAAATTGCAGAAATTTGCTGCTTCAAATATACCGTATCCTTGACTCTACTGCCACTACTCTAGTTAGTTCTCTACCTCAGGGTGCTATGGCACAAATCTGTGCAAATGCTGGAAATTTAGGTGCTTCCTTATCTTTTAAGGCAAATAAGCTCTTCTAAGGCCTTTTTCAAAAAGCTTTTACAAGAAGTTTTTGACTACATATACTTTGTTCTATGTGATGGGAAGGTTTTGTAGCCTTAGCCATTCATTAAATATTTATTGAGTGACTAGTATATGGCATTCGCATTCCACTTTAGTCTGTGTGGAATCTGTAAGTCTTTCCCCAAATTTATATAACCATACTTACCTTTTTTTTTTCTTTTCTTTCTTTCTTTCTTTTCTTTTTTTCTTTCTTTCCTTTTTGTTTCCTATCAAACATTCTCCTAGGCCTAAGAATTTAAAGTATTTCCCTTGAAAGGAAATGCTGCCCTGGGAAGTTTGTAGTTTTAGCATTTCTTCCTCAGTATGACAGGAAATAGGTAATATTATGTATCTGAAGAGTGTTGTGTAATCATTTTAATCAGCATATTAGAAAAAAGGTAGCTTTTACAAGTCCTTTTATATGACAATGACTTCTAATTTTAAGAAGTGTGTGTCATGCAACAAAAAACATGATACTAACAAAACAAAATTTATGATTAAAGAATGGAAAAGAGAGATAGACTCAAACGTGGAGTTTCATGATCCACAAAAGAAGACCCATAGCTATCTAGTACAGTAAACAGAAGCAAACAAAAATTTGCAAATCAATTGATGTTTTTTTTTTTAAGATTTTACACTTAAAGTGGAGTTAATCAAGATATTTCAGGGGGAAACAACACAATATTATGAGATAAGTCATTTCAATCAAAACTTGTAAATTGGGAAAAAAATGCAAATATGTGAAATAGACAATTGGTGATTCAAAATAAATGTTTTACTTCTACCCAGTGGTAGAGGAGAGTAGTGGCTCCATCATTAAATTTTCCTTTTCATCACCTGCAAAGCCTTACATCCAAGCTGAACACAGAATAGTGTGTTAGGCACGTCTGACTTCCACAGTTACAGATTATTTAGGGTGGATGAGCAGATGTGCTATCCCGCGATGATGTTTGAGCATGATGCTACAATCATTTCACACTGTAACTAACTTAGATACGTAATGAATATGATAATAAATGTAATAAATCCAAAATTTTTCTTAACGGGATAATCCTGCTCCAAAAATTGTCCTTGATTTAGCAGATATCTCTTTGTTCCTATGAGTGAAAAATGCTCATATCCTTGTGAAATTGTGAGACTATGTTATAAAGAATTCTGATAACTTGACCAATTAGAAGCTAGTAAAACCAAAATAAGTTATTTTCAAAATGTGCATAGCCTTGATCACTTGGACTAACTTGATAGTATTTGTTATACAGCACCTTAAATGGTAAATGAGGTATACAAAGTTACATGAGCATAAAATACACATTAAAGTTGTGACAAGGTCACCCGGTATCTGGTATGAAGGAGAAGCATTGTCAAAGATAAAAGAGACTCCTCCTGAGTACTCAGGGAGAGAAGGAAATAATTTTGCATCCGTATAATTGCTGAACATAATTTTCACCTAATGTTTTATCATTGCTTCTTATAAAATCTTTTCAAATATCTGAAACATTGGTTCAGGAAATATGCAATTAAATGGAGACACTATGATATGGAGCATGTTGTAAGTATTAATACAACATATAAAGAAATAGTCTAAATTATAACTAAGAAGCAACTAGTGTTACAAACTCTTAAATATTTTTTAAAATGTGAATAATGCTCTTTTTAATTGAGGTCTTTAAGAATTTATAGTTTAGAGAGGCTTTCCAAAGTTGCAACAAAAGCTTGGGAAGTGATGGTGCTTATTGCTTTATTTGTCAAAGGATGTTCCCAAACTCTGTACATCCGAAACACTCCTATACACTCCAAGGCACACTTGTATGTAAACCTTCATTTTCTTCCTTTTAGACTCTTCCATTGTACACATTTTTTGGTTTTAGATTTTACGTAAAACAAATAAGCATCAGCCAAAGTCTGGTTTTATAAGTCGTTGTTACGGCCTGCATTCAAAGTTGAAGAAACATATCAGCAAATTTTCCTTTTATTATCTTCATCATTCTAGGAGGCACATAAAATTTTCAAAGCATTAATGACAGTATATTATAGTCAAACAATCATGTGACACCCGTAAAGCAGGTATTTATGTAGATAATGAAACTGAAGCCCATATTGATTAAATGATATCCCACATCTTCAGCCAGCAACTCGTAGAGGCAAGACTGAACACAGTATTTTATTTTGTTTTTCAAGTCAAGTGAAAATGTATTGTAAATAAGTACAAACCTACACACACCACAGGCAATCTCACAGATAATTGTGGGTCAGAAATGATAGCCTAGCTCACGTGACGACTTCGGAAATCTGGAACACACAATTTCTCTCTTTGTGCACCAGTGATTTCCTTACACCATTTTTCTCTGTCACTTGAGACCTATATGGTCCCTTACATCCCCACTTCTATTTCCCCTCTAGTGAGTGTCCCTAGAAAGAATCCAAGGTTTGCTTTTTGGAAGTTATAAAAATTATTACTTGGTTCATTATTACCAAATCAATCAATATCATTATCACTATTCAGCAAAATTATTATAATGGCTTATCCTATCTCTTCTAGTTAATTTATTATGAATAATTTAATTTGGACATTATGTATTGTTCTCAGAAAGGACAAGCTTCGTAGTATCCTACATGTGAAATGTGGAGACCTGTCCCATTGTTCATTGATGAAGAGGCCCAAGCTCAGAAGTCAGCTCTGCCATTAGTATGAACTTGGGCAAGTTACCTGACCTCTCTGAGTCCAGGTTCCACATCGGTGGAACTGTATTAATCAGGATTGTCAAATTAGTTAACTGAAATAAAGAATTTAGAACATGGCCTGGCCCATAATTATTACACAATACAAATTGCTGCTCTTCGTACTGGTATTATTTATTTAACTGAATTTTATCTTTAAGCTTCAAAAACTCTCCAGTCCTCAAAAATCCCTTCCACTCCTACCACTGAAAATTTCCTGGCTCTGAGTAATATACTGGCTCTAACTTAAATAAAGGTGAGAGATGTTTTCTTCATCAAGTTCTCAAAACATTAAATTTCTTATCCCAAATATTTTCATCCTACATAATTGCTTACTGAAATGCATGCACACTTTTTAGGAGTTCAGTTATATATGACCAATGTTTATAGTTCTCTCTTTTTTATAGAAGCAAAAGAGATAAAAAAAGATGAAGCAAATTGTTTATATGTCAGGCTATGTTTGGAAGATTTATCAATTTGAGTTTTATAGAATTTGACCTTTGGCCAAGCACAGTTCGCAGAGATGTTTTAGCTTGAGCTTTTCTAAAATGATACCTAAAGTCCTCATATGTTTCCATTCTCATAAATGTATTCTTCCATGCCAAAAGCCACCTATATTGCTGTATGTGTATCAACTAAATAATGTTATAGAAAAGAATCTTCAAAATCCTCTCCAGACACTTGACATTGTAAGCACAACTTCTCATTTAAACAGTAGGCATGTAGTAAACAGTCATGCTATTCAGACACTAACTTATATTTTATCTACTTTCACATAAAGCTTCAGAACCAAACTAGATTCTATGTTCCCCACATACAAGGAATCTACATTTTAGAGGTAGATCTTGAGACCAACTCTCCTTCAGCCTTAGGAAAATTACTAAATATCTTTGAGTTTCAGGTTACTTACCTATAAAATGATATATGTATATACATAGATATATGTATGTGATACATGTATACACACACATATTTGACAAATACCTATCAAATTTGATATGCATGTATAGACACATATGATGTATATCAAATAGGTTAATGTAAGTAAATTATAAACTATCAAATATATGTGTGTATGTAAATATGTATATGCATATTTAAATATAAATGCATATAAAATTTATTCAAAATACATGCATGTGTGTATATATTTATATGTGTATATATATTATATATATGCATGTATATATGTGTGTATACACACACACAGAGGCTTGTTATAAGTAAAGTACATAGTATAGAGACTAACATATTATGTACTTTATGTTTTTAATTGAGTGAAAATGCAATCAGGAATAGCAATACTATGTAATTCTTTGAAATGCAAGATATTCAAGACTGGTAGGCCTTTTCACAGAGCACAGGGGGAAAATTTCACAAGTTTTTGAAGACATTTTTCCAAAAGTCAAAAAAGTAAAGGCATTTTATGTGTTTGCTAGAATGCTCTGAGTCTCATGGACAGGATGACATTGACCTAATCCAAATGTAACGATATGAAAAAATCAATGAGCTCTTCAAGGTCAGAAACCATATGAATCAGAAGAAATTGATGTTGGTATTGATGCATTCTCAAACTTCAAGCTCTTAATATTGAAATGAACTGAAACTATTTCAACCTCATTAACTGACCCTGAAAACTGATATAAGTATTATTTGTTTCAACATACTTGTTTCACTACACACTCTACAAGCCTTGGTAGTGTGAGAAGCTTTGTGCAAGCCCCTCCCTCTACCTGGGACACGCTTGCCCCACAAACCTTGCTGTCTCTCGCCATCAGGTCTTTGAATGGATGTCACCACCTCAGACAGTGCTTTTCTGACTGCAGTATCTGAAAGTGCACAGCCATCAATCTATCCCTATAACTTGAGTTTCTTTTTTGCTCATAACTCATCATTGCCTGACATTATATCATGTCTTTTGTTTGTTGATACTACAGATTACTGGTAAAATTTGAGGAACAGATCTTTTCCTGTTTGACCCACTGAAAGAGCAGAAGAGTTAGACTAGAGCCAAGGGCATAGCAGGCCCTTAATAACAAATCATTAAATGAATGTTGGCTTTCTGGAATGAGAATAACATTGTAAAGTTAAAATATATGTATATCAGAAGTAAAACCAAGGTGTGTGGAGGGGGTTGTATGAAATGTATCACACAAACATATATATTTTCCTGATTTACAAACAAGTTTTATTTACATGAAAGAAATGTGCAAAATTTAATGAGATTTGACAAATTTGCATTATCATAAAATTACTATTCATCCAAAAACACAAAGTGTCTACCAGCCTAGAAAGTTTCATTAGGCACCTTTTGCAGCTAACACTCCCCACTCCCTGACCTAGCAAACACTGATATCAGTTTAGATTATTTTGACTATTCTAAAATTTCATGTAAGTATAATCATACCATATATACTCTCTGGAAACTAACCTTTTTCACTCAGAGAAATGCTTTCTTTAGTGTGTGATTAATACATGGTGTTACCTATAACAGTATTTTGCTCCTTTTTTTTGACAAGTAGTATTCCATGATATGGAATGTGCCACAATATATTATCTTTTGATATGAACATTTGATATGAACATTGTTTTCACCTTTTGGCTGTTATGAATAAAACTGTTAGATACATGAGCATTTGTGTAGACATACCTTTTTACGTCTCTTATGTGGAATTGCTGAGTCTATGTAAATGTATGCTAAATTTTGTAAGAAATTGCCAAACTGTTTTCCAAAGTGATTTTAATCTTTTATACTTCCTTCAGCCATATATGAGAATTGTAGTTTTTACAGATCCTCAGAAACACTTTTAATGTGTGTGTGAAATGCTGTTTCTGTCATATTGTTTTTTAAATTTGTATATCCCTACTGACTAACATTTTCATATGATTATTTGCCATCATATATCTTCCTTGGGGAAGTCATTACTCAAGTATTCTGTCTCATTTTTCTTATTTGGCTGGTTTTTCTTCTAATTATGGGAGTGTAAGATTTCTTTAAATATTTTAAACACAAGTCCTTGTCAAATAAATATATCAGGAATATTTTTCCCACCCTGCATTTTACCTTTCAGTTTTTAAGAGATTTTTTTAAGAACAAAAAATGTGATTATTAGTGAAGTCCAGTTTATCAATTTTTCTTTTACAGTCTTTGTGTTTTGAGAATTATCTAAAAATCTGGGCCAATCTTAAGATCATAAAGTTTTGGATCTTTTCCCTGTGTTTTAGATTTTACATTTAGTTATATGAACCATTTTGAATTAAATTATGTGTTAGGCACAAAGTCAGAATTTGAGATGCATTTTTAATAGCAGTATCCAGTTAACTCAACACGCACTTGTTTGCTCTTTCCGCATTGAATTACTTTGGAATATTTGTAGGAAATCAACTGACCACATATACAGAGACATTTCTTGTCTCTGTCTTCTTTCTACTGATGTGTAAGCCTATACTTATAACAGTAACCTCCTGTTTACTGTAGCTTTATAGTAAAATTTAATATTCCATTGTGAAATCCTTAGTTTGTTTTTCCTTTTACAAAACTTTTTTTTACTAGTTTAGTACTTTACGTTTCCGTGGGAATTTTATTTCAACTTCTGAATAATTTATTTCAAATTCTAGAAAGTAGCCATTTAGCATTTTGTTGGTAATTATGCTAAATTTATACATGAGTTAGGGGATCTTTATGATAAATTATTTCCAATACAAATACATGGAATGCACCCATTTATTTAGATGTTACTGAGTTTCTCTCAGCAATATTTTCTATTGTTCACGTGGAGTTTCTTATTGATCTTTACCCAGATTTAATTCTAAGTAGTTCATGGTTTTAACATCATTTTAAACTAGTATTTCTAATGTTTCTTTACTAAAACCTAAAAATATGTAATTTATTTTTTACATTAACTTGGAATCCTGAGTTCTAAATTTAGTTATTACTTCTAATAACTATTTTGCTTTATCTTAGACTATTCTACATTTCTTCTGTATTTCTACATTTCTTCTGCCAATGAAGAGAATATTGCTCTAATATTTGTGACTTTCATTTCTTTGCTTACGGCCCCACCTAGAGACTTCACTACAATATATATTAAAACTGTCAAGTGTAGACATCTTTGTCTTGTTCCTAATTTTAAGGAGAAAGCATTCAATATTTTGCCATAAATTAATATGTTAATGATAAATATTTTGCATGTGTTGTTTATAAATTAAGGATACTTTTCTATTCCTAGTTTTCTGAAAGGACTTTTCAAGATGAATATGTGTTTTTGTTGATTTTTCTGCAGTTATTAAACTTACAATTTTTTCTTCTTTGTTTTCTGGTTGATGCTGAGTTTGTGTGAGATTGGTAGTATTTCTTTCTTAAATTACTGATAAAATTCATAAAACTACTTGAGCCTAACATTTTACTTATGGAAGTGTTTTGATTACATGTTAAATTACTAATTGATACAAGGCTTTTCAGATTTGCTATCTTAAATAAGTATAAGTAAGCTGTATTTTTCAAATATTTTATCTAATTCATAGAAATAATCAAATTATTTGCATAAATTATATTTAATATTATTTTATTATTCTTTAAGGATCTGTAGAAACTGCAATTCTGTCTCTTCTTTAATTCCTGATATTATAAATTTGTGTTTTCTCTCCCTTTTTTTAATGATCTTCCTCAGTATTTATTAATTAATTTATATATAATGTTACATCTAAATAAATATTTTTATAGAATATGTTGCAAGTATATAACAAATAATAGAAATATATGTAAATACATTTATATCATTTATTTATCAATTTAATTAATTTTATTAGTCATATCAAAGGGTGTGGGGTTTGTTCTCAATTTTTATTTTGTATTATTTTTATTTTCTTTATTTTTAATTATTTTCAGTTTTAATTTCTTCTTTTCTAGTTTCTAAGTTCGTAAACTTAGATCATTGCTATTTAATCTTTCATCAAAATTTTTACATAAGGCTATAAATTTCACTGTAGTCACCTTTAGTTTATGTCCAATAAATCTTGGTATCTTATGCTTTCATTTTCTTTCAGTTAAGAATATTTTTTAAAATTTCCTCTAGGAGTTCTTACTTGACCCGTGGAATATTTAGAAATGTGTTAGTTTGCAAATATTTAGTGATTGATTTTTAACTTAGTTTCACTGTACTTGAAATTATACTCTGTAAAATTTGTTGTTTTTAAAGGTTTGTATGGTCCAGTATATACTGGTGAGCTTCCATGCAGATTGGAAAAGAACGCGTGTCCTCTTCAACTGTTGGGTGTAGGTAGGGCTGCTCTGCCAATTCCGTCAAGCTGATTGATCCTGTTGTACGCAAAAGCAACAAGTTAATAAAAGTGTGATTCTGTTTACTGTGTGCCTTGTTCTTGGTGCTATTGTTATTACATAGTTACCCTTAAAAAAAAACTGGCTGTGTAAAGAAAAAAAATACGTAAGTTCTGGCAAAGTTAAATTATGTAATTATGTAAATAATAAAATTTACAAGTTTTTTTTCTTTACACAGCCAGTTTTCTTTAAAGGGTCTTATAAGACTTTTTATTATTATTATGTCATAGCAGACATATGAGTGTCAGGTGTACAATATAATGATTCAATACTTGTATAGCGTGCAAAACAATCACCATAAATAGGTCTAGGTAAACCCATAACCATACATTTTTTTCTTGTAATGAGAATATTTAAGATTTGCTCTCTTAGCAACTTTTAAACATGGAATACAGTATCATTAACTATAGCCACTGGGCTGTACATTACATCCCCAGGACTTACTTGTTTTGGAAGTTTGCAAACTTTCTCCCCCTTTGCCTTCTTCTCCCACCACTCATTCCCCACCTCTGGAAACCACCACCCTGTTCTCTGTATCTATGAGCTTGTTTTTTGGCTTTTTTGGTTTTGTTTTTATATTCCACATACAAGTGAGATTATACAGTATTTATGTTTTTCTGGCTGACTTATTTCACGTACCATAATGCCCTCAAGGTCCTTCCATGTTTTTACAAAGGGCAAGATTTCCTTTTTTTTTTTTATAGCTGAATTATATTCCTCTGCACAAATACCACATTTTCTGTATCCATTCATTGGTCAATGAACAAAGGTTGTTTCCATATTTTGGCTATTGTAAGTAATGCTGCAGTAAATATAGGGATACAGATATCTTCAAATTAGTGTTTTCTTTTTCTTTGGATAAATACCCACAAGTGGAACTACTGGATCATATAATAGTTCCATTTTTGATGTTTTGAGGACCCTCCCTACTGCTTTCCATAATGACTGCACTGATTTTCATTCCCACCAACAGGGCACAAGGGGTCCCTTTCCTCCACATCCTCACCAGCACTTGTTATCTCTTGTCTTTTTTGATAATATAACTGTAGACTTTGATATTTACAAACTTATTTGCCATTTCCAGTCCCATAGATCTGAGTTTCCATCTAATATTTTCTTTCAGTCTGAAGAAACTGTAATAACGCAGCAGAGGCCTAGTAATAGTGAGTCCTTTCACCATTCATTTATCTGAAAAATCCTATTTTCACTGGACATAGAAAATCCTCTGTTGACAGGATTTTTCAGTAATTTAAAGATATCCATTTATCATCTATTGA
Organism: Smutsia gigantea; assembly: GCA_032199065.1. Classification (NCBI taxonomy): domain Eukaryota; kingdom Metazoa; phylum Chordata; class Mammalia; order Pholidota; family Manidae; genus Smutsia; species Smutsia gigantea. The sequence goes on along the minus strand of JAVSCE010018736.1, from coordinate 240,746 downwards.
ATCTGATATACCTTGAGGTGTCATTTAAATTTCTTTTAATGTAATATGTTTCCTTCCTATCTGCTTTCAAAATGTTTTTCTAATTGTTCTTCTGATTTTAGCAGTTGAATATGATGTGTCTAAATGTAAACTTCTTTGTATTTACCCTGCTCAACATTTACTAAGCATTTTGAATCTGGAAATTGATGATATTAATATATTTGGAAAACTTTGGCCATCATTTCTTCAAATATTGTTTTTATCCCATTTTTACTCTGTCTTCCTCCTGAGACTGGTTATACATACTTTCAAAGTTTTAATATGGTTTTACAGGTCCCTCAGACTCTTTCACTTTTTATTCAATCTTTGTTTCTGTTTTTCAAATTGGATTGCTCCTACTAGATAATCTTTAAATGTATTGACCTTTCCTTCTTCCATTGTTGTCCTTTTGTTAAGCTCATCCAGCGAATTTTTCACTTCAGTCATTATACTCCTAGTTCTAAAATTTCCATTTGGGTCTTTTTTATACATCCCATTTCTTTGCTGAATTGCTCTGTTTACTCATCAAGTCCATACTTCCCTTTGTGTCTTTCAGCATATTTTCCCCTCAATACATTTTAAAGCCTTTGTCTGCTGTGTCTAATATTGAGATCTCATCAAAGTCAATTTCTGCTTTTTGCTTGTTCATGGGTCACATCATCACTTTTTTTCTATTTTCTTTCCTTTTTTGGTTATTTATTTTTGACATCTAGTAATTTTTTTTTCTGTCAAGATGGCACAAGAGAAACTTCAGAGGAAAAGGAAATTGCATTGAATTTAACCCAGCTGACCCAATAATTCCACCTGTCTTTATAACTTATCTCACCTTTCCAAATTTATATTTTCTCTGCATTTAATACTGAGCTACAGTGAAAACTTTAACAAAAAGCAAAGCTATTGCCAATTTCTTTTTCTTCACTCCATATTTACATTAAGCAAATAGCAAATTCAGATAAAGTTAGGTATAGTCATGCTCTCTAAATCTTTCACCCTCTCCTACCCCACCCCCGGCCATATGTACCTCCTCTTTGTGACATCAGTGCTTCTGGAAACCATCTCCCTTCTGATAAGATCCAGGTTTGCATAAATGACTTCAGTATAATGCAGGCTAAAGTGCCTCAGACTACCATTCTCAACCAACTCAACCTTCCTGACCTATGTCCTGTCAGATTAAAGGCCATGTTACCTTTAAGCTTACTTTTTGTTTAAGTCTCCATTAAGCAATACTTGTTTGTTGAATCATTTTCAAGCATCTTACATCTATCTGTGGAAAGCTTTTTTTTTATTGCCTTTTTTAAACCTGAAGTATGACAGCAAAGCACATTGAAATCACCTAGTAAGCAGCCTATTTTCCTGCTGTAGTACATACACAATCTCTTTCCCTCCAACACAAACCCAAGCCCAACTGTATATAGATCCATTCCCCCAGAGCCTTTTGCTGCATCCAAATTTGCTGCTGAAGCCAAGACCTTTGGGTAGAGGCTCCTTTGATCATCCATGTGGCTCTCCTGCTGTGTTCTCCCAGCCGCCAGCTGTCTGGCCCTTTGGCCATCTCAAGCTTTTGCTCTTCCCTGCAGCAGAGCACATGGTTGCACTGATCCTCTTAGCTGTCTCTGATTTTAATACCTGTTGGCCCAGGGTCTTGGGACTTCTTGCTTCTTCCAGCTATTTCCAGCTTGAAATTCAGATTTATCTCCCCTGCTCCTCCATCCAGAAGTATTGGCTGGGAAGAAATGATTGAAATGAATAATACCAAATTATTTCATTTCTTCTAAAACATTTTCCTGATAGCCTTGTCACATTAATATGCAAACACAATGAGACCCATAGCTATAAATCTTCTGAATGTTATGTATCTGTGTAGAACTCACTGATAGTCTATGAATTAAATCAACTTGTCCACATCATATTCAGGTACTTATGTTACCTATGAGAGCAAGACTCAGTGTTTATTCCGATTTGGATTCAGTAGTTTCTGTTTATGGTACAGGTAGTTGCCTTACCATCACTCTCAAACCACTACGTCCGTCTCATGTCTCCAGTCACTCGCTCAGTAATACTGCTCTTGGGAGTGTATTCCCCTTTCTTATACATTCTGGGTTTTTCTGCCACATGTCATAGGAATGGCTCATCATCCAACATGCTCTAATGATTTTAGATATAATAATAAACATGATGTCCAGTAATAATTAAAGGAAGCTAGCACTTAAACACTGGTTATAACTGATTTCAAAGGCCAATCTACATTCTATTTAATACTGAAAAAAGGGCGTGTATATTTAACATTGTAAATTTGCAGGTTATGTGATAGGGCTGAACAAACACACACACCCCATGCTTTGTAAAGGAACTAAAAGCTACTGCGTCATCCACTGATGGTAATGCTGCCTTTCTCTCAGCGAATGTCTAGATAATGCTTTAATAACAGTCACCTTACAGTGTGGTTGCCCTGGATATTCTAGAAGGACTGCTTTTATGGCTTACTACTCTCCACTGGCCTAACTATTGATTTCAATAAGGGCAGCTTCTCATTTTAATTTCTTCTAATGATCTACTTATCATTAACTCATAACAGTTACCTTTCTCCTTTACCTTTACATATTTACTGACGACATCACCCCCCATGACAGTAGTCCAAGCCAGCCCTGTCTACTTAGAGTTCCATGTGGGTTAAAAGAGGATCTGAATGAGAATATGGATTGTTTAATCAACTCATCCTCACTCCTAGAAAACTCAGATGTCCTGACTTGCTGAGGGACAGTCATATAACTGTGACATAAAAATGATAGTACATTTAAACTTGTCCATAAAGAGTGCCATATGGATTTCTGTATGACTTGATTCATTTGCTTTAACTCTAAAATATATATTTGTCTTTTTACAGTGTCCTAAGTTCTTCTAGATTTTGATTTCAGCAGTTTCTCTATAAATCCGTCCCACTAACAATACACAAAAATCTGTCAACCCTCAGTTAAATTTCCCCAAGTCTTTGCAATTGGGAACATAATTCTCCTGGAGGGTAACCACTGCATCCTATCCCACTGTCAACAGGAACAAGAACTTACTCTTAGAGAAATGGTAAATATAATCCCTTTTTTGTGATACCCACTTTAAACCAGCAACCAGAAGGTCAAAACATTACATGTTTGTTTAAATGTGCTCAGTTCCAACAGCTGAACCACTTCTCTTCCTAAGAGTCCACAGTCTAGAGATTCAGGGTGCAAGGAAGAAAAATGCCCTGAAAAGCTTTTCTCACCTTTTGCAGAGAAAATCCCTGGTCCAATCAAAAACCTATTTTAGAATGGTAAGTATGAAAATGAGAATCTGGAGAGGAAAACTGAACTAGTTGCTCAAGTCATCTGGAAGGTAAAACTATATTGGTGATATGTACATCATGAAAGTAAAGATAGGAAAATTGCATACTGGGTATGAAAGAGAAGATTTTCATGAAAATTAAAACACAATATTCGGGTAGTGACCTGTGGTTGCAAGTAGTAGCTTTCTTTTACTTCCATTCAATTAGGAAAGAAGAAGTGGCTACCTGTATTGGACAGGTACATTATTTGTAGAAACCAGGCTTCAAAATAAAGTGGCAATGAGATACATGATGATAATTCTACAATACATAGCCAAAATGGACTAGTAGAGAGGATTAGGTAGAGACCTCTAGAGCTAGAATCAACAGTAACGAAATTATGAGGCAAAATAACAATGAGGCTGGACTGTGTCTTGGGAATGTGGTATAACAGTAGTTTGCAAGGTAGCCTGGAGGTACATGCATCACTGCTTCTGCAGAATAAAAGGAAATTCTTTTAAAGCTGCCTGAAGGGGAGAAGCAGATGGAAAAATAGAATGAACTCTTGAAACAAAACAGCAAACATGTAGAACACTAGGGTTTTAAAGGAAACAACTTTAACCTAGTTCCTATCACTTGGGTAAGTTTTAAATATGTGTGTCTCATTTTCTTCATTTATTAAATAAGGATGATACTAATGACACAATCTCAAAAATTTTTTAATTTTAACTGAATTATGTTTTATAACACATAGAAAAAGGCTAGCCAGTGTTGACTTGTTGGAACTCTTTATCTCTTTACTATGATATTATAAACATGTGTGTTGCTATGTTGTAGATATGTGGATCAAATGAAGGTTCCTGTGGCCAGGATACTCTCTTGGCCCTGGTTGACTAGCTCACTACACATGTGTGGGCAATATGTTGTTATTGACTCTATATAAAGAACTCTGCCCAGTGCTCTGGGCGACACAGTGGCACAGATGCAAGGCTGCAGGAGAGCAGAGATGAGACTGGAGTAGTGGCAGCGCCAAGGACAGAGACTGAGATGGCTGTGGGGGCAGAGAGGCCTAGAAGCAGAGACCAGCTTGCTGCATGCAGACTCGCTCTGAGTGGATGGGATTCTAGTCATTGACCTGCCACCATGGGAATAAAGTTGAGTATAAACCCTTTCACCCCAAGAATGTTCTACTGTCATTTCTTTAGTCGCATTGAATCTGTTGTGAACTTACCCGGGGCTGAAACCCATTGGCAAGACAAGATAATATAATCTAACTTATTCTAGTTCACAGTGTGTTTACTGGTAAGCTATGCTTTAATAGTATTTTGTTGCTCTTGCTTCTTTGAAAAGTTATTAATGCAGATTTCCCAATTGAAAGGCTGAAACATTGATAGAGTGCTAAACATTGGTCAACCTACGAACTTCATGATATTAGAGAATCACATTAGAACATTTTTTTCAGGAATTTAAATTCACTTTGAACAAATAACATTAACCTGTGACAGAATTCTGGAATAGGGCAATTGACGTAGCAATGCTTTCCTTCTAATCAGGTGCCCACAAGAACTCAAATTTCAACCAAAAGTTTAGTGACCACAGAGCCGGAAAAGGGTGGGTGTTGTCTGATTCCAATGCATGAAGGCTGACTGGGACGGTGTGGATAAAGTGAAGGTTGCTATGGCCAGGATCCTCTCCTGAACCTAAACTACTTGATGATGTAACTGGCCTGCTGCTAGACTCCTGCTTCCACACCTGGAGGCAATAAGCTCTTATTGACTCAGTCACTATATAAAGAGCTCTACCCAGGGCTCTGGGTGGAGGCGGAGATGAAGGAGGATTACAGACCTGCAGACTGTTGGATGCAGACAGGACAACAAGCCAGGTAGTAAAACCTTTTCACCCCAAGAATGTTCCATTGTCATTCCTCTGTCTCAGTTAATCCATCGTGAACTACCCCGGGACTGAAATCCACTGGCAAAACAGACAGCCTTAACGTTCTCCTCAGCTTGACTAGACTAAACTTTGACAGACTTCTGACTATAGCCCCTGACTTCTCTTTTCTTGGAGCATTTACTTTTGAAAACTTGCAATTATAAAATTTCTGCTCCACTGAGATGTAAATCTATAACTCAGGAATGTCTTCCTCAAGGTCCTGGGAACCATTTCTTTGAAACGCAATCATCAAGAAAGCTTGGATCCGTATTTCTCAAACCTTTGTGAGAGGAGAGGAACCTAACTTTGGTAAGTGCCAATTAGCAAACACAGATGGTCCAGTCACATTGACCAACATGCCCTCCAGTGCTTTTCCACTAGCTCACCCTAGCACCTACCAACACTCCCACGTTTTGTTTCAGCAGAGTTTAATTCAGTCTCTTTCCTCTATTGCAACAGTTTTGATCCCTATTACAGTAGCCTGGAAAAAAGTCTTCCCTTCCTATTTAACCCATCTGATGAAGTTTTTCTTATAACCAGGGCTGAGAGCTTTATCTATGCAGATTCACATGCTGAAGTCCTCCTTCCCTTGGTTAGAGTTTTTATTTAGTACTGCCAGCCTCTGATTCTTTATTTTGTTCACCTCTACATCAGCGCTGCTCCCCTACTTCTAAATTTGAATCATCTGGGGAGTATTTGAGACTATTGATGATTGGGTCTAACCACTGAATAAGATTTAATTGATACGAGGTAGGGCTGGGATATTGTTAATGTTTAAAATTGGCCCAGATTAGAGTAACTAACAAGACTGAGAAGTACTTTTCCAGAGGATAAAACTTTTTCCTTTCACAAAGTGCTTCTCCAAACAAACAAAATAAAATTCTCATTTTAACCAAACTAGAATTGCTTTCCATTTTGGCCATTCCTGGGCTATATCCAGGTTATCTTCATTGTAGATTTGAGGTTTCCTAAACTCTGTCACATATTTATTGATATCCTCTAGATGTTTCTACCATGGGGCTATATGCCCCTCCTTATGCCCAGGTTATCCTAGTTTATATCTCAAAAACAACTTTAAGTTCTGAATGAGGAGAGTGAAAGATTTCATTTGACCCCTTCTTTATTTGGCTACATCTATGTCGTTCAAATCTTATCAGAAGTGTTATATTGTCTAGAACTGCTTCCTTCACTCTAATGCTGTTCACATGTAGCAGCATTAGCATCCCTGAGAGCTTAATACAACTGGAGAATCAGAGGACACACGCCCATGTACTGAATCAGCTGAGTATTAACAAGGTACCCAGGTGGTTCTTGTGCACATCAACCACATACTGCTTACTCCATACTATAGCTTTTTGGCCCCTCCTGTGTCCTTCCAACAGACTGAGTTTCCTGCAAAACCAGCTCTTATCACAAGGAAAAGTAAGCTTGGCTTACCTGTTTGTCCATCTCACTGAAAGGTAAGTCATTTGACAGTATAAGCTATATATTCATTTATTTTTGTACTTCTAGGATCTACTACAATCCTTGGTATTTAGTAGTTACTCAGTACCTACAATGAAGGAATGACTGCTTAGTCATTTCTGAGTTTTCTTAACTTTTCCTTGATTCCCTTTCTTTTTCAATCCCATTTTTAGAGCCATGTAAATAATATGTTTTTGCTTTAGTTGATGTTAGTGACATGGAATCTGTATAATATAGAAAAATGAAAAATAAGCTTTGAATATTATCCTAACAGAACTTGTTACTTCTAAAACCACTACTCATTTACTTTACATGTTTGAATAGTTGAGTTCATAATAGAGATATAATTTTAAATGCTATCTTTTTTATGCAACATTATACAGTAAGCATTTTCATGCTGCTACTTACTTCTCAAAACCATTCTTTTATTGTCTATTTAAAATGTCAATGGGCATTTTAGGTTATTTACATTATGACTTCAGCCATTTCTCTGAATTTAGGTCCAGCTAACAGTCAATACATCCATGCCCTCTGCTCCAGCAAGACTGGACTTAACAGCTGTCTGCTTTTCTTACAGTCCTAATTTTTTTTTTTGAAGCAATTACTTCTGCCCAGTGCTTACCCTAAATAACAACCAATTAAAATCCTATCCTTTGTAGATGACTCAAATGCAAACTCTGTAAAACTTTCCCTTGTAAATCTCATGGATGTCTCTCCATTCTCCGAACTCCTTCACCTGATGGATTTTTTTCTATTACTATTACAGCATTTATCACATCCACTTTGATATTGTTGTCTAGTTATATCTACCAGTCCATCCACAAATTTAAGAAACATGCCCCAAATTATTGAACTAATGTTATAATTATATTGCAAATATTTTTGTATTTATAATATTTATAGAGATTTGCTCATAGGAGATGCTAAAATTCTTGTTTTATTGAAGTATGCTTAATATAGAAAAATTGTGCATATCTAATGTATTTATTTTGATGAGTTTTAACATATGCCAGAGCCTGTGATACCCTAAGCATAATTAAGGTAACAAACATCCTCATCACCTCCAAAAGATTTCTCCCTTGCTCCTCTTTCCCCTTCTCTGGTGGTGACATAAAAGCACAGGTAACAAAAGTAAAACCAGATAAATAGGATGACATTAAAACTAAAAATCTTCTGCTTGGCCAAGGAAATGACCAACAGAGTGCAAAGGCAACCTACAGAATGGGAGAAAATATTTGCAACTCTGTCTACATATCTGCTAAAGGGTTAATCTGACAAATATACAAGGAACTCCTACAACTCAACAGCAAAAAATGAACCAATCAGAAAATGGGTACAGGATTTGAATAGATATTTCTATTGAAAACATTGAATGGAGAGATCAGGTGTATGAAAAGGAGCTCAACATTACTAATTATTAGGTAATGAAAATTAAAACCCTAATGACATATCATCTCAAACCTGTTAGGGTAACTATTATCAAAAGAAACAAAATGTAACACATATTGGTGAGGATATGGAAAAAGTAGAACACTTGCACATTGTTGGTGGGAATATAAAATGGTGCAGTCACTGTGGACGACAGTATGGAGGTTCCTCAAAAAAAAATTGAAAATGAAATGACTATTCCATGATCCAGCAATCCATTCCTGGGTGCCTTAAACAGAAGCTTGTTTTACTTCAAAGTCTTTCAATTTGTTTTTGTTTTCTGTGGAACGCTCTTCCTTCAGATATTTAAACAGCTTCTGCAGTCACTTCTTTCAGGTGTCTGTCTAATGGTGTTTTTTAGATTTGCTCCCCCTCACCATGCCCCTTAGCCTTTCTCTCCTCTCATTATCCTTTTTAAATTCCTTTGATAGCATTTATTATAATTTGAAAGTTTATGGTATGTGCTTGCTTATTGTCTTGTCTTCTCTACTAGACTATAAGCACTTTGAGGGCTGGGACCTGGTCTGTCTGGTTCACTAACTGGAACAGATTTTGGCCCACAGCTTCCCAGTAAATACTTTGGAATGCATGAAAGAATGAGTGACATGACAATTCATATATATATATACATATATATATATATATTTATTTAAACTATGTTAATCTAGTTTTTCCTGATGCACAGAATTATAATTTTACATTAGAATTTACACATGAATGACAATTCTATTTCCAAAACTGAATATATGAAAAATTTTCATAAATTCTTCTCCCCCAATTAAATTTGACTGAATAAGCACAAAGCTACTATGATGATGAGAACCAGGAAGAAACCAACAAGTTAAATTTGTATATACTATCTAAGGATCAGAAGAGCTAGAAATAATCTCCCTCTTTTTTGTGTACTTTCCCTCTCTCTCACTTTCTCCATATCATCCTGGACTCAGAATATGAGCCATTTACGAAGGCAAGTACAGGCTAGAGGTACCAGTATAGAGGTTCACCATGGTAAGACCAGGCTTTTGTTTTTTTGTATGTGTTTTAAGGGGTGTGCATCTGGGAATTTAAGAGATAAATGTTAGATTTTCAGGCCTAGCCAGCTCCTCCAAATACATGTCTATGGTTCATTATTTTCATAACATTTTTTGTTTACCATGTCAGAATATGAAATTTCAGTGGCAAAAACTTCTGAAGCTTCTGCTTCACAGGGGGACTTGATATAGGAATATATCCCCATCAGAATACTTTTGAAGTTTTTTTTTTTTAATAAGGTTAAAATGATGCATGTGAACTCTAATAGCATGCCAGAGCATCACTTAGGAATCTCTAGTAATATTCCTGGAATGCAACCTGAAAGGACTAAGATGACCAATACCAGTTTGTACCAGCAATTTTCCATAAGGAAACTGTACACTGTTGGGAAGTGAGTTGTTTAGGGTAGTAAAATATATTCAGGTGAATGTGAAACACATACAACATAAACCGATGATTTAGAATATTTATTTTTAATTATTAAACCACAGATTTTTAAATCAATAAATCATAAAAGTAATATGTGAATTATGTCTAATTCTACTTAGTGTAAAAATTACTGGAATACTTAAAAAGCTGTTCTTGACTGTATTTTCCTGATACTTACAATAGAAAACAGAGCATAATTTTGTACGTAACAGGTGACATCATTCCTAAAGCTAAATTCTGATGAACGGTGTTTTTACTGAAATATACAGGCAGGGTTTATGAGAAGAAATGCAAATAATCCACAGTTTAGTCTCATTTTAAGATTCCATGGTGAAGAACTAATCAAATCCTAACTTGCATACTAAATCACTCTAATTGTACAGGTGATTATAGCCCATTATATGTACACCCTGAAGCATGTGAGTAAATAATCTTCTGCATTGAATTGATTAACAATTTAAAAATATGCTAGGATTAATAGTGCTTTTGGTATGTCAATATACCTGATTGGATCTCAATTTCCTGAATTTTACTTATTGTAACATTTTCCTCTCACTATAGGACTCTAAGATATTAAAAATCTGGTTAAAAAATAAATCAGAGATTTTATAATCCACAGGGAGAAAAATGAAGACATGGGATTAAAAAGGACTAGAAAACCTGATATCCTCGTATTAAAGTATAGCAATAAATACTACAGTTTTAGGATTTAAATTCACATGACTTCTTGCTAAGGGTTATGAGAAAGAATTATTTTGGCACAATCTCTGACTTCAGAACTCCACACCTTAAACACAGAAATAAAATTAAATATGGAAAATACATACCAGCATAAAAATGTTCAATTGCATAAATAAAAAGACACATGATCCTTCTGGTCAGAAGAGAAAAAGAAAATCGAGGGAGAGTAGAAAATTAGCAAAATTTGATCATTATTTCTGACTTTTAAAAATAATTATTGCATTAGTGATTAAACTTCTTTAGCTGAATAACCCCAAAATAATGAGTGGTGAAGAAAAAAAATCATACCCAAGAAGAAGAGATCATACTTTATTTAACAAAATTACATATGTATGTGTGGATTCTAGATAACTGACCAAGTTAATGCCTTGAGAATCTAGCCACTCCGTGATAGGAAATACAAAATTCTTATAAACCATAACTTGAAATCCAAATATATTCTATTTCATTCCAGATACTATAACACACAGCCTGCAAAGTTCTTATTTAAAATTAATTGTCATGAAAGATTTTTTCCCAACCTCATTATTAGGGCCTCCAAGAGGCATACCTGTGATACATTTAAATCTTAACTAATTAGGAGACATAATTTTAAAAATAAAATTAAAAAAAAAATGACCCCTAAGATCTTTATATGCTTCCCTTATCAAAATATTTTCTCACCAAAATTCTCAGTGTTCATTATTATCAGTAATCATGAGTTCTGGTGCTTTTCCAGTGGTATAATAGACAGTCGTTGAATACAGGAGAAAACACAGAGATTACCAGATATTTCCAGAAGTCTATTATCCTCTCTAGGTGTGAGTGAAATACTCTACTTTCTTTTGTCAACTGGCTACATGGAACCAAGCTATCAGATTTCCAGCACTATCAAAATCCTTTTACATTGAAACAGTGGATTCAGTCTTTGAAAATATATCCCCAATGAGGTAAGATATAGTTGTCTGTGTGGTTTTGTTCTAGGGCAAAGTATCAGGAATACACAGCTCTGAGATCGACTTTTTTTATCTTCTTTGTTATTTTCTATATTTCTCTGAATTACTACATATTTGACTAAAGTTGAAGATAAAATATTTCTCTGATTATTGACAGTTAACAGGAATTATCTTAAAAATCTATTTTATATGTTGTGTGTTGTTTCTGGTGAAAACATATTCAAAAATACTCAATGACTTTCATTGAGAAGGAATATATTTGTGTACATGGTCATTTATTGAAATCTTCCTTCCAATTCAACTCTGGCCCATTGAATCATGAATTTGTTTTGTTTTGTGACATAACACGCTGGCATCGTCTATCACCTTTAGCAGATAGCTAACCAAGATCAAAAGAAGGGTTTCAGTCTGTTTCTGGCCTACAGCTGCAATATCTATACTATTTCAGTTATAAAATAATAAAATTAAAAGTGTGTTTATTTGTGAAAATTTTAAGCTCGTGACTTTTTTCTCAATTGAAGTATAGAGATTTTTTCAAGTTAACAGGTAAAATTTTTATTAAAATTTTAATGAAAATTTTCAGTCCAGAAACCAGTTACTCAGGAGAGAATATGTATCTTCCAGAAGAAAGAAAAATCACTAGCCTTTGTGCGACCCAGTCTGTAATCTGCGTTAGCCTTATGATATGCAGAACAACCTGGTACAACAGTGCCCTGCCGGTCTCCAGTGAGGCCTTGTCTGCAGGAAAAAGACATGATCTGTCTTGCTTTGGATAATAGGCTTCTGCAACCAGTTGAGCTGTTGAACAGGGCAAGAAAAATGATCAATCTCCTATTCAAATTGTACCCAAAGTACAAAGTGGTACCTTCAACATCACAGTGATAGTCTGGAAGGTACCTTGGTTCTTTACAGCTGCTTAACGTCATTCCTTCCCAACGGGTAGTGCCCGTGTGTCATGTGCTATTTTTTTTTTATTACATTTAAACTCCAAAAGATATGAGCTTAAACTCAAACCTTTTAGAAAAAAAAAATATTGCTGGGAATTAATTACTTCATTTTGTTTCCTTCATGTTATGCTATATTAAACATCTTTTATTTTTCTTGTAGAATAATTCTTTTTTTTTTGTAATTTTGGCAAATAGGCAGAGTTACTTTAATACCAATACACGGTGCTCTTGGACAGTGTCATTGCCTCACTAAAGTCTGTGATGGGAGCCACAGTCGGATATGGGACCATTGCTGCATACATGACAAGTGGCTGTCGTTATTCTTTTCTATTCTCCTCTGATGAAAAACATTTGCTTTTAACATTTTTACAGAATAAACAGATCTGTAATATGTGTTTCACCATTTACATGGCTTATTTGAAGTACTGAATACTCAGAAATAGTTTGTTGATTTTGCATTTATTACCACCTTCTAACCATGACACACACAAAAAGTACATACATACAGAGTATAACAACAAAGCAAAACTGAAGGAACAAAACAGCAGCAGACTCGCAGACTCCGAGAAGGGACTAGCGGTTACCAAAGGAAAAGGGGGTGGAAAGGGTGGGTGGGGAAGGTGGGAGAAGGGGATTGAGGGCCATTAGATTATGGCACACATATGTGGGGGATGAACACACATTATGTAAGGTAGTCACAGGGAAGGCAGTACAGCACAGAGAAGACAAGTAGGGACTCTACAGCATCTTACTATGTTGATGGACAGTGACTGCAGTGGGGTTTGGGGGGAGACTTGATAATATGGGTGAATGTAATAACCACAATGTTCATGTGAAGCCTTCATAAGATTGTATATCAATGATACCTTAATAAGAAAATAATTAAAATTGATACCTTAATAAAAAAATTAAAATTAAAAAGCATACACACAGACTACCTAGACACTCCTTTAAAATTTAAGAAAACCAATCATATGTTGTGTGATAGGGATATACTCCTCTCTGGCTTCCAAATTCTGATCAACATTCAAGTAACTTGCATATTTTGCATTGCATTTTACTCAAGTTCAGTTCATGCATTTTCTGGATGCTGTTTTATATTTTTTGAAATTTCCTGGCGCTTAGAGATATTGTGACTGCACGGACTACATGAGTGAGATTAGAGTGGTTGAATCATGAGATGTGAAACTTTTTGAGCTGAAATCCTAATACCCTTACTTCTTTAATGTAAAAATATTGGCAGAATTATTAAATCTCTAGGTCTCAGTTTCCTGATCTATAAAATAGGAATAATAATAGCTCTACTTAATGAGGTTAATGTGAAGATTCAATATATCTGACACATAGTTTATGAGGAAGTGTTGTTTCATAATTATGTAAAGTGGACAAAAGAGGAGATGAACATAACCATTTAAGAATTGTCTAATTGTAGTCACTTCGCAGAGTAAAAAAATGAATGCTAAAATAATAAAAACATGTGTAAAAAATATATACCAAAGGACAAATGGTTATATTATTTTGGTTGATCTATTAAACACTTCAAATCAAAAGTTATTTTCAAAATAAATCATTAAAAATGAAGAGAATGTATAGTCATATACATTAAATAAACTTAAATCTGAATTGATTTAGAAATAAATAATGACTTTTGGTACACACTCATGTACTTTAATTAGTCTTCTCATTTCTGTCTGTAGCAGGGTCTCTTGCAGTCTACTGTTCAGGCCCGAACAGTACTGGACAGTACAGTGAGCAGATGCTGGGACAGAAGCAGTAAAATCTAAGATCAGAAGGAGTTTGCCATCCCTGGTAACTTGGATGCTAGTGTGTGTCTGTTTTATCACCAAGTACCCTGCACACATTCTTAAAAGTTTTGTGAAAAGGGATGGTTCATTGTATTGTGACTAGAAGAGGTTGGGGAAGGAGAGCCAGTTGTATTACTAGTTGTCTCTCAAATTTAACCTTGTGTGACTTATACCTCCTAGTTGAGACCATGTGGAGCTTCAAAGAAATTACTTTCTATGCAACTCTTAGGTATATTATTTTGTGAAGAAATGAACAATTTTCACAAATGCTAAACCAGCCAACACATAGAGAGAACTATTTGATTAGATCTATCCCAAGAAATTCCTGTGGTCCCCTAGGCATATGACACTGAAAAACTGTCAGTACTTTTGTTTGAAATTTGGGGCTTTATTTAGACATAAATTATTACAGAATTAATATGGAGACATTTTTAAGTAAAATATTAGGAAGTTAAAAATTCTTTGAAAGTCAAATCGAACCTTAAGTTTCTGGGTTGGGATGACAATAGGCAATCCATTGTAGTTTTTCTTCCCCCCATCCCTTAATTTATTACTACAGGATTCCACACAACTTCTACAAGAAAACACATGTAAAAACAAGTATAAAACATTAATATATATCATTTTTTATTCTAACAGAAAGAACATAGTACATTAACAATTACCTAAGAGGCAATGCTTAGATGTTAAATTGAATAATTAACCTAATCCAGGATGACCCTAGGAGCATTTTGACATTATTCTACTCTCAAGAGTTAGCTGTCAACATTTTGGAATAGTTGTAAACTCTATGTTGCTGTTTCTGTCTCATTATCTGATTCTCACTTTTGAGTTAATTTCTGAATATTTCTTTCTCAATTATTTTGTCTTCAAAACTGTCCATAATTTTCTCATCAGTTGGGTACAACATATATAAACTGGTTTCATATAATTCATAATATTATGAATGTGGAAACCATAAAATAAATTTGGTGAAATTTACTATTGAGTAAAATTAACAGGAAAAATAAAGTACTAATGACAATTTAGGTAGGTAAAATTTACTTGAAGAAATGGGAGTCAGTATAAAAAAAGGAAAAAGAAATTTATCATGGCACAATCTCCCAGCCAGTAACCCGTGCAACTTGATACAAAACTAGCTGGCTCATAATTGGAAATTTCATCAGAAAATGTGAATTAAAAATAATTTGTTCTGAGAAGGAAAACCTAAAAATAGTAAAAGTAGAAAAAACTGAAATTTGTTTATCTTCATTGTATTCATTCCTAGTATTAAATTGGCTTGAGGGTAGTCCAGACAATTTTTTTGAAAACAAGTATATAACATTTGCATAATTCTGATTAAGTGCTTATAATCAAAATTCAGTGAGATCAAAATAATAGGATCAAAATGACCCAACTGAAATGACCTAAATGCTCTTGGGAGACTGTGTCTTTAGAGAACCTAAAGAAAATCTTTCAAAGACACTGCTTTGCACATGATAACAAAAACCTTTAATTTTTATTTGAAAGAGCATATGTACAAAATACATTATGGATATGTGAATATTTTGAAATAGAAAAGTAATAGTGCCAACAGAAGTATTTAACATACAATGTAAGAAATTGAGTGTTATCTTTAAGTTCTATTTATCCTTCACTGACTACATAAATCTTTTCTGACTTCATCCTACATTTTTAGTTAAATATACCCTTGCTTTTCATTATCATTTTGATGTGTTTTAGCATACTGTTTAGGACTGTTGTTGAACTTTATATAAATAGAATCATAACTTATGTAGACTACATATCACTTTCTTTTTACATCAAACATTAGTATTTAGAGATTCATTCATCTTGACTGGAGTGGCTTCATTTTTGTTGTTGTGTAGTTTTAATTTTTATATAATAATCTGATTATTCACACTTTTTATCTGTGAGTAAAATCGTAATATTTCCAGAATCTCTTGTCTGGCCTTAGTGCATCTTCTTATTAGTAAGTGTTTTCAAGGGGTGGAGGGTAGGCCATCTCCATATCAATAGGCAATTACAAGGGGAATTGAGGGCATATCTGGACCAGAGAGGTTGGATGGGGTCCCTTTTTGCAGCTGGGTCCTGAGAGACACACAGGAACAGAAGGGAATGACTGCTTGTAGGCAATACATAGACTTCTCCCACTTTATTTCTCCCTTTGACTGATTTTGATTTCAAAGGTATTTTGCCCCAGCCTGGGAAGATATTTCCGCCCCGGAGTTACACAATCACTGATGGATATTTGTGTCATTTCTATGTTTTCCCCCCTATTATTAATAGCGCTGCTGTTCACAGTCCTGTGCGAGTCTCCATGAGCACATGTGCAAGTACCTCTAGGTTTGATACTGAGTAAGCAATTACTGCGGTTAGGATCTGAGCGTTTTCAACTCTACCATATAGAGTCAAACCATTTTCAAAGTCATAGATCAACTGTTCATGAAAGTTTGGTTGCTTCATATCTAACTGATAAGCAATATTATCAGACTTATTCTTGGTAATCTGGTAGGATGAAAAGATAAATTCATTGTAGTTTTAGTTTGTATTTCCATGATTCCTAATGAGGTTGAACACACATTTATACTTACTGGCCACTTCTGATTCCACTACGTTGCTTGTTTTCTTATTACTTTATAGGAATTCCTCACGCTGAGTACCGATCCATTGTCAACCACATGGCAATAGCAAATATCTATTTCCAGTGTGTGTTCCAAACATGACTTGTCTTTTCAATCCCTTTAGAGAAGAATGGCTTATTAATAGTAGTTCTATTCATATAGTAAAATTTATTCCTCTTTTTCTTTAGTACTTTCTACTTTGTATGTCTTGCTTAAGAAATCCTTTCCTTGGCCTACTAACTGATCAATGCTTATAAATACCATAAAAGCTTTTTTTACTCAAGTTCCACCTATTTTCTTTTTACATATTTCACTGACTTGTTTGACCAACACAAATATGTCCAGTATTGAGAATAGAATGTCTGTTCTATATGTTTATAGCATGAATATGTCAAAAACATATAGGGGAATTGGTTCTGTTTGCTTTTATCAGAAAATATTGCTGAAATCATTTACTTAAAATGGTTATTTGTCCAAAAAAAAGAAAAAGAAAAATGTATATGCTTTCCAGTATCTTCTTTCTTCTACCAGTTTGTAAGTTGATCTTTTATGCCAAATCTTTTATCTTTCTAGAATTGATCGTTATATATTGTGTGAAATAGGGATATGTATATGTTCCCTCATGGAAAAAAAATGTCCATTCATTTCTCTTTTACTGGACATTGTAGGTCTGTCATATAACAAGCTACCTATGCTTTTACTTAAAAATAATCTAAATACAGCACTTAAAGAGTTTATATTCAGTTTTTAATTATATCTATCAAGCCTCTTTCAAATGAATACTATTAGAATAAATCTCACATCATACTGTATATAATCTTTGTTTTTTTCATTTAATATATATTCTACGTATTTTCCCACATTTCTACCCAATCTTTCTAAACATTATTTTAATGAAGCCATGAGTCTTCTATGGAATGAATATTTGTGTCCCCCACCCTCACCTTCATGTATTTGAAGCCCGAACCCCATTTTGGCTACATTTGGAGGTGGGGCCTCTAAGGAAGGAAGTAATATTAAATGAGGTTATAAGGGAGGGCTTTGATCCAGTAGGATTAGTATCTTAATAAGAGGCACCAGAGAGCTCATGCTCTCACGCACTCATTCTCTGCCAGGTGAGGACACAGTGAGTCGATAACTAACTACAAACAAGGAAGAGAGAGCTCTGATCAGGAGCTGCACGAGCTGGCACCTTAATTTTAGACTTCCCACCCTCTAGAACTGTGAGAAATTAGTTTCCATGGTTTAAACCACCCAGTGTGTGATATTTTGTTATGGCAGCCTTAATAGACTAATGCACACTCTTGTAGGATTATTTTAAGGGTTATTAAGTCCTTTGATACAATAGATAATGCCACATTGACTGTGCCAGAGTAAAGATATATTAAGATCTTTACATTTTTATGATAAATTCCCAGGAATAGCTTTAGTAAGCCAAAGGACTAAGCATATTTGTAGCTTTTAAAATATTTTGCCATATTTTTTCTCAAATGATTCTAGTACCATACATAAGTCAGAGGTACAAGAGCATATCACTTGCACATTAAATTCAGAGGCTTTGTTGTAAATATTTTAAGATGATAATGAGACAGATATGATGGTACATCAAGTCACTTTGATTTTTCAATTTAATAGCCATATTCTTAATATACAGTTGATCCTTACCTACCCAGAGGCTAGTTCGGTGGCTCTTAGCAAAAAAATCTCTCCTTTGATTCACAAAGCTAATTTTGAGTGTATACTTTTTGTTCAATCATAAAGACCTGTTTCCAATTTGCTTACAAACAAATAATATGCTCCTACCCATAAACAAAAATAAATTCAAGGACATGGTTTACCCAGTAATTTAAATGCCATTAGCCCAGAAAAAAAAGCATGGAGACAAAAGGCTGCATTTTAAAGTACATATACACATGGAAAAAATAGTACATACGTATACACAATATACATATACACATAAATTATAAAACAGAACTCTGAGGAAAGAAATAGCTTCAGTGCACTGTTTTAGATAAGAAACCTGTGCTAGCTACATGACATACTACAACCACACAATAACTGAAACTAAAAGACAGTTGGTTACTTTAATAGACTTTTAGTCTCTTTTCATTATTTAAGAAAATAGACATTTTCTGAAAAATGGATTTTAAACTTTCAATTTATAGGTTTCTAAATCAGGCCAGCATGAATCGCAAAGAGCCAATTACCACAAAGCGGTGGCATTCATATTTCTTTAACATTTCCACTAACCTTATTTCTCCTGTGAGCAAAATAGCTGCTGCTATTTGCTCAGAATCAGGGGCTATGATGGGAATGGCTGTCAGAGCGCCTGCCTCTCTTGCTAATTTCAAGCTCTATTGAACAGTACTGCTGTGGTAGAACCAGTGTGTAGCATTTCACAGCAGCCCTGACACAACTTGGGGATAATCTTAAAGAAACTTGCGGATATTGCTAATTAAAGGGCAAAATGCTAGCAGTTCTTTTTTTCCCTTTTCTTCTTTTGTTTCTTTTGGTTTGGCTTAATAAGCTACTTCACTGGTACAGTTCATTGCTACTAATAATATCAATGGCCAGCAGGTGCAGTGATAAAAATTAAAAAACTAGAATGTTATTCCTTAAGCAGAAAAAATAAGCTAACAGAAATCATGCACCACGAAACTTGTCTAAGAGACCACAAATGTACATTCCCACACTATTTCCACAGCCCTCTCTTAGAGGTCTCTTTCATGTGCCCAAGTATTTCACTAAAAAAAAAGGCAATCTAAATGCAATCCTCCCCTTCATCACCTGGAATTCCCTCTAATTTCTTGTCATCATCTAGTCTATGATGGCTATCTCCATGACATAGACCTCTCAAGTACAAAATTCAAGTAAAGTCATCCAATCCCTTTTGCCTTTAACTTTTTCCAAACTGTATATATTTCTTGACTATGTTATTCCTGAAATGTATGTATACTTTTCCTATTACCACTCTGATCATTTTCTTTGGTGCGTTTTCCCTTTCAGATTCTGTGGGGTCGTCTTCTTCTGCCTACTTGGTAAACTAAGGATTTCCTAGGTTTCTTCCTTGTAGTTTTCTCTTCTTGGCTTTTATTGTTTCCCCCTAGTAATCTCATTCCCTCATGACTTTCACTACCATCTGGGTGCTGATAACTTACACAGACATGCTCCTATATTGTTCTCCTAAAATCCTGAGCTATATTTTTACTTGCTGTTTAATCTCTCCACCTAAACACTCACAGACATCTCAAACTCAATATGTTTTAGAAATCTGTCTGGCAATATATATTAAACCTGAACAAAGGCATATTCTCTGACACAGCATTCTACAAGCTGGTGTTAAAAAAAAATTCATCCAAGTAAATTTGAAGATCTAATTGCCTTTACTAAGCAATTCACTAATTAGGCAGCATCCTCTCTAGCAAGGAGACAGATGCTCCAAATGGCAACAAAAAGAAGCCAAACAGAAAAATAGATAAATAAATAAATGATTGTTTTGGATGAGGTCACCTTCAGCTGGGTATAAAAGGGGGACTCATTAGGTGAATTCATTTGGGGGATGGAGAGGACACATATGACATTATCTTACTGATGCTGACTGGAAAATTCCTGGGTGACTAGGTTTCTGGGGGAGGTTGAAACTGCAGTTAACTGTTAAGCTCTGGGATTGATGACTTGGCCTAGCAGAAGTAATACCATGTTTGGCCTGTACATTTCTTTTTAACACTGATAGTCACATAAGTTGAACTCACTCTAACAGCACTACATTTCTTACTATTCCTCTTCCACATTCTATGTATGTAGTATCTTCTACATACTTTTATTAAGTGATCCTCTTAACTAATTTTTAGATGTAATTGCTTTTGCTACTTTTGTTTTTTGGACCTTCATACTAGCTTTTAAGTAATTGATCAACTTCTGCTATATGTTTGCTTTACCAGTGGAAATTTTTCCCTTTCTTAGATCTCTTGCCTCTGTTTAAGGTCATTTCCTTTCCTCTTAAATAATTCCCTTTAATATTTCTTGTAAGGCTGGTTTAGTAGTGGTGAACTCCCTCAAATGTTTATCTGTGAAGCTCTTTATCTCTCCTTCAATTCTGAATGGTAAACTTGCTAGGTAGAATATTCTTGTTTGGAGGTTTTTTCCATTCAGCACTTTGAATATATTGTGCCCTTCCCTTCTGGCCTGAAAAGTTTCTGCAGAAAAACCTGCTGATTACCTTATGGAATTTCCCTTATACATAATGTGTTGCTCTTTTCTTGTTGTTTTTAAGATTCTCTCTTTGATCTTTGACATTATGATGTGTCTTGGTGTGAATGTCCTTGGGTTCACCTTGATTTGAGCTCTGTTTTTCCTCGGCCTGGTAGACTGCTTCCTTCCCTGGGTTAGGGAATTTTCAGCTATTATCTCTACAAATAAATGTTTTCCTCCTTTCTCTCTTCTCCTTCTGGGACTCCTATAATGTGGATGTTAGAATATTTAATGTTGTCCCAGAGCTCTTTTAGGCTATCCTCATTTATTTTAAGTCTTTCTTCTGTGGTTCAGCTTGAGTGCTTTCCATTAATCTATCTTCCAAGTCACTGATCCATTCTTCTGCATCCTTTAGTTTGCTGTTCATTCTCTCCAGTATATTTTTTCATTTCCTTTATTGAATTCTTCATCTCTGAATGGTTCTTTTTGGGGGCTTTCCATCCACTTGAGTTCTGCTATTGTTTTCTCAAGTGCAGTGAGTATCATTATAAACATTTAGTTAAACTCTTTATTAGGTAGATTGGTTAACTCTATTTCATTTATATTTTTTCCTGAGTATTTTTCTTGTTCTGTCATTTGGAGCATATGTTCCTGTCTCCTTACTTTGTATATTTTCTCAATGCAATGAGTATCACTATAACCATTTAGTTAAAGTCTTAGGTAGATTGGTTAACTATTTCATTTAGTTTTTTTTCTTGTTCTGTGATTTGGAGTATATGCTCCTGTCTCCTCATTTTGTATGACTTTCTGTGCATGGTTCTTTGAATTAATTGGAAGGGCTCACTCTCCCAGTATTGAAGGATTGCCCTTGTGTAGGAGAGTGCCTGGTGTAGATTGTGTATACCTCATGCTTTTGGCAAACTAGAAACTGAGTAACAGTGAAACTGGCTTTTTCTGGTGTTTGGTCTCCCAGGGTGTCGTCCTAGTGATGCAGCCTTGGGGGGACCATTGGAGTGACTGCTGGGTGGACATTTGTGGGCTCTGCTCTGGCAGGGGGAGTCAGGTGGGCTAGTTGTGGGTTGGAGATAACTCCTAGGTTGGTGCCAGCTGAATCCCCTGTGCCTCCTCACCTGTATGCCTCTGCACACTCTCAGCCATTCAGGACTTCTCCAGGGAATCCCTGCATAGGGCACCCACCAGGTTCTGCTTGCAGCTTGGAGTCAGGCTCTGTGCATGACTCCCTTGGCCCCTGCCTACCCTGGGATGCTCCTGGTAATTCTCATGTCAGTGCCCATAGAACCCCACAGGCAGCTGGGATGAGGCACTGTGCACACACACATGCCCCTGCACACTCTGTGCAGCTCCAAGAAGTTCCCATTTTGGCATCCACTGGTTCCGCTAGTAGTCAGGATCCGGCACTCGTGACCAGGGGTCCGGCCCAGTATAGATGTTCTCCTATGGTGCTCTGGGGAGTTGCCTCCATGGCACCAGCCCACAGATTCCCTGTGAGCTGGGAAACTTTACAGTCCTGCTGATGGGAGCTGGGCCAGTGGATACAACATACAACAAGGCAGGACTGCTGGAACATACCCAGATCTTGGTCTCCGCCATAGAAAAATGTTCAGAGGAGTGCACACAACAGTGCTGGTTGTCTCCTCCAATCCAAAATTGCCTCCAGTGGTTTCTTTGCCCAATGGTGGATGTTTAGCTCTGAAACTTAGGTTCTTTCACTATGGTCCTGTCGCACTTTGAACTTCTAGGCTTTTTTATTCTGCACGTCAGAGCAGGGAGTCCATGCCTGACTATCTCAGTGATATCGCTCCCCCTCTCCTCTGCTGGTTGCTGTGGTGGGGGTGGTCATCTAGTAATTAGCATGTTTCTGTCTCTGATTTTTTTTTTATTTGGTCTTTGTCTCTCATTGTATAGAAGGTGTTCACTTTGGTCTCTGTTCTTCAGGGTGAGATGTTCTGTGTGTAAGTGTAGAGTTGCTGTGTAGGTGGGAGAAGGTGGAGTCAGGCTCTGTCTACTCTGCCATCTTCCCAGAATCCTTGATAAATTATTTTTAAAAAATATATTCTGGGAATTCCAGTTACAGCTTTAACTTAAAAAGAGACTGAAGTCATTATACCTGTCCTTCTAACAAGAAAAGACTGAGCAAACTGAACAACTTCTTTTTTTTTTTCTGGATGCATCCGAGGTCTTGGGGAGAACTTTCTTCTGGTGAGGTTGAGACACAAATGAGTATATAGCACAGCCAAGATCTTCCTTACTTGATCAGAAGCTGTGAAGCCAAAAATTGGTAGGAGTACTTAAATGATAATTTTGATAAATTACTGGACACTGAGTAATTATATTAGCTCCAAAGTAAGAAACTCCTGGGGCCATAATCTTAGGGGTACCCTACACATTCACATGGTTCACTTCTAAGGGGCACACTAGGTTCATGCATGGACTTCTAACTCTAGCAAGTGGAAAGGAAAACTAATCATTGTGAAATATGCCCAGAGTATTCTCCATAAAAGCCTACCGTCCAAGGGCAAAGACTTATCAGAGCTTTATCACAGCTTGAAGCAGGTCATTCTTCCCATTACAACCCCTTTTACCCTTTCAGTCTCACCCAAGGGGATAAAAAGCTATACAGTTGGAGCAATACTTGTGAACTTCACAGACTGAGGACAGAAGACCACTAAAAGACTAAGATTAAGTCATAAGATTATAGAAAGCTTATCCTCCCCCCAATTTTACCACCACACAAATAGGACTCCAAAATAATAAAAGTGGATTACAACAGAAAGAGTGGTAAGACTCAGGCTCTATTTGAGGAGACAAAAACAGGGTCACTAGAGGAATTTGAAGCCTCTGGAACAAACAAAAATGACAACTAGGCATATAATATTCAAACTGCAGAAAGCCAAAGACAAAGAGAAACTCTTGAAAGGAGCCAGTGTGAGAAAAACGCCATACCTACAGAGGAAACAAGGAGAAGAATTACATCAGACATCAACAGAATATCAGCAAGGAGAGAGACAAGTAAAATATTTAAGGAGCTGAAAGAAGAAAACACCAGTATAGGATTCTATATTTCAGTGATATTGTCCTTTAAAAGTAAGCAGGAGTCTTTCTCAGACAAACAAAAACTGAGGGAATTCATTTACATGAGACCTGCCTGCAAGAAATGTTAGCATATAGCATTCAAGACAAAAGAAAAAGATACAGTTCAATAAACTATAATATATATAAAGAAGAGCTTGAGAGAAGGAGT
Organism: Smutsia gigantea; assembly: GCA_032199065.1. Lineage (NCBI taxonomy): Eukaryota > Metazoa > Chordata > Mammalia > Pholidota > Manidae > Smutsia > Smutsia gigantea. The sequence goes on along the minus strand of JAVSCE010018736.1, from coordinate 216,643 downwards.
ACATAAAGGTAAAGTAAAACTTTTCTTATTCTTTAATGATCTAAATATAACTAAGTAATATTAGTAACAATGTATTCATGTAATTAGTGCCCATGATATCTGAATAACTGAAATGAATAATAGCAATATCCCAAAGACAAGAAGGAAGATTTGGAGGTGCTGTATTACTAATACAGCCTATGTAAATTGGCATAATGTTATTTGAGCACAGATTTAGATTCATTAAAAATACATATTAGAAACTTTAGAGCAACCACTCAAATTTTTTTCAAGTGTCACTACTATTTAAGTGAGGGGATAACTGGAATATCATTAAATGCTCAATTAAAACCAGAGGCATCAACAAAGAGCAGAGGGCAATGAAGAACAAATATTTGTTGTATGTATGGCACAAACCTACATATTAATCCGACTATATAAACAATCACTTAAAATATGAATGGTCTAAGTACACTATATAAAATATAGAGATTGTCAGTGTGAATAAAAAAGCATAAGCCAACTATATGTTATCTACAATAAAGTTATTTTGCATGTAAAGACTGAAATAGGTTAAAAGTAAGGAATAGAAAATATATGATACTAAAAATTATCAAAACAAATACAGAAAAGAATATTAATTTCAAACAAAACAGACTTCAGAAAAAAAACAATCCTAAACATGTATGCATCAAAACAGTGTCAAATATGTGTGGCAAAAACAGAGCAAAGAGAAACAAATCCACTATTAGTTAGATACATCAATACCACTTTTAGTAACTGATATTTTAATGAGGCAGAAAATTAGTAAAGACATATTTAACCTGAAAAATATATTCTCTATATTTAATTGTACATATATATCCACCGTCATTTGTACTATAGCTACATGAATTTAATATAAAAGTTTAAGTAATTAGAATGAAAGGAACTCTAACTAAGCAAAAGACATATTTTATTATTGCTTTGATTAGAAGACAGTGGTTTTTAAAGGTGGTAAAAATCTGTAAGAAGCTACCTTAATGCTGAAGGTTATATGTCAAAAATAAAGAGGATTATTGTTAAAAATCTAGAAGTAATCAGTGCTATATATTCTCAGTGTCATTTAGATTTTATAGACATATACTTGTGCTATTAAAATACTTAATTTTGTATAAGAAAAAATCAATAATTATTGTAATTTTTAAATGCTATAATTCTAACCCATTTTGTTTAATTTAAAAATTTTTTATTGAGATACATACAGTAAAAAGTACAAACTTTAGTGTATAGCTTGATGGATTTTGACATTTGTATACAGGCATATAACCATCACCTAGATTGAGATATCAGACATACTTGCTAATTTTTTCTCCCCTTCCCTGATTTCACCAACTCTCCACACACCTCTCTGTGGCAACCACCAACCAGTCTGTTCTCTGTGTAGTCAAGTCCATTTCTGTTTTTTTGTTCATCTGTTTTGTTTTTTTAGATTCAACATATAAGTGAAATCATACGGCATTTGTCTTTCTCTGATTTATTTCACTTAGCATAATGCCCTCTTAAGTCCACCCATATTGTTGCAAATGCAAGATTTCACTCTTTTTTATGGCTGAGCAATATTCCATGGTACATATGTCTCACAACTTCCTTATCCATTCATCTATTAATGGACACTTGGGTTGTTTCCGTGTCTTGGCTCTTGTAAATAATGCTGCAATAAATATAGGAGTGCATATATGTCCTCAAATAAGTGATTTTTTTTTCTGGTAAATTCCCAGAAGTGGAATTACAGGATCATATGACATTTCCATTTTTAGTTTTGTGAGTAATCTCCATACTGTTTTCCATAGTGGATGGACCAATTTACATCGTGTATGAGGTTCCCTTTTCTCCACATCCTTGTCAATGTTTGTTATTTCTTTTCTTGTTGATATTAACCACTCTGACTGATATGATTTCTTATTGTGGATTTGATTTGCATTTCCCTGATGATTAGTGATGTGGAGCATCTTTTCATGTGTCTGTTTGCCATCTGTATGTCTTCTTTGGGAAACATCTATTCAGGTACTCTGCCCATTTTTTTAATTGGGTTATTTGTTTTCTAGATGTTGAGTTGTATGACATCTTTATATATTCTGGATATTAGTCGTTTATCAGCTATATGATTTGCAAATGTATTCTTTTGAACAGTAGGTTGACTTTCTTTTTTTGATGATTTCCTTTGCTGTGCAGAAGCTTTTTAGTTTAATGTAGTCCCACTTGTTTACTTTTGCTTTTGTTTCCCTTGCCTGAGGAGATGTATCCAGAAAAAAATTACACATGCTAATAATCAGTATATTGCTGCCTATGTTTTCTTCTGTTTTATGGTTTTGGGTCTTACATTTAGGTCTTTAATCCATCTTCATTTTATTTTTGTGTGTGGTGTAAGACAGTAATCAAGTTTTATTCTTTTGCATATAACTGTCTGGTTTTCAAAGACCAATTATTGAAGAGGTTGTCTTTTCCCCATTGTATAATTTTGCCTCCTTTTTCATGTCAATTGATAATATAGGCACAGGTTTATTTCTGAGCTCTCTATTCTGTTCCATTGATCTGTGTATCAGTTCCTGGGCCAGTACCATACTGCATTGATTACTGTAGCTTTGTGGCATAGTTTGAAGTTAGGTAACATGATACCCCAGTTTTGTTCTTTCTCAAGATTACTTTGGATATTTGGGGTCTTTTGTGGTTCCACATAAATTTTAGGATTATTTGCTATAGTTCATTGAAATATCCCAGTGGTATTTTGATAGAGATTACATTGAATCTGTAGATTGCTTTGGACAGTTTTTTTAAACTCATTTTTAGCTCAATGAAACAACTGTTTTCTAAACCAATTTCTGGTTTTTGGAGATCCTTAGAGAAATTATTATTGTGTTATATTTTGCTGTTATTAGGAAAAGTAATACCAGCTGCCATATTTGATGACTTCAGTGGTTTAATGTAATAGAAATTTATTTATCATTCATGTATGCAAAGGTAAGTAAGATACCTGTCCTAGACAGCCTTCCTCTAAATGTTAACCACGGGTCCAGATTACATCCATTTAGTAGTTTTGCTACTAGGTGAATGAATTGGGACAGAGAGGATATGGAATATTGTGAGAGAATACAAGCAGTGGGCATCTACTTTGATTAGAACTCAAATACACGGCTTTTCCTAGATATTCAAGTTTGGAAGTATAGAATTACTTCTGCCACATGAATATATAAGAAAATTAACCTAAAAAATTGCAGTTCATAAAGGAACAAAGTTAATACAATAGATTAAACATGGGCTCTTTAACAAATAGTGCTAGAACAACTGGACATCCACATGCAAAAAAAAATGAATCTAGGCACAGTCCTTACATCCTTAACAAAATTAACTCAAAATGGGTAAGTAAAATACAACACACAAAAATTATAAAACTCCTGGAAGATAACCAAGGAGAAAATCTAGATGACTTTTAGATGTAACACCAAAGGCATGATCTGTCAATGAAAAAGTTGATAAGCTGGACTTCATTAAAATTATAAATTTCTGTTCTGCAAAAGACAATATCAAGAAAGTGAAAAAAACAAGCCACAGGTTAGGAGAAAATATTTGTAAAAGACAACTGTATGATCACAAATTATCTGATTAAGAAATGTGTCCAAGACCATAACAGACACCTCACCAAGATACACCAAGATATGCTTATGATAAATAAGCATATATAAAGGTGCTGCAAATAATTTGTCATAAAAAATGCAAATCAAAGCAAGATGACACTATACACCTATTAGAGTGGCCAGAATCTGGAACACTATGCTGGTGGGAATGCAAATAGTTCAGACAGTCTGGAAGGCAGTTGGTCATTTCTTATAAAACTAAACATATTCTTACACTAGAATCCAGTGATTTCACTTCTTGGTATTTACTCAGAAGAGTTGAAACATTATATTATATATATAAAAATATATATCTATGCCAAAACATGCACACAGATATTTGTAGCAGCTTTATTTGTGACTGCCAAAACTTGGAAGCAACCTAGATGTCCTTCAGTAAAAAATGGATGGTAAGTGGTACTACATCCAGACAATAGACTATTATTTAGCACTAAAAGAAAATGAGTTAGTAATCCATGAAAAGACATGGATGAAATGTAAATGCATGTTACTAAATGAGAAAAGCCAGTATGTAAAGGCTACATACTTTGTGATTCCACTATGTGCCACTCCGGAAAAGGAAAAACTGCAGAAACAGTGACACGATCAGTGGTTGCCAGAGTTGGGGCAGAAGGAATAAGAAGAGCACAGAGGATTGTTAGAGCCATGAAAAGGCTGTATGGATCTGTCATGTTGGCTACATGTCATTAGACTTGTGGAAACCCATAAAATGTACAACAGCAAGAGTGAACCCTAGTGTGCACTATGGACTGTGGTAGACAATGATGTGTCAGTGTAGGTTCAGTAATTATAACAAATGTCGCAGTCGGTAAGGATGTTGATAATGAGGGAGGCTGTGCTTGTGTGGGGGTAGGGTATATATGAGAAATATGGGAAATTTTTATCCCTTCCTTTCAATTTTGCTGTGAACCTAAAACTGCTCTTAAAAAAGTCTGTTAGAAAAAAGTTTTCAGTCTTATCTTTAAAGCGACGCTGCTTTACTTGTGGGATGAACCAGAATTAGTAATTCATATTAGTCCAAAGCTCTTAAAAATTCCAGTCACTTATAAGTAAACTAAGATTGGGTTAAAAAATAGAATACATGTAATCTGAATATATTGTACTTTAATCTTGCAAAACCACCTTAAAAGTAACTGCCAAACTTTACTCCATAAATTTTGTGATATATTGGACAGTATGCAAGCTTTCCACATAATGCAATGGAATCACAGACAGGAATAACTCTAGTTATTCCTAAAACTGATGTGTAAGCCATAAGAATTGACCATTTCCAAACTTGAAAGTATTTGTAAACTTAATTACTTAATTATTTTCCTTACAAAGGTTTTTCTTAATTAAAAAAATGAAATACTATTTTTCCTTCCTTTATGTGCACCTTTAGTTTCCAAGTATTTTTAAAAAACATTCTTTGACTCAAAAACATTTATAAAGTCATCAATATGTACTAAGTATGCATTCAAAGGTTAAGATTATGCTGTTTGATAAAATATAAAAAGTTTACTTCTCTAGTTCATGGAATACGTTCCATCTTCTTGAAAACTGAAATCTGTTTTCACAATCTGTTTTTCTCTAATTTCAGTACTAGATTTCTTGCAATTTTTCTCTTTTTTAAGTTATGATGGCAGTAGAATGAGATGAAAATGTGCAATATCATCACTTATTGTAATATTTCCCGGATATTTACATATAAGTCTCCAAATTATATTTAGATTCTTATATACTTAGATTCTTATAATTATATATATATATATATATATATTATAATTAAAGAAAAAGTGACGTTTCAATGTAATTGGTTTTAAATTTATGCAAACTGACAAAGTTTTTACCCAGGTTAACTGACAGACCTCTTTAAAAGAGCCAATCTTAAATGAGCTATCCATTATAAAAAATGTGATCATTATTTGAGCACTGCAGCAAGATAATAGATAATAATAAGGGGTCAGAAATAGCTTTCTTCAAAATAATTTGTATGCCTTAATGAGAATGGCTAACTTACTGGCAGTGACATTTAATATAATTTGGAACATCTGATTATCACATTTACATCTAGTAAATAAATATGAATAGTTTTACTGTTGAACATACAATTAGTATACATATATTTAAGAATTCTACTAATGTCTGAACTGAACCTCATATAGAACCAATACAAGAGAAAGGCAAAAAAACAAAGGAAAGAAAAGGAAGTTTTATAGAGATTAGAATTGGTATGCCCTTCAACTGTAAGAGTTCATTTTTCCTTTAGTTAAAAAGAATCATTTGAATAAAATACATAAATATTAAAAAGGCAATTATGCTTTGTTGCCAGGACGACAGAAATGAAGCACATGATAAAATAATGGGAATAATTTACAGCTCAGTGGGACAACTATAGAGACAATAATCTAATGGAAAAGGCACATTTATTTAAAAAGAAAATAAGATCTCTTATCTAAGCCCATCTTTAATTTCAATATTAGTGCACCAAATGATAGTAGAGAACCCCACATTTCAAATCTTTCAAAGACGTTTTCAGTAATTCATGGGTGATGAGGAAGTAACATAGTTACTTTAATGCAAGGAGATTCCCCTGAATAGACTTGCAGTTTAATTCTATTTAAGAAGAAAATGTTTTCACTTCCACAGAAACCCTTTGATGTTTTGTAATAAATGATTGATCTGAGCAAAATTCTTTAGGCTACATATCTGACTCAACTTTTAAAATTCCCCAGCTGTAGTTACAAGTGTGTAGAAGGAAAACACCCAAATATAATAACCTCCCCAATTAGAGGCTCAGAAACTATATATAAAAAAGAAACATTTCAGCCTATGTGAAAGAGTACATTTAAAATTAGCTTAATCTGCCATCCTTTTTGATGACAGCTGATAAATATTTTGAATAACTATCTAGTAGTCTTGGAAATGTGCTTCATTTTTAATTCAAGACCAGATGAGTAATAACATAAAACTAACATCAAGAATAGAATTGCAAAAACATGACTAGAACTAATAATAGGTCTGTCATAATGTATGCTTTTCAATTTAGTCAACAATACAAACCTAAATTGGGCTCTGGTACATCTGATAGACTTTGATAACAATTATATGCAAAGACCGGTATCCTCACATATCTTAAATAGCCAGTAACATAAAGAGAATCCATACTTTGTACCTTGGATATTTCAGCCAACTCTGAAAATGTGTTAGGGGTTGGTGGCAGATTGTGAAGGAAGCCAGTCAACAGTCATCTCTTCCTGACATCATTGACTGCATTTTGTTTGGAGGCCAATGGCTGCCCAATTTTAAAGAAATGATTAACCTAGAAAGAAGGAAGTTAGCCAGAGGATAAATACAGTTGAAATTCACACTTAGGGACTGAAGATAAGGGTTGGCACAACAGGGAGTTTATTTTAGAAATGATGCATGTCAGACTGTTTTTTCATCCTATCCCTGGATTCCTACAAAGAAAAAGAAGTATACCAAAGTAGGTGAAATTAAAGAACTCCACTACCATATGTTAGCTTGAGAAAATAGGAGAAAAATTCAGTTTTATTTTGTGGCCTGGTAATGGAATGCAACATTAATTAATCTTTGGGGTGGGGTTGGATATGGGGAGAATATGTTCTACGTCAGCTCAGTATTTGTCTATATAAAAGCACCCTCCACAGTATTAAAAACATAAGAAAAATTCACCTGGATGGCCAGATTGTTTGAGAGTCTGGAGATTAATCTCAGGAGTGACAGAAGATATCACAGTGGTAATGAAAGGTCACCAGAAGTAGCAGACAAGACAGGGCTGTGATAGAAGATATTAGTTATGACCTTTGGGGAAGCCATGCAAAACTCTGCTGACCTACCTGTATTAGAATGGAAGGCCTCACATGACACAGGTATCAGAGACTTAGAGTGGGGTCTATTGATATCACTTCACTCTATCTTCACCTACTGAGGCCAGGAGTGAGAATAATGTAAGATAACTTACACCCATTAAGAGTACTGTCCTTGAATATTCTGGGGCTTTGTAAATTTTGGATGATTTAGTCTAAATAACCACCACCAATGTATAAATGGGCAACTTATCAGGAATAACTACTAATTTTATTGAGGGCCTCAGTGTATGTTAGTCTATATGATCTTCCCAACAACATTTGTAAAATAGGAATTAACATCCTGTTTCTCACAAGAAGCTAAGAGAGGTTACTTTGTCTAGGCACCACTATAACCACCAGACAAATCTATACCTGATTCTGATGTCTTTGCTCTGCTATACTGTGGAGCCATAGAAAAGCCTAGAATAAAATTCCACCACTGTTGGCAAAAGTCAATATTTACAATTCCACATGAATGCATAGGTAGTACATAAAGAAAGTGGCTATTTTGGCTTAGGAAATAATTTTACTTTCTTCTTTTTATATTTTCTCTCCAAAAACTTGAAATGTGAGGATGGCTAATACATTCCTGGTTGACCCAAGATCCTCTAGGATTGTTTTGTGATTTGACTTTCATGAACAAAGAACCAAAACACAAAACCAACCAACGGACGTGTAATGGTGCTGACAAGCATGTGCCTGGCTCTCTACCCTGAGAAGACTGTCATCCCATTTCATTGTCAGTTTATAAACATCACTGCTAAGTGGAAAGCAGAGATAATTCTTTCAGTTCACTTAGGAAAACCTTGAACTTGAGGTCACCTAAACTAAATCTGTTTAAATCTCAGAAGTAATGAGAAAGCAAACATAAAATTATAGAAAATTCTAATGCTATTTTCATCCCAGGGAGTTCAACATTACATTATGCAAGGGAATATAATTAACTCCACTGAATTCTACCCTAAGTATCATGTGAGAAGTGTAGGATTTATCATTAGCATAAATAGAACAAAAGCACAAGCCTGAAAATAAAGTATCTGCAACATTGCCGTCAGTGGCCAATGGGAAAGAAAGAAGCTTGTGAAGAATGACAGGTGGTTAAAAGTCAAAGAAAGTGATGAAAGCTGTAATTAAAACCATAAACTGTAAGTAAATGAGCATGAAAACTACAGAGCCATTTAGTCCATGGGTGAAAGAACTCAGAATAATTATATCAAGCTAAAAGAAGGGCTCCTGCTTTCTGGCAAATCTCAGGCTAGTGCAGAGAAGGAAACTTTCCAACAAAAGCTAGGAGACCATTTTCTGTCAAGTCTGACCTGGTTCATGATTTCTAGTAAGGCCTTAAACTTTCTAAATGTCTCTTTCCCCACCCATGTAGGATGAACCATATCATATCTCCTTCACAAATATGAGAAAAAGACCAGTACAATCAAATCATTAAGAATGTATTTGGAAGAAAGACAATATGGTACAACTATATTTCAAGTATCATGGCATGGTGGAAACCACCAAGTCTAAAGCAGAAAGAATTCAGGATTGTATTCTGTGCCTGCTCTAGACTCTAAACTTGAGGAAATCACTAAACCTCTTGAATGACAGTTTCCTCATATATAAAGTATAAATAAGAACAGATATGGTTGTGGGAAGCTCTGAGTTGTGAGAGAACACATTCAAGTGCAGCATGGAAAGTGTAACAATCCATAGAAATATACTGCTATTTTAATAAATGAACTTCCAGTGGTATCCAGTAGGAATAGAAATTACAGATGTTTGGAGAGATTTACTCTGAACACCTATACTTCCAAATTTGTCAGAAAACCTACATATGTCAGCCATGGTCATTCTCTCAGTGTCTCACCATCTATTCAAATATTTCTACATACAGTTTTCCATGGTGTTCTTGTCAGCTTTCCAGTTTAATCACCTCACCAGTTTCAGACAGTGAGACTCAGTTTTAAAATTATTCATGTTGGGGAAGGGATTAAAGATGGTGGTGTGAGAGGTGAGACACAGGCTTCCTCCTAAAACCGCATATAATACGAAAATATAATTAATACAACTAAACTAGAAAGAGGACTGTGCCAGACTGTATACACCTGGAGAAAACAGCAGACCTCACAGAACAGGGTAACATGCCAAAGCTGTGGCCCGGCAAGACCCAAGACCTTCCCCCACCCCAGCTCACCAGCGGGAGGAAGAGAAATGAGCAGGGAGGGAGTGGAGGTCTGGGACTACTGAATACCTACCTCCGGAGATCTTCTCTGGGAGTGCGAACCTACAATTCATGGTGCTTCCATGATACTCTTGTGATTACAGGATTGGAAAGCTAAGACAGGCAGAATTCCTGGAGAGACTGAGATTCCAGCCACTTGTGGAAAGCAGGGATCCATAATCTGGCTGCTCTGGGACAAAAGAAAGGTGGGCAGTCTGACAGACTTCCTAACAAGGAAGCCCTTAGCAAGAGGGCTGCTAAAGGGGCAAGAAAATAGTCTCTCAGGAGAGAGGTGCACTCGGCCCAGCAGGTTGGGAGCTTTGCCATATAGACTCTCATATTTAAGGAGGAAAAATAAATCTTCCTCCTTCGACCATCTTCAGGTGCTCCAACTCCCTGCCTGGCTACACAGCTCCAAGGATCCCCTCCGAGATATGCAGCCTACTGAGCCTTTCCCCGAGCCAGCCACACCTGGCTCTCAAACCGGCAAATCCTACCCTGGTGTTAGGCCAGCCAGAGGGAAGATGTGCCTACAGCAACTATAAGCGCAAAGCATAGAGGATTATACCTGTGTGCTCAGCCCACTAGTTCAGGCAGAGGAGACAGGCATAGCAACCAGGAAGCAGGAAACAGCTCTTTCCTCCCCCCCAGGCACCAATACCACTCTTCTGCAACCCCCAACATTACTTCAGGTGCTGAGCAGCTCCAGGGAGTAGAGCTTCTGGGCACAAGAGGGCGCCATATACAAATATGAAACACCAAAGGAATCTGGTTCAGAGTAAAATTATTAATACCACTCCTGAGAAAGATTTAAATGACATTGACCTCATGAATCTTCCTGAAAGGGAGTTCAAAATAAAAATCATTAACATGCTCATGAAGGTATGGAAAGATATTCAAAAACTCAGGAGTGAATTCCAGTCAGAGATCCAATCATTGAAGAGCACAATGGACAATACTAAAAGCAGATTGGATATGATGGAGGAGACGTTAAATGAAATAGAAACTAGAGAAGAGGAATACAAAGTAGCTGAGGCACAGAGAGAAAAAAGGAACTCTAAGAATGAAAGAATATTGAGAGAAATGTATAACCAATCCAAACGGAACAGTATTCACATTATAGGGGTACCAGAAGAAGAAGACAGAGAAAAAGGGATAGAAAGTGTCTTTGAGGAGGTAAATGCTGAAAACTTCCCCAATCCGGGGAGGGAAATAGTCTCTCAGGCCAGGGAGGTGCACAGATTTCCCAACACAAGGGACCCAAGGAAGACAACACCAAGACATATAGTAATTAAAATGGCAAAGATCAAGGATAAGGACAGACTATTAAAAGCAGCCAGAGAGAGAAATAAGATCACATACAAAGGAAAGCCCATCAGGCTATCATCAGACTTCTCAAAAGAAACCTTACAGGCCAGAAGGGAATTGCATTATGTATTTAATGCAATGAAGCAGAAGGGCCTTGAACCAAGAATACTTTATCCGGGAAGATTATTATTTAAATTTGAAGGAGGGATTAAACAATTTCCAGATAAGCAAAAGCTGAGAGAATCTACATCCCACAACCCATCTCTACAGTGTATTTTGGAGGGACTGCTATAGATGGAAGTGTTCCTAAGGTTTAATAATAGCTGTCACCAGAGATAATAAAACCACAGTAAAGAAAGTAGAACAGCTAATTACTAAGCAAATACAAAAATTAAAATAACTATGTCCAAAGTCAACCAAGGGATAGACAAAGAGTACAGAATATGACACCTAATATATAAAGAATGGAGGAGGAAGAAAAAGGAGGAGGAAAAAAAAAGAACCTTTAGATTGTGTTTGTAATAACATATTAAGTGAGTTAAGTTAGACTGTTACATAGTAAGGAAGTTAACCTTGAACCTTTGGTAACCACGAATCTAAAATCTGCAATGCCAATAAGTACACACCTATTGATAATCACCTTAAATGTAAATGAACTGAATGCACCAATCAAAAGACATAGAGTCACTGAATGGAAAAGAAAACAAGACCCATCTAAACACTGCCTACAATAGACACACTTTAAATCGAAAGACATACACAGACTAAAAGTGAAGGGATGGAAAAAGATACTTCTGGCAACTAATAGGGAGAAAAAAGAAGGAGTTGCAGTACTTATATCAGACAAAATAGACTTCAAAACAAAGAAAGGCACAAGAGACAAAGAAGGACATTACATAATGATAAAAGGGTCAATCCAAGAAGAGGATATAACCATTATAAATATCTATGTGCCCAACACAGGAGCACCTACATATGTGAAACAAATACTAACAGAATTAAAAGGAGAAATAGAATGCAATGCATTCATTCTAGAAGACTTCAACACACGACTCACACTGAAGGACAGATCAACCAGACAGAAAATAAGGAGATGGAGGCACTGAACAACACATTAGAACAGCTGGACCTAACAGACATTTACAGAGCTCTATACCTCAAAGCAGCAGAATACACATTCTTCTCAAGTGCACATGGAACATTTTCAAAAATAGATCATATACTAGGCCACAAAAAGAGCCTCGGTAAATTCAAAAAGATTGAAATTGTACCAACCAGTTCCTCAGACCACAAAGGTATGAAACTAGAAATAAATTATGCAAAAAAAATGAAAATCCCACAAACACATGGAGGCTTCACAACATGCTCCTAAATAACCAGTGGATCAATGACCAAATAAAAACAGAGATCAAGCAATATATGGAGACAAATGACAACAATAATTCAACACCACAAAATCTGTGTGATGCAGCGAAGGCCATGTTAAGCAGAAAGCACATTGCAGAACAGGCCTACCTCAGGAAAGAAGAACAATCCCATATGAGCAGTCTAAATTCACAATTAACTAAACTAGAAAAAGAAGAACAGATGAGGCCCAAAGTCAGTAGAAGGAGGGACATATCAAGATTAGAGCAGAAATAAATAAAATCGAGAAGAATAAAACAATAGAAAGAACCAATGAAAACAGGAACTGGTTCTTCGAAAAAATAAACAAAATAGATAAACCTCTAGCCAGACTTATCAAGAAAAAAAGAGAGTTCACTCATATAAACAGAATCAGAAATGAGAAAGGAAAAATCATGATGAACACCACAGAAATACAAAAAATTATTAGAGAAGATTATGAAAAATTATATGCTAACAAACTGGATAACCTAGAAAAAATGGACAACTTTCTAGAAAAATACAACCTTCCAAGGCTGACCCAGACAGAAACAAAAAATCTGAACAGACCAATTACCAGCAACGAAATTGAACTGGTAATCAAAAACCTACCTAAAACAAATACCTGGACTGGATGGCTTCACTGCTGAATTTTACCAAACATTTAGTGAAGACCTACTACCCATCCTGCTTAAAGTTTTCCAAAGAGTAGAAGAAGAGGGAATACTTCCAAACTCATTCTATGAGGCCAGCATCACTCTAATAACAAAACCAGGCAAAGATACCACAAAAAAAGAAAATTATACACCAATATCCCTGATGAACATAGATACTAAAATACTCAACAAAATATTAGCAAACCAAATTGAAAAATACATCAAAAAGATCATCCATCATGATCAAGTGGGATTCATCTCAGGGATGCAAGGATGGTACAACATTCGAAAATCCATCAACATCATCCACCACATCAACAAAAAGAAGGACAAAAACCACATCATCATCTCCACAGATGCTGAAAAAGCATTTGACAAAATTCAACATCCATTCATGATAAAAACTCTCAACAAAATGGGTATAGAGGGCAAGTACCTCAATTTAAAGGCCATATATGACAAACCCAAAGCCAACATTATACTTAACAGTGAGAAGCTGAAAGCTTTTCCTTTAAGATTGGGAACAAGACAAGCATGCCCACTCTACCCACTTCTATTCCATGTCATCCTGGAGGTCCTAGCCACGGCAATCAGACAACACAAAGAAATAAAAGGAATCCAGACTGGCAAGAAAGAAGTTAAACTGTCCTGTTTGCAGATGACATGATACTGTACATAAAAACACTAAAGAATCCACTATAAAACTACTAGATCTAATATCTGAATTCAGCAAAATTATGGGATACAAAATTAATATGCAGAAATCTGTGGCATTCCTATACACTAACACTGAACTAGCAGAGAGAAATCAGGAAAACAATTCCATTCACAGTTGCATCAAAAAGAATAAAATACCTAGGAATAAACCTAACCAAAGAATTGAAAGACCTATACTCTGAAAACTACAAGACACTCATGAGAGAAATTAAAGGAAATACCAATAAATGGAAACACCTCCGGTTTTCATGGATAGGAAGAATTAATATTGTCAAAATGACCATCCTGCCTAAAGCAATCTACAGATTCAATGCAATTCCTATCAAAATACCAACAGCATTCTTCAACGAACTAGAGAAAATCGTTCTAAAATTCATATGGAACCACAAAAGACCCCAAATAGCCAAAGCAATCCTGAGAAGGAAGAATAAAATTTGGGGGATTATGCTCCCCAACTTCAATCTCTACTACAAAACCATAGTACTCTATACAATTTGGTACTGGCACAGGAACAGACCCATAGGCCAATGGAACAGACTAGAGAGCACTGATATAAACCCAACCATATATGGTCAATTAATATATAATAAAGGAGCCATGGATATACAATAGGGAAATGACAGCCTCTTCGACAGCTGGTGTTGGCCAAACTGGACAGCTACATGCAAGAGAATGAAACTGGATTATTGTTTAACCCCATACACAAAAGTAAACGTGAAATGGATCAAGGACCTTAATGTAAGTCATGAAACCATAAAACTCTTAGAAGACAACATAGGCAAAAATCTCCTGAATATAAGCATGAGCAACTTCTTCCTGAACACATCTCTTCCAGGAAGGGACACAAAAGCAAAAATGAACTCATGGGACCTCATCAAACTAAAAGTTTCTATACAGCAAAGGACACCATCAACAGAACAAAAAGGCATCCTACAGTATGGGAGAATATATTTGTAAATGACATATCAGACAAGGGGTTAACATCCAAAATACATAAAGAACTTACACACCCAAAAAGCAATTAACCTGATTAAAAATGGGCAGAGGATATGAAGAGACAGTTGTCCAAAGAAGAAATTCAGATGGCCAACAGATACATGAAAAGATGCTCCACATCACTAATCATCAGGGAAATGCAAATTAAAACCACAATGAGATATCATCTCACACCAGTAAGGATGGCTAGCATCCAAAAGACTAAGAACAACAAATGCTGGCGAGGATGCGGAGAAAGGGGAACCCTACTACACTGCTGGTGGGACTGCAAATTAGTTCAACCATTGTGGAAAGCAGTATGGAGGTTCCTCAAAAAACTCAAAATAGAAATACCATTTGACCCAGGAATTCCACTCCTAGGAATTTACCCTAAGAATGCAGCAGCCCAGTTTGAAAAAGACAGATGCACCCCTATGTTTATTGCAGCACTATTTACAATAGCCCAGAAATGGAAGCAACCTAAGTGTCCATCAGTAGATGAATGGATAAAGAAGAGGTGGTACATATACACAATGGAATACTATTCAGCCAGGAGAAGGAAACAAATCCTGCCATTTGCAACAACATGGATGGAGCTGGAGGATATTATGCTCAGTGAAATAAGCCAGGCGGAGAAAGACAAGTGCCAAATGATTTCCCTCATTTTGGGAGTATAACAACGAAGCAAAACTGAAGGAACAAAATAGCAGCAGACTCAGAGACTCCAAGGAGGAACTAGTGTTTATCAAAAGGGAGGGGTATTGGAGGGTGGGTGGGGAGGGTGGGAGAAGGGGATTGAGGTATATTTTGTTTAGTACACATGGTGTGGGGGATCACGGGGAAACAGTGTAGCACAGAGAAGGCAAATAGTGAATCTGTGGCATCTTACTACACCCAAGGACAGTGACTGCATTGAGGTATGGGTGGGGACTTGATAATATAGGTAAATGTAGTAACCACATTGTTGTTTCATGTGAATCCTTCATAAGAGTGTATATCAATACTACCTTAATAAAAAAATAATTTAAAAAATTATTCATGCTGCTTTGCAAGGCTACTGCTTCTGTCCTATTTTGAAACAATGAGAGGAACCTTCAGGGAAAGGAGCCAACTCTAAGGGAGATGAAACAAGAGAGATTTTGAATAATAATGCAATAGTAATTTTGGAATTTTCTTCTCAAAATCTCATCCCTGTATATCGTAATTTACAGACTAATCCATTTACTTCATAATTATTTGCAAATTATTCCAAATCATTTTCAAGATGTACGGTTTCTTTGGTGATCACCTGTAAGTCACGGATGTTGCCTGCACATGTGTTTTGCTGGGCCCACAGTAAATCTTCCATGGAAAAAAAAGTCCATTTCCAGTCCCCATGACCTCCCATAGAATTAGAAGTAGGCCTTATGCCCGTCTGAGTCACCTGCCTGGATTCTGAAAGTATTTGAGTTTGCACCTGTGGATGCAACTGATACCAAAAAATGAGTAGTCCTAAATCAGTGCACTCAAAGGACCTGAGTCAGAAAGCCCCTTAAATCTAGATAATACATTTCGAATAGATACTTTCCCGATTTTCTTTATCTTGACCATATTCCAAATTCTCTTTTATTCTGTAATTTATTGTTTCCAATCTATGTAGCAGGCACTAGGATAGTTTATTTTCCCTCCTGAGTGTGAGAGGCCATGCTAGGGAGTGATAATCTGACCATGACAAGTGGAACCAACCCAACCCCACTAACCCCGGAGCAGCTTCCCATACCCCACCATCCCTAAGATCTTAGGCTACCTTAAAAGTTCCTCCCTTTCATTATAATGCTTTTTCATTTTTAAAAACTATTTTGGAACAACAATGACTCAAACGTTTGTAGCCCTGAATTTATAGATTTTAAATCTGTGATTGTATTACTATTTTACTGCTAACTGAATAATGGGAACACATTCCTTCTAAAAGCGATGGTTAAATCTGTTGAGATGTTTAGCTTCTCAGAATAACACTTATTTTCTATCTGCCCTCCTCCAACTAATCCACCTATTTTGGACAGGTGATGTCTTGTGCTTTTCCTGGCTTTAGTTTACAAAAACTTTGGTCTTCAGAGAAACAGAAATTTGCTGGCATAGATCAAACATTTTGTAACACATCCAGAGAACACTATTTTGTATCTTCTGACAAAGATTATCCTAAATAGCAAGCACATTGGCTCACACACATACATATTTTCCCTAATCAATGAAGAAACAAGAAGTAAGAAGGGGGGAGATATTAGTGCATAAATATCAGCAGGTCCAGTGTCCTGATGTATTGACAAAGAACTCAGAATGCAGAGCAAGGATGAAGGATTCCATGCCCAAGGGTGGCCTGGGAGTATTAGGATTTCCTTGTCTTTCAGTGTGGTAGACACAGCACAGATCACCATGAGAACTAAAGGTGCATGAGGACAGGAACAAGAAATATCTCAGGAGCAACATGTGTGGATTGAAAACCAAGTGGCAGGTAATGGACGCCTCCCCAGATTTCATATGCAGGGTGGTAATACCTCCTCCACAAAGCCTTGGCACTAAGGAAGCTTCCTTACCCCCCAATATTTGGCCCAACCCTGGGAAAAGGAGGGTTGCTTTGGCCAAGAATGAGTTTCTACCATGTGGATAATAGAGCTTAAAACTGAACTTAGTTTGAGGATAGAGAATTGTTTTATACCATGCACACCTGAGTTTTCACAAAGAGTTTCATATCTAGACAATGATTGGTAAAAAACAAAATAAGGTACAAAACATTTTGTTATTATATATTGTTAATCATATTCTAGATATGAAAAGCTCTGCAAAAACACTCAGGTGTGCACAGTAGGGTTAAATACTTTCTTCTGCTTTCTACTTACATCTGTATCAATGACTTCCAGTGCACTCTAGAAGGTAATTCACATACTAAAATACTCTTAGTATTAAACAAGAATATAATACCATTTTCAATACTCTTCACAGGTTGATAGTAAGTGCTTGAGGCTTGTGGCAGGCTATATATATCAGTTAGGTTAATGAAGTTATTATGATCTTAAGACATGTAGATATTAAGTGTAAAATATAGTATTATTAGGTCTGAACATTATTATTAGGTTTGAACATTTAACTAAGCACTAAATCTACTTCAGTGAGTTTCAGTCCAAAACATCATTCCAACGTAATAGGAGAGTGTAACTCTCACTATTATCATATGTGGAGTTAGAGCATTTGGGTCCACTTAACTCTTTGCAAATGAGGTGCCTTGCTTCTTGACTTCCAAAACCTTTAAGCAATCAATGTCTTATAACATGAAGCAAAGGTTTATTGGATGTTTTTTGAACCATCTGGATGAGTTAAGGGTAAAAGAATCTAAAATGTATGTATTCATTTCATTTAAAAAACACATAAGCTTATAAACCAATTGAAAATTACTTGGCATGAACATAGAGGAACTTGGCAGAAAATAATTCCCTGAACCCAACACTTTTGACAAAGTCCAAATGCAATAAAAAATTGCCCACATTTCTAACCCTGAATTGGCAAAATAATAATTAAAGAAAAGAAAACATACTAAATTTGAATTGGTTATATCCTTTTCAAATGAAATGTAGCTTATGGACAGGCCTATCTGTCTTTTTCTACAGTAGGATCTTAACCTTTCAGGAATAATCTTTTGGTATCAAATTGTATCTGGGTGGCTTTCCTATGCCTGTGTATCAGGTGTTTCTTCCTACTGCCATTCCATGAGTGTGCCGTAGAACCTGTAAGTAGTGCTAGGTGCCCTTAGTCTTCCTATGTACACATACAAACACACACACACATATGTGCTCACACGCATGCCTGACAGAAACAGCTAACACAATTAAAAAATTTTTTTCCTTTCCAGTAGGAGTTTGCCAGATAAAAATGCAGGATGCACAGCAAGATTTGAATTTCAAATAAACAGCAAGTAATTACTTTTAGTGTAAGGATGTCTCTTGTAATATTTGGGAGATGCTTATATACAAAAAAAATCATTCTTTATCTGAAGTTCAAATTTGAATGTCCTATTCTTCTTTCTAAATGGGAAAACTCAACTCCCAATACCTTTTAAGAAATATATTCAGGAAGGAAATATTTTAATGATTAAGTACTTCTCAAGCTCCTACTATGTAGTCACACTGTCTTCCTCTCTTCAGTGCTGTAAAAACACAAGGGTCCTCTCTCCGGATGATTCCATTCCAAGCAGGGGACATAAGACTAACACATGAAGAATGCAGTATGGGTGAACTGCTAAATTATGTCAACTATCTATAAATGACCTGTTTATAGATGAAAAATTAATGAGACCTTCTGAATTTAAAGAAGTTTTCATGATTGAGGTGTATTTTGAAGGAAATGAAGGATTTTTCTATCTGGAAAAGATATGACGTTACTTTTTAGAGAAGAGGAATAGATTGAAAGTTTAGAGGCGAGAATGAGTACAATATGTTTCTGACACAAGGCAGGTGCTCAAAAAATGGAAACAATATTAGTCAAAGCTACTAAAACTGAAATCTGATGTATATATATATATATATATATATATATATATATATATAATGTCAACACTTCCTCTCCATCACTTATAAAAGATGTTGCTTTACCTCAAAAACATAGTCACAGATCTCCCAGCATTATTAATCTTTGACTCTCAGCAATACTTATCCAGAACTGGATTCGAGATAAGAGCATGGACTGTTTCTCTTCTCTTTGTATTACCAGCACTTAGCACTGAGCACAGTGCTCAATAAATATTTGCAGAACAAAGTAGAAAAAAAGTGAAGAGAAAGGAGGGAGGGAGGGAGGAAGACATAACTCTTTAAGGCAGGCAACTATTATAGGAGTTCCAAAATTGAATTATTAGTTTAATTGATAAATATATTTATATTTTTAAGGCCTGAAAGATGGGACTAGAATTTCAAAGATGCCAAGGTCACACAGGCGGAAATTTGGCTACTCTTTTCCATCCATTTATTTTGGAGAATGTTACTTTAAATAGAAACCATAATGTAGCCATTAAAAAAATAAATAAATAAACAAGTTCCAGGAAGGCAAATCACTTCATATCATTCCTCAGGAATCACTCTTCCACCAAAAAATAAAAAGTAAAAAGTAAAAAGTAAATAAATGTATTTAGAGAGTAGTTAATATGAAGTTTTTGAGGTGCAGTTACTAGGCATTTCAAAAGGTAGGGATCATCACATAAATGACTTTGTGCAATATTCATTGAAGATGCTCGAAGTGCAGATGGATCTGTGTTTACTTTCTAACAGACAGCTTGTTGTGGGGTATTGATGTCAGCACTGAGTCTAAAGGTCATTGCTGTAGCTGACAAGATACAACATCTCACTGTCAGTCAGAGATTTTTTCCATTAGGATGAAGGAGATTTGAATATTTGTCCTGCTTTGAAGATTTTCAATCTCAAAATCATTATTTTACCTTACACATATATTTTTAAAGGCGAATATTGCTTCGTTTCCTTGTCCCCTTGATTTCTATCGCGATATTAGTGAGTCCCTTCAGTGCTGGTACTAGTTAGATAAAGCCAGGAGATATACTGAGATTTCCATTGTTCCTGATCTACCATGTAGATTTTTAATAAATATAAAAGACTTTTAGGAAATGAGACACGAAGACTATAATACATCTTGGCAGTGTCAAAAGGTTCCTGGCCATGGCTTCCAAACACAGAGATTGACTGCTTTCCATTAAACGTCTGAAAAATGCTCCTCACTAGGCATTTCCATCAGGTAAGACTAAGGTAGAATAACATATCCGGTGATATCTAAACCTAAAAATTCTTTTTGAAAAAAGTCCTCAGTTTCTTTTATTACCCAGGCCAATGCCTACCAGTTTCACCATCTGGAAGCACATAACTAAATCATGTTACACAAACGTATTACATAGACCTCTTTTCGTTTGGTGTAATGATTTTTAGTATTTATATGAAATCACATGTGCTCATTTTTTTTAATTCAAGCGATGCAAGTTGAATATGAATAACTTCTTAAAAATCCACTAGAATTTCATTGAGAAAGAAAATGAGACAGAGCATCCTTCCAGTCTCTTCCTATGCATGTCTACTGAAAAAATATTATAGATCAATAAAATTTGTTTTCTTAAAATTAGGTCATATCTATGTATTTCATGAAAAAGTATTACATTTAATATTTCTTCAATGTTTAGGATAAAAAAGGAATTGAAAAGAAACAAGTTTCAGATAAGTACTTCCTTGTTTAAAAAACAAAAAAGGCTGCAATGCCTAAAATATTCCTTTAAGTTAAGAAGAAATTATTATAATAGGCAATGTAGAGCTGGAGCCATTTCTTTTCCTTCCAATTTTCAATTTTATATTATCAAAATGACTCTCTAATATAAAGAAGAAATCTGCACTCTCATGGATTTTTTTTCTCTTTCCTACCACTGCTTTCTCCTTTAAAGTGGTTTATTTTTGATTTATCAAAGTTTTTAAGATTCACATTCTTTTCTATAAGCACAAGGCCCTCAGTTGTTTAGCCTAGTTGTATATCTGAGTGAGGGTTCAATATTTACAATCAGTTAATTTTTCCACCTCCACACTTTCCCTGATTTTTACATTTTGATTCATTTCCTGGTGTGCTAGATTAGAACAATAATAGGTTTTCAAGAGGAGCTTAAGAGTTTTCCCTGTGCTCTTTTCTGTCTGATAATAACTACCTACTGTCTTTATAAATATAAATTACCTTTGAACTTGAGTTACAAATTGGCCTTATTTTTGGACATTTTCTCCTTGGAATTTTGTAGGCACTGCTCCATTTTCTTGTGATATTAAATCTCGCTGTGAAAAGTCTAAAGCAAACTTGATTTTTCCCTCTTTCATCCAATTGTTCTTTTGCCTATGTGCATGAAAATTTCTGCAGTTGTCTTTGAAATTCAATCACTAAACTAGAACATGTCTCAGTGTATACCACTTTGTAACAATTTTTCCTGGAATATGGTGTGACCTTTCACATTTTCAAAATCAGTTCATTTCATAGCAGGAGGTTTCCTACTATCTCAGTGAACACATTGTTACTGTTCCATTTGTTGAATACTTGATTGAAAAAAATAACATACTTACCATGTGACATATTTCTGTCTTTCTATCTTAGCAGCTCTAATATCTTTGTCTTTTTTTTTCCATCCACACCCAAAACAATAATCTCATGCCATTCTTCTGTGGCAGTTATTTGAGTCTCATTCTCAGCTTTTCTATTTGTTTCTTCACAATTCATTTGCTTGTTCAGTTGCCGGTATTGATTTGTTCCTTAATTTGTTTCCATAGCTCAAAATTCTCATTCTCTATTTTCTTCATGTAACTTTAAATTCTTTTTCTACTGAATTAAGTCCTTGTTAAACTCTTCCAAGGTGGGAGGTATTCCCACAGAGTTGTTTTTTTCCTATTTGAGTTCACATACAAATAGGATTCCTTGTCTTTCACCTGCTGGATTTCCTCCCTTCCTTCCTTCTTTTATGTTTTTATAGTTGTCATGCAGTTATGAATATAACTCGTGCTGGGAACAATCATAATAGAGAACTTGAAATATTTACTGCCTGGGTTTTTTAAAATACTGTCTCTGTTAAGATTTCACTTCCTTAGGAGGTGACTGTGCCCTGTCCCCAAGGGGTAGAGTGACACACTCTGGTGCCACATCACTTCTAATTTTACCATGGATCTATTGAAAATGCAAAGCCCTGGTGGTTTTTCCCACCTCTGCTAGGATCTTCAGAATCTATATGTTAAAGGACTTCTATATTCATATTTTCGCCCTGTCTGCCTCTCACTCTCTGTCCCTGTGTGTGTGTGTGTGCTGCTATCTACAAATTAATTCTCCTTAAACTATGGCACATAAGTGATCATTTATGGGATTGTTTGTTTGATCATGTTCCCCTCTATGGGGATTTGGATGGCAGACTTAGGCACTCTATCAGGGCCCCCCCAGGAATGCCATGAAATTTTCTTTGACTTTCATGTTTCTAGAGTTTATGACATGAGTTGGATGCGCTTTCCTCATTCGGTTACTGTTGGCGAATGGACGTGTGTGTGTATTTGTGTGTCGATGTTTATTTCATTGGACGTCAGCTTTAACACTTCAGTAATCCGGTTTCACTCTGCCGTCTTTTAACATATTATTTTAATATGTTTCCTAAGTTGTATAAAATGATTATATTAATAATTTCTGTGAGTCTTGAAAATCTATAAATTAATTTAAAAAATCTATACATACAATAAAAATAAAATTTAGAGTAACAATGTAATGCTGTGAATATTATTAAGTCTGTACCTCTAGGGCTGTGTAAGTGAAGGTATCAGTACAGGTTGATCAATAGGCTGTTCATCTGTATTGGGACGCAGAGAGCAGGGCTCCAGTAACTTCACAGCTTTCCTTCGCAATGTGTGCTATACAAGACAAGTGCTGATAATAAAAAGAAAAAAACATTGCCTGTAATTTGAAACTCAGCCCCACAGGAGTGTAAGACTTTCATATCCAGAAGTGTATTCTAAGGCATTTCAATTTACAGCTTGCATACTTTTCTTTTAAGTCCAAGATCCTTCAAATTTGTTATCTCGACGCTTTCATTTTCCGATCTGTATAATCAGCAACATCTTGGCTCTGTAAGGGGAAAGTGAAATTCCACTGCACTAGTGTCACTTTTGATGTAGTTCTTTAAAAAAAACAAAAGCAAGCATCAAGGATGAAATTATGCTGTTGTTGAGCCTTTATTTTTCTGTGAATGAATTCTAAAGTAAGCAAAGGGTGAGGGGAGACATACCATATGCTCTTTATCCGGAGGAGTGTGCCTTAATGACAGATCAGAAGTCACCTTTAAAAGCTGACTACAAGGAAGCCCCCAGTTGCTTATTCTGCAGAGGCATTTTTTGCTTTCTTTTTGCTGAATGGCAGAAAGAGGATATCTAAAAATAATTATTTCTGCCAGTTGAGTAATTAACGATGGCCTTACCAAGTGACAATTTTATTGAATGGCATTAGACAAGATGAATTAGATTTTTATTAAATGGCATTTCAATGTTTCAAGGACTCCATGAATGCCTGATGAAGGGTGTCCATTCTAAATTAGGGAAAACTGGTTTTTACTATTTATATCAACAACAAATGTCTGATAAGTATTTATCTACCAAAATCAACAAGCTAATAAACATTACCTTACTTTGCTGTTACTTATTACGTGCCTAAAGTTATTATGTAAAGCAAATTAATGGAAGGCTAGTTTGGCTGATAGAACAGTTGTTCTTAAACTTTTTATGTATTATAACTCTTCTAGGGATCTCTGGCCTTACCCTCCCCAGCGCTCCCTTGCTTAAATCAGACTCACACCAACAATTAAAAATACAAGTGTCAATCAGCACATGGACTGACCTGGTTCCCTGCTTCTACCCCTTTTCCAAATTCACTGCTGAGGACAAATGAAAAGGAATGAACACTGGAATCACTAAATGTGACTTAATGCCTTAAAGAAGGCATAGAGATAGTAGTTAAATAGACCCATGACTTTAATACACTGCTGCTATTTTAGTGAACCATGCACCAAGTTCTAGAGATCACCTTCTGCCTCTTTCCCTTTCTGATGCCAAATCACCAGCCTCAGGAAATGGCTCCCTAACTCTCTTAACCTATCAATCTCTCAACGTGGCAGTGCTACAGGGCTCAGTCCTGGACCCTCGCCTTGCTCCCTTAGTGATTTCACTGAGTCCCATGTTTTTGAAATACCATCAATATGCTGACAACCTCACATTGTGTAACTACAGCCCACAGCTCTGTCCAAACTCCAGTCCATTTACACACTCCATAGGCTACTTTCCATCTCTATGTGGATGTCTAATAGACCTGAAAAACTTAAAATACTTCAAAATGAGCTCCTGAATTTCCCTGACAAATCTGGGCCACTTGCTGATTTTTACATCTCAGTTACTGCCAAATGATAATGATTTTTAAAAAATTAAAAATTTCACTGTCTTGGTTTCTTTTTCTCCTATACTACACGTTTAGTCGAGGAAGTCAGGCCAGGTCTATCTTCAAAACATATATACAAACCAACCACTTTTCACCACATCCACTAATACTAGTCTAGTTTGAGCCATCATATTTCACATGGAATACTGCAGTTATTTCATAATTGATTTATTTCTTTCAGCCCATGTGCTTCCTACCACAATCCATACTCAGCAGCCAGAAGGATCCAGCTGAAATGTAAGTCAGATAATGTCACTCCTCTACTTAACATCCTGTGATAGCTCAACATTCTACTCACAGTAAGTCATTAAAGTCCAATTTAATTGACTCTTCCCTGTGACCATCTTGCTTCTATCTCACACTCACACATTCCACATCAGTCACACTGAATTCTTACTTTTTTTAAAACCCGGAAGGAATGTTCTCTTCTTGCTCTGTTTCCTTTATCTGGAATACTAACCTCTTAAATCTCCTCTAGGCTGTCTCCCTCCCTCATGTCCTTTAAATCCATTTCTATCATCTCCGTGAAGCTACATGACCCCCAGTTATAATACTGTAGTCTCTTCCCTTTGCAGCCCACAGCACCCCAGTCTATCTGCTCTTTTATTTTTTATCCACCTTGTAAATACAACACCTTTTACTTCTTATTTTTGGTATATATTTTCTACATATCCTGATCAAATGTAAGCTCCTTGAAAGTAATGAAATTTGTTTGTTTTGACCACTGAGCAGTGATAGTCATTTTCACGAATTAGTGTATTCTCTAGATAGAGCGTTCTGACCTGCTAGATTTCTGCCTTTCACCTAAAAGTGAGTTTGCCTCAAGGTACAATTTAATTGAGCCAATTAATAGGACTAATTATCACATGGGAGCCCCGGCTGGATTGAAATTATTCATAACTAACATTACTAAATTTCCATTCCAATACGTAGCCCATCTCAGTGTCGTATACAGTAGTGGGGAAGTTTGGATATCTAATATTATTAAGTATTTCATTACATTTTCTACTGTTGGTACATTCTTTTGGTAATGGTATGTGTATCTAGTATGCAGTTGTATTTTATGCTAATTTTTCATTTGGAATTTTACAGCAATATATGCATGATCCATATGAAAAAATGGTCTCACTTTATTTTAACTTTAATCTCTGTAGTTCTTCTAGTATGTTTACTTTTTTGACAAAATGTTAAAAAAATTAATGAACTCAGACTGCCTATACTAAGAGATAAATAGTGAAATGAGTAGCAACTGAAAAATCCTTATTCAACACTACACTAATGATATACTTTAAGAAAAGCTTTTCTTGAAAACTTGGGAGTTCAAAGCACAGTTTACAATATTGCATAATGCTCCTTGACTAGTAGAATGTCCACAAAATTGGAAACTTCAGAAACTCTAACAGTGCACTAATTTTAGTTTTAGAGTACTAAAATTTGTTTATTAGAAAGTAGCCTTAATCTTTCATAAAATGGAAGACTATGTAATTGAATCACTGTGCAATAAGAACTAAGTAAGAAATTGTGTTTGAAATCTATCTGTGGTCCATTTGCCAAGGCCCTGGAGATTTGAAAATCAGTGTTATAGGAAGTTTCAGCTTCTTTCCAATTGCCTCAGTCATTGGTTGTTGGTTGAAAGTATAGCAAATCCCACCAGTAATGGTGCCTCACAGGCTGTTATGAAGGAAAGACTGGCTGCATATTTATGCACATTTTTATTTTCTAACTGTAACTCCAGCCCTTCAAATCTGCCAGAAGTCCAATGTTCTGTAACAATATAATAGTTGAGAACTAGGATTATAGAATTTTGAGAGGAAAAACATAACAAATGGGTTGATGAGAGTGACCTTAAATCCTTTATCTACTTTGATTGTAAAAATGGTCCAATGAAGTAGGAAGAAAGATATGAATCACATTCTACAGAGAAGAAAATATGTTAGGGAAGAGTAGACGGCCCAATGTTGCTGAGCTGGTTATAAGCGGAGCTATGATATAGAACTAATATCAAGTTCTTTTGACTTACAACTCAACATGCTTTCTGCTCTGCCATAAAATTAGAAAGTTGGACGAGATGATTTCTCTGTGCTAAAAATCCATGCTTTTCTCATTCTACTCATGGAGAGATGGAGGGCATGGTGTGAAAAGATGGGTAAATATTGATAGTGGTAAAGAGAGGAGGGATTTTCACATGTTCCTATGACTCAATTTGTGTAGTTTCTACTCTAAGAATTGTTCTAGAATTCGGTATCACAAATATCATCCTATCATAATTCCTTTGCACCTACTGACAAGATAAAAAGCTTTTATTAAATTTGCTTCTGTTTTTCAGATATATTAAATCTAAAGGATAGAGACCTTTTAAGAATTAAAAAAATTACATTCAACAGTTTCTGAGGGAAAACTAGTTGTTTTATAGCAGGATATTCAGTCAAGATTAAACTACTTATTATCTTTTCTATTTCATAATTTTTATATTTCACTGACTTTTTTTCCTCCAATAAATTGACCATCTTAAATGCACATCCCTAGCTAAAAAGGGAATAAGAAAAAAAAAAGTCCTCAAGGTTGGGGTCAATCCATTGCCCTGCTCCCAAAACAATAGTGCTATTCTCCCAATATCACAGAAGTAGTAGCAATAAACATCAGCCTTTAAAGATCGTATTTTAAAGATGAGATAGTTGAACTCATCATAGTACAGATACATGAAAAGAAAAGATCATTGGTCCGTGAGGTTAAGTATCAGCACCAGCCCTGGAATCCAGATTTTCTGACCCCTGGATGTATTTTTCTTGAATACCATTGTGATTGCTTTTCTTAACAAATGAGAGGAAATACTTAGTGTTCTCAGTATTTCATCTGCCAAGTAATTACAGTATACTCCTTTATGAGAAAGCTTATCGACAACATTAGAAATATTATACCCTCTTTGGACTAATTAACAAATCTATACAGCTTAGTCAATTGACTCACAACTAATGAAATACAAAAAAAAAAAAAAGACAATAACCAAGCACCGTTCATTTTCCTTTTTCCTTCTCTGGGAACTGCTCACTAAATGAAAATATTTAACTTAACTTAAAAAGCAAAGTTAAACAAAGCAAAATAAAATTCTTTCATAGCAGCAAGTTAAATAAGCATGTACTTTCTTTGAACTCAAGCAGAATGTTTTATTCATGGTATCAGTGTTCCAACCATTTGCCAGTTGTGTTAGGGGTGCACTGGACTATTTCATGGCAGTAGCCGAACTCTGTGCCAGCTTGACATACATCGACTGATTGTATTTCCAGGTATATCTGCATATTTCAAGTAAGGTTGAGGTCTTATTTGGATCAGAAATTTTCATCTTTACTTCTATCAATATTACATCTTTCCATTTCATATTTTAAATTCTGAATTGCTTGTAACATCCCCACATCTTTAGAGAAAGTTAACATATTCCCATCGTATGTCTAGGGTCCTTTTATCTACTAAAACTCAATGAATTTTTCTTTTGTTATGTACTAGTAATCATGATAAGATGCATGAAAAGCTATATCTGTATCTATAATGAATAGGAGAAACACAAGTACATGTTCTCCATAGCTCAGCGTGGGAAATAGATTGCTTCTTTACAAAGCGCTAGCAATTCAAAAATATGATTTTTAGGCAACTGTCTGTCATATAATAAACATTTGGAAAAATGTTAGCAATTCTGATTATGTGTCCAACCAGCCAACTTTCCAAAGCTATTAATTTCTAAGGGATTACACTATATAGATTTCACTTTCACTTTCCTCGTTTCCTGTGATCACTGTACAAGGGAGATCTAAGGAGACACAAAAAACCTTAGGGCTGCTAAAAAGCTTAAAATTTTATTAAAAATTGAATTGACAAATATTGCCTATACTCAAAGAATTATTTTAACACTATCCTGGTCTATAGTTTCATTTTTATTCTTCAATTTCTTTCAGCATATAGCTAAAAATATAGCTAGTTTGCTTGGGCCTGTTTTCTTGATATGATTTCAACTAATATGTTTAAATTCTTATATGATTGATCATGAGTTCAATGTGTATATGTTAAATTTTTTCATCCCCCAATCTGCAGTACAACTTTTGATAGATTTTTTGGCATACAAAATACTGTGTATTTTGAACTTAATGGCTAATTGTTTTCTAAGTGGCAAATTAGTAGACTTGTCTAGTTTTTTCTTTCCTTCAGAGTGGCAAAATATCCAGCACTCATACAAATATAGTAATTAGCAGGGTTTGTTGTTATGGACCTTTAGAATGAATAGGGCTTTCTATTATTTTTGAGAGTTTCCATTTCATTAGCAACAGCAGCTACCATTTCATATACACCTTCAATATATGTCATGTCTTCCCTCAGTATAGTGGCCTAATTAGGTACGAATGCACATCACCAGCTCCTACCACTCATAATACCAAATATAAATGTCAGATAAAATAATAATTTTTAAAAAGTATTTAACAAATTTTCAAAAAAGTAAACAAACATAAAAAAATTAAACCACTATGTAACAAAACAGAGGAAACATCAAGGTAGAACAAATGCCATCTGTCAGGAACTGTGAACAAATGGTGTCAAATGCAAATGCAGTGGTTGGGACCATGTCTGTGGTATATATGGGGACAAAAAGGCAGAGGATTGGACCAGATTAGAGTCAGCTCACTGTAACTGGGTTTCTGTACATACAGCCCCTTGAAAAACTGTCCAATAAATGAAAAGATGACTAGAAAATCTCCATTGGTCAAAGCCATCGGAAGGGTTTCTGCCTCCTCCGAATCAGTATTTGCAGGGAAGGGTGGGGGTAAGATTAAAAATCACAGAATTTCATGAGCTGAGGTCATGTACAAATTCACACTCCTCACAAGATATAGGAACCCAACCAAAATAAGTAATTAACATCAATTTAGTTAATACTAAAATACAAATTATTTTTGAATAATTTAAAAGATAACACTATTAAAAACATATCACCATGATCCCACTAGGAGCAAAGGCTCCAAGATCCAAGGAATCTCTCTCTGTCCCACTGACAGACCTAAACCCAGCTGCACAAAAACCCGCAATAGAAAGTATATAACACCTGAAGAAACATAACTCAATTATTCAATAGGATGTTTCATTTTTTGACTGTTCATCACTTATTTTGCTTCTCATAATCAAAACACTGCAAAGATTTTCCTTGATGCTGGACAGATTTAAATATGTCTTTAAATGATGGACAGATTTAATGTCTTTTATTTTGCTTTGCTGAACAGCATTAAAAAACAAAATTTGCAAAGTATATCCCTGCTAACCCACAACTGCTATATTTTGCTTTATAGTAACAAAGGTATCATTAATTTAATTAATTCTTACTTCATTCCCAAAGCAGACATGAAGTAAATATACTGGTGCTGATACTTAGCTCTTGTCTTTTAATAGGCTTCCTGACAGGTATGAACTGATACCTCGCTGTGGTTTTGAGTTGCATCACCCTGATGGCTAGTGATGGACAGTGCTTTTCATGTACCTGTTGGACATTGGTATATCCTCTCTGAAAAAAAAATGTCTGTTTAGGCCCTTTGCCCCTTTTTTTACTGGGTTTTGTTTCTTTGTAAATTGAGGTGTTTGAGTTCCTATATATATATTTACACTAGCAATGCTACCATTGTTACATGTATTTTTGGAATCTTTTTTGTAAAACTGACTTCAGAAAATATATCACTGTGCTTTAGAAAATTCATTATGTAATAATGGGTCCAAGGATAAGATTTCCCAACAAGGTCTTCCCATTTTATTTGGCTTAGGGTTTTTGTTTTGCTATTGTCTGTATATCTGTATATATAGGGGAACCTCCATAGTTGCTTAGCCATTATCTATCTATTTTAGAATTGGCTATCTTGATTAAAACCGTGTGGCTCTCATATCAGGAAGATAAAGCGTTTGTTATGATTTAAATTAGGTATCTCCTCCAAATCCATCATATATCTAAGTTTCATTTGTATGTTTCCGGCCTGCTCAAGGGCAGTATGTGAAGCAAGTCAATATCATGCGTGTAATTGACTGACTCTTGTTACTCTGAAATATATGAAT
Source organism: Smutsia gigantea (assembly GCA_032199065.1). Taxonomy (NCBI): domain Eukaryota; kingdom Metazoa; phylum Chordata; class Mammalia; order Pholidota; family Manidae; genus Smutsia; species Smutsia gigantea. The sequence goes on along the minus strand of JAVSCE010018736.1, from coordinate 185,799 downwards.
TTGAGAACTGCCTTTATATATATTCATTAACATGCTATCCTTCACTTGTAATCATCAAGCTCCTGGCGCATCACTAATAGGATATTTGCTTTGTGTTGTTTTTTTAGTGGTCATGATGAATTTGGACTCATCCATTCCGCACACTGCTGTCTATTTTTTCCTGTGACTAATGGGCCATATCTGGTACGGCAGTCTTATATTATCCTCTGCCTTAATGGAAGACAAAAAAAAAGTGGCAACAAAATCTATAATTCTGGTTTCATTTAGTAGAGCCAAAGAAACATGAATTTATCTTGAAACTATTACCAAGTCAAAAAGTTAAGAATTCTCTGGATAAAGTTCTAACCAAAACAAAAATTAAATTCACATAAACTTTACTGGCATTTAAATACACTATCGGTATCACACAAAATAATATGTAATTAACTATGTCCTTAAAATGCCAGTAAGGAAGGGAAAATGTAGAAAAAATATCAGTTTCACAAAATGCAATGTTATTTGTACTGGTTAGGCAGCTGTCTCAGCCTCAATACTTTTGCATGTCACTCTTCTACACTCTTTTTTGTAAGCTGGGGCTTTAATTCTCTATTAGTCATTAACAGAGACATAAGAGGTAGCATGTATGGTAGAAAAAAAGGATAAGGATTGTCTCTTGTAGTTTTGCTCTTTGGCTCTTCTAGAACAGCGATGTCCCTTCATCCCTGCAGCTGTTCATTCCAGTCGCCTACTTCACTGGTATTGCAAGAGCCAATGTCCATCAACTCTCCCAGCCATGTAGAACCTGTTTCCCAGAGGACTACATTGATCTCCATCTAGGACTCTCCTCTAAGATTCTGGGTTCCCACATCCCCTTTGTTTCTCCATCTCCTTCCTGCAGTCATTACTAATTTACTTCAACATTTCTTTTGTCTTTTTCATTTCTCCACACATCTGTTTTACCATCTCCTATAATAGCAAATTCCGCCTGTTGAAAAGATAACAGCAAGTTTCTACTTTTCTGATCCTTCTAGCAGACTATCATAACAAAAGTTAACTTTCCTGGAGATTAGCAAATTTTAATTGAAAAAAATGAGTAAAAGGTTTCAATCCATAGTCTACCTTTGAACTATCAATCAACAGTTAGTTCTAGGATCTGTTTATACTAATTACTTTCTTCTTTTGTTACAAGACTTTCAAAAAACATTCAGTCATACGTAAAGTGTGAGAGCTTAAGTGACAGTGATAAGCACCTGTTTTTGGTTTTGACATTGTTTTTTTTTTATCTGTTGTGTGACCTTTGGGGAAATTTTCCCCCAGTCCCCAAAACACACATGATAAGCCACATGATTCTGGTTTGCCAATCACAGAATCAGGTTTCCCTTTAACTTGAGAAGTAGACTATTCAGGTTCCCCTTCCTACGAATGTTTGTCATGAGTGTAGACCCAGAAGTAATGTTGGTTGAATCCCCCAATGACAATGTCTAAGAGAGGTGATGTATGCGTTTCAGCTTTTAATGTCCGCGATTACTGTCTGCAAGCCTGCTTCTATAACTTTTCCTTCTATCTTGGGAGCTACCAAATGTTGCCTGTTTGTTTAGGAAATTAAGGATTGATTCCTTAATATATACAACAGTTCTGTTTATATATTGCTTTTTAGATGTGTGCTTTCCTCAATTGCATTCTTTGATCAACTAGACAAATAAGTCTTTTCTCTATTTTTTAAAACATGGAATTAGAGAATCATATTTGGTATTGTTAGGAAGGAAATTAGTTTGGTGACCCAGGGAAGTCAGAGCGAAACCAGAGTAAAGGAAGCAGACAAGCGGGTTTATTATGGTCTGTAATAGAGCGGGCTTTAACCTAGTGTCAGAAGGCCCCGAATATTCGGGGAGAGTTCCTTTTTATGGAATTTGCAAGGGTTTTTTAGGAGGGGTATTGTTATGCAAACAGTGTTAATTGACAGCCTGGCAGTGATGTAAGCTAATTACTACCGCACATGCTCTTTCCCACAGAATTCTCTGTGATTGACCACAAAGGGGGGCAAAGCCGCAATGCAGATTTATTTTAATGACTTTATAATAAGGAAAGTTTACTTTAAGACACCCCAGGTGCATACCCAGTTGGACTAACTTGTGGAAGGTCTCTTTGGTTTTACTCCTGCTAGGGACTTTCTCATTGGTAAAGGTATCTGTAGTCTCAACTCTCTAGTCTCAACTTCTGTGTGATCACCCAGCCTCTCCTCCTACTTATCTCTGGCTTCCTGCCCAACAATATTAATTTCATGCATTGACATATTTTATGAAATATAGTGTTAATAGAAACTTTGGGAATATAATTGGCACTCTAAAATGCTTAAGGATAATGTTACTTGTATTTTAGAAGTGACCTTAGATAATACTTTTGAAGCTTATTTAATAATAACAAAATATGTTATATGGAAGCAATTAAAATCATGATTTCTCTTTATTGGTACACAGAGAATTTACCTATGTCTCAATAACTTTATTTGTTTACACATTCATTGAACAAATGTTTATTGGGTTTGTCCCATATACAAAGCCCCGTGGTATGTATTAGGGATGAAGTGTTAAATAAAATTCTGTCATCAAGGAGCTCCATTTTAGTGGAGAGATAGGCAACTACAGTTATACTGTTCCGCATAAAATCTATTATCATGGTAGGCCCAGAATGCTATAGAGATGTAGATGAATGAATTGCATCTAGTCAGCCAAGGAAAGAGGAAAAATTTATAAGAAGAAGCAGTAAGAGAATAAGAAAAAGAAGAAAATTAACCCAAAGAAAGGATCACATTTCTGAAACATTGCTTTTTAAGACAAAGGATTTCCAAGGGAAATATGTGAGATCAGGGAATAGGCAGGATTAATTGATCCTTGTATGCAAGCTAAACTTCATTTTTTGCTTAATATCCTGTTAAAGAATGAAACCATCATTAAATTATGATTAGATTAATCAAGATCCATCTAGATCTATTTTTTGCCCATTGTCTTGCCAGGTGAATGACTTATAATAATTCTTCCTTTGATTAAAAAGTAGTTGATCATTAACAATTAGCAGAAATTTACACATTATAAATGTAGTACTAAATAACCTTTGCCCTAAAATTTCACTAAGGTTGCGATCCTTTAATATGAATTTGTTATGCAACTGATGGTAATCCTAGATGTAGGAAAATCAACTGATAACTAATTGAGGGTATATATCATTAAAACTATGAATAATGATTTATATTTGAAATGTCACAAGATATGGTGAGTAGTCACAACCCAGTTATACATAATATGGGCTATTTATTTAATTTTGTTTTATTGTACTAACTGATACAAACATTGTTCTATCGAATCCCCAAAGCATTGAGCAGCAGGAACTTTTCCAATAATTTATCTCAACAATCATTCAAACACGTCTAGTTTAAAGCTCAGTCTTAAAGGCTGAAGTTTGTAATGGTTTTTATTCTCTGTGGAAAGTTGCTCCTACAGGGATGCATGCCCCTCTCACCAAGCATGCTGAGTGGAAGTAAAGGCTACCCTGTAACCCAAAGGATACTACTGATCATCATTTACTATGTTTGAAGTTCAGTAATAAGCACCAATCCTTTTGAGTGATTTTTAAATGTCAATTCTAAGCTAGCTCTCTTGGTGTCTCTCTCATCTCTTTCTATATTTTGTATCTGTCTCTCTTGGGTATTTTCTTGGCCAGACAAGTTTGGCTTTATCTACAGTTGGTTTTGAGCAGTAGAGAAGGAAGGATCCATCTTTGTTTTCAAGTATAGGAGTGAGAACTACTTGCTTATTTTTACCAAAATCCTGGAAAAACTTTTTCCCTGGTCTCTTATTAGCCCAAATAGTTTAAAGACTGTCAGACTGGGAGCTAATTGCTGGGAAAGAGGATGGATTTAGGCTACCATAATTGATTTAGGTTAATCATCTATCAGGGAATGAATAGTGGGTATCAATCAAAAATCAACAATAAACAAATAATATTTTACTTAAATAAAGCTCAAGTGCTCAAAATTAGAGTAATCAGAGCTCTTAGCTTATTGCACACTGTCATCATTAGTCCATGAATTACTCAGTTATGATGTATATATGGATGGATGGATGGACTGGGGTAAAAAGAGAGAGACAGAAAGAGATGGACAGACAGGGACAGAGGAAGAGAAGAAGGAGAATATTTTTAGTCTGGAAATAAAAGAATGAATGTTTCATGAATTTAGAATAACTTAAAAGTTTAGGCTATAGCTTTGAGACCCAGAGCAAGATACATTACTAATACTAGAAGCTAATTCAGAGAGTTTTTATGAGAAATGAATAAGTTGATTCACTTAAAGCCATACTCCATTATTCCACCACCCAGACTCAATCATGGTTATTTTATTTGTGGTCTTCTGTTTGTCTACCCCCAGACATATATAGAGAAAATTAAGTTTCCTTTCTACGTGATAGTTCTCAGAGCACACTCAGAAAAGATCCAAGAATATAATCGGGGATTTGGGGCATATGTGAAAACCCAGTTTCCCTCTCAGTCCTGAAACAGCTTTTCCCCAAATCTGTTTTCTGTTGTGCACTCTTGCCTTCCACCTTTGCTCTTTTACGTTTGGTTTTGTATCCTTGCTGTTTTTCTTTTTTTTTGTTCTCAGCAACTAGGTAATGACCCAAGGCCCCAGTTATCCGGAGCACTCTACTTGCAATGAAAGTCCCCCTTTTTTACATCCTTCCTTTATTTTATTCCTGTTTGCCTTGCAGAGAGACAGAGACAGAGGAGAGACAACCCTGTGTGTGTGTGTGTGCTTGGGGATAGAGAGCTACAGTTCCAAATGTTTGTTAAGGCACACAGTTGAAAGGGCACCTTGAAACATTACTGGTGATGGAGTTAATGATTCAAACTTGCAGAAAACTATCTGCTAATATGCATAAAAAAATTCACTCATTTATTAATTCCCTATGGAAAGAACACCTATTCTATGCCTAGGAATTCCCTAGATGTGGTGAAACAGGTTTCAACATAAGCAACAAAGCCCTGCCCTCAGCAGTTGACATTGTATAGAGGGTGGAAAAAAGACAAGCAACAATTTCAAAAATGTCTAATAGTCTGGGTGATAATAAGAGCTTTAAAGAAAAACAAAACAGGACAAAGCAAAATAGAATATTAGGGTGGAGAATGCCATGCTACAAATGGTGGTCACCGAGGGCATCTCAGATAAGCAAAGCATAAGCAGGGGCCTGAAGAAAGGGATGAAATGAGCCGTGTTGCTATGCGGGCGAAGAGCAATCAGGTTAGTGCTTTAAAAGCACATAGGGAAGGAGAATGCTTGACATGTTTGAGACAAAACAGGGAGTTCTGTGTGGATTGCACAGGTGAGAGAGAGAGGAAGTTTGGAGCGGTGGAATAACCAGATCAAGCAGGGCTTTATGAGACATACTAAGGACTTGTATTCAGTGAAATGGACAGTCACTAGTATATTTTGAACAGGAGAGGCATAACATGACTTAACAATATGCTTCTGGTTACCGTGTGGGTAATGTGAGAGGGGAAGGATGGGGCAATTCATGCGAGACTTGATGGTGGTCTAAAATCTGTGGCACAGGTACTAAGAAGTAGGTGTGTTTGGGCTCATTTCACTAAAAGATCATTTTCAGGGACTCTGAGAATCCTAAAATAACTCAAGACTTTTATTTTGCTCAGCAACTGGAAGAACAGAGGTGCCACTGATTGAAATGAGGATAAAACTTGGGGGACAGTTTTCATGAAGTAAAATCAAGGGTTAAAAAATTTTTTTTTTAGACATTTTGTTTTAGATACTATGGCTGGACCCATAACTTCAGAGTTTTAGGAGAGAAGCCTGAATCAGAGCTTCACAATCAAGAATCTTCCATGTACAGTATTTAAAGCATAAGAAGGATGAAATTACCTAGAGTGAATCTAGACAGATCTGAAAACTGTTCTTTGAACCATGAAGTCTACATTTAAGGAGTTATCCTAATGTTATCAGAATACATGCAAACTAAGATTCCTCTACAAGGATATCATCACAAGATGTTTATTTTACTAACAGAATAAGAAAAAAATTTAACAAATTTTTATTAACTGGCATGGTAAAGCTATGAAATTAAATTGAAAGCTCTGTTTACAAATAGTATTAATAACATGCATATATATGTATGCATATAAACATGCAAATGTATTAGAAATGCATGACTATTCTTACATTTCTAAGAAGAAATTGGCAAAATATTACATAGAATTATTGAATTTTAAATATTCTGTATTTAAAGTAGTTTATGCTCATTTTTACATTGGATAATTGCTCTGTTTCACATTAATACTAAGCCAGTTCACCATACAGATATGCTCCAAGCTGTTCCCAGGAGGACTTAGGCTTTTATCTCATATATATCTCTTTTTTGCTCAAATACTCATACCTCACCCTGTGGGAGAATGCAGATATTTTCATGGTATAACCCCCTGAATTTTAAACAATGGCACGTTATTTCCAAACTGAGAATTCTTAAGTATTCACGGAGGTGGACGACTTTTCAAACACCTCAGTCTAATTTGCAAGATACCATCAGGGAAGAGTGGGCTCTTGTGAGGAAGAATCTACTGATAACAAGTAAGCTGAATATAAAAATGAAGCATGTTATTTATCTGATCTGTTCCTTGTGAAAACTTAAAATCTAGGCATAAAAATAATCATAGAAGGGGCACAGTAAGCTTGGAGAGTAGTACTGGATATTTGGTAACTCCTGATGTTAGACATACTAATGTAGATTTTATTTTTTCTACTTTTAATTGATGGGCCAAATTATGGTCGCAGATGTAAGCTAGGCATATTATTTCAATGGTGAAACTGAGGGAAATTGTGACTTGGGGTGATTGCTACAAATAAAATTAACATACATAACATATTAATTCTAAAAGAATTTATAACTGTGTTAGCAAGCATCTTTCTTTGATACTGCTCTTAGAGAGCTCAGGGAGCCTATGTATAATTTAACTTAAAATAGCAATAATAAGTGTTTGTGGATAAAAACTGTGAAGCTCACATGGATTGAATGACGATTGCTTTGTTATCCATATTCTACATTCTTTTTGTCTCTCATATACAAATTTGGAAGTGGTGAGGAATAGATTTTTATCTTTAATAAAATCTATAAACACTTCAGAATCTAGAGTATTAGTGGCTTAAAATCACGAGCCACTTTGGAACTCAAATGCCATATTCTGTAACTTAGAAAAGTGTGACACTTAAAGTTTGCAGTTAATTTCCTATTGCCTTAAAATAAATGCTGAAAAAAATCCTACTCTACCCATGTACAAATGCTTTCTATAATCTGACAGTTTGGAAAACTGCTTTATAAAATGAATTTTTACAATATGCTACTTTCTTTGATAGCTTTGTCGTTTTCCAAATGTGTTTAGCCTTGCGCTCATATTCTGAGGAAGCTGTCATACAAAGCTATCCTTCGTATAAATCTAAATAATGAACAAAGATTCATATGGGCAACTTCATCAAACTTTCTTGTTAAAATTGTAGGATTTCTCTGCATAATCCCTACATATCAGCTCAACTGATGTGTGAGCTGTTGTCAAATAAGTTACTCTGCAATGAAGAAGAAACTGTGTTTTTAATTATTCATACTAATGAAACAATTGATGATACCTAATAATGATTAAATAGTAGAAATCTATAAGCATGCTCAATCTTTCTCTCTTTAGTATTTTTTATTGCTTCTGCTAAAAAATAGTTTATCGGAAAGAAGTAACAATGTTGATTGATTTCATTTGTAAGTATTTATGTCTTCTACAACACTTGAAGTGATAACATACATCAGCATGATCAAAAGACCAATAAATAAAAGAAATAAAGTAGTAAGACTCTAGAACATACCAACTTCTGTCTTCAGAAGAACCAGACAGGATAAAGTACTGAGCTGGTAAATGGACAACAGAATAAACTATCTTCATAGATCTTGTTTCCTCCAAGTCAATTCCCCACATACTCTGATCCATTTAACTTAAAATTAGCAAGTGGAGTATTGAAGAAACTCCCCAGGAAAACGTTGGTATAAAAACATCAAATTGTATGCTTTAATTAGACTATAATTTTTCTTTGAGGGGGAATACTGTCATCTTTGCCAAAGAAGGAAGCATTTTTATGCCAAAGTTAATATGACAATCCTGAAACTTGAACTTATCCAGTTAGTGGAAAGCTTGCAGGAAGTGACAGACTCATACATCTTGCTGCTTAACTTTGATATGTCTATAATATTTGGGCAGAATTCACATTATTTCTTTTATGAATTTGAAAAAGCACTTATTTATTTTTATGTTTTGGAAGTTGAAATGTGTTCCTGAATGTGAGAACTCCCTTTTACTTCACCATATGTCATCTTGTCTTTTTGACACTCTGAGCCTGGAAATATCTCAAATGTGCAGACGTCTGATTTCCAAATTATCTACTGCCAAGAAGGGAAGTGGGTATCTTGAAACTCAGCCACAGACCTTGGCAAATTCCAAATTCAGAATAAAACTTTCGCTTTAGAATTGAGCTCAAAGTTGAAAGGGATTTTGTATGTCTAAGTTTTGTTCTATTCCTATGGCAGGATGAGTGAAAATTATTATAGTCTAGTTTAAGATGCTTTTTTTTTCTCCTTGTTGGGCCGTTTGAAGGATTAAGAAGTGGATTAAAGTTTCTATTCTTTTGCATTTAAATTGACAGTGTAAAGAGTGACAAATTCATGCTGAGTAGAAATATTGCTGAAGCAAGCACCTCATTTGGGATTTCTCGACACTGGATATCACTAGGTTTTCAAATGTATCTGAGCAAACGTCTAGTCCATAAGGGGTGGCTTGTCCAGCAGTCGGAGGGATTATCTGTGATACAGTGTGCTGCATCTATAAAAGGAAAAGCACATGGTGATTTTGCCATGTTGTTTAATAAGCTTTTGTTGTTACTGAAAAAAAGTGCTCTAATTAAAACCTAGAGAAATGAGTCACTTCAAATATTTCTCTACTAGCAAGTCTACTTTCTGATTGGTTACAAATAATATTGTACACAGAATGAGGGAGTTTGTAACTCAACAGGAGCGATGAGATATTTAGATTATAGATGGAAAAGTTTATATAGCTCCATTCATTCAGGAAATAATTTAAGTATCATTTATTATGTATTTTTTAACTTAAAAGTTTTGATAAACAAAACCATAAAAAAACCTTTGAATTCCAGAAATGACAGCCATAATAATTGAAATCCCTCTTGCTACAATAACATAAAACATATAGCTGAGCTTACTGAAAAGAAAGCCTTCATGTGTCAGAAAACAGAGTGATAAGTCATTGCTGCCTGGAGTGTGAGAGGCTGCTTATCTCAGCAATTTGGGGATTGAAGATGTAATTCCCACCCGGGGACAGGGAGTGAAGCCTTTGTGGCCACAGAATAATGTGGGAGTTGGAACTGCTACCTCATACATAAAGCTACACTTTGAAAGGATTACATTTAGGTACAAATGGTAAAAAAGGCACAGTCTGTCTTTAACACCAAACAATAATAATTATTCATGTATGTCTCTGCCAAATTACCAGGAGGAGGGGGGCAGTGAGATATTTCCTTGAGACTTAATTTTACCTCAGAAACTTCAGAATTTAGAATTTGTGATACCTATATTTAGGGAAAATGCCATAAGAAAAATCTAAGTCCACCAAACAAAAATATCTTAAGATCAGTGTTATCACTGAAATTCTTGGCAAAAAAAATGTGAAACCACTCTAGAAGTACCATGAGTGAACTTAAATTAAATGTATCAGTACTAAATGGAAATGAAAAAAATGCCAATTAAAAGGCAATAATACTGAAATGGATAACAAAAATCTACATATGCTTAAAGTCATAAACAAGGTGCAGGTATAGTTAGGTAATAATAAGATATAAATAAATATAGAGAAAGAGCTAGTATACCTGTAATTAAACCCCACAAAGAAAACCTTAAATGAGAATATATTATTGGGAATAAAAATGATTTCTCTCTATAAAAGGAAAAATAAACCAGATAATACAAACATTCAGAATGTTTATATATCAGAGTATAATCTCAAAATATAGAGATGCAATTCCATCCCAATGAAAACATGACTAAGATTATTTTTAAGATGAAATGCTCAACAAGGATCAAAGGAATTTTGAAAAAATAAGAAAAAAATAGAAGATTTTGTGCTATCAGATATCAAAGCACACAGATATCCTACAATAATTTAGACAGTGAGGTACTGATCTAGAATCAGAAGGAAACAAATTAAGTTCAGGAAACAAATTTCAGTGCATACAAATATTTAATCCATGGTATGGTAGCAATGGCATTTCAAATCAGTGAGGAATAGGCGACCCAAAAATGGCATTGGGATAGTTTGGAAATATATTGTTAAAATTCATACCTTAATCACAGCATTTACTTATAATGTGCCAAAGATGTTATTTATATACCTAAATGGGAGATAACCTAGATAACTTCTGGAAAAAATTAAAATTCCTTTATCATTATCCTAAAAAGGGAGAGTCTCTTGAGCATAAAAGAAAAATCTCAAAGTCATAAAAGCTTACATACAAATTTAAAAAATTTGTTAATACCACAAATAATACTTAGTTGTAAGGGACTATAAAAATAGAAAAGCTATTTAATCTAATCCTTTAAATACATACTGTTCCTAAAAAGGAGTAAAGAAAAACAATAAATGGATAAAATGACATCTCCTTATAATGATATTCACTTTTAAAATGACTATATAATCATAACATCAGTAATATATAATCATTTAAATGAATGTTATGATAGGGAGATACCATTTTATCCCGAGATATTGGCAAGTAATTTTTCATGAACTTTTCTTCCTTATTGGTAGGGTGTAAAGAAAGATATACTTTTAAATGGCCTTTGTGAGAGTTTATACTGGGATCACATTTTAAAGAGTGATTTCAAAGCATTTATCAAAATTTAAATATTCACATCAGAAGACTGAGCCATCCACATAAATATGAGACATGGGAGGAGCATCATTAATAAAAGTAAAAATGTGAAAAAGACCTAAATATCTGTGACCAAATTTATCCCAAATTTGTCAATGTCCTCTGAAAGGCAGATTTCAAATGTTGGCTTTCTTGAGAGGTACATGTGTCTTATTTAAGAACATTTCTTTACTGGATGGGAGAAATCCTTTACAGTGTATACATATATTAAACCATCATGTACTGCACAGTATTATTTTTAAATTTTTTAATTGAAGTACATACAATAAAATGCACAAATCTTAGGGTACAGTTTGATGCATTTTGAAGTGGGTATACACTCATGTAACCATCCCGTAGGTGAAGGTATTAATCCTTGATGAATTTTTTTCAGCCATCCCCTCATCACTCTCCCACATGGTGACCACAAGTCTGTTTTCTGTGTCTATGAGTCTGTTTCTGTTTTCTTTGTTTAAATGCCACCTGTAAGTGAAATCACATTATATTTTTCTTTCTCTGTGACTTACTTCACTTAGCATGTGTTGTACACTTTAAATATCTTTCATTACAATTTTGTCAATTATGCCTCAATAACACTGAAAAATAAACTAGCAAAAACATGAATCAAAAATAACTTTTATAGTACTTCCGGGAAGATGGCGGTGTGAGCAGGGCAGCAGAAATCTCCTCCCAAAACTATATATATCTATGAAAATACAGCAAATACAACTATTCCTAAAAGAGAGACCAGAATACACAGGAAAACGCACAGCGTGCAGCTATACCTGAGAGGACATGGCACACCGCGAGGCGGGTAAGATATGGAGCCACGACCCGGCGGGACCCAAGCACTCACCCACCCCAGCACACCGGCGGGAGGAGAGTATTCAGAGCTGGGAGGGAGTGGAAGTACACACCGCAAAATGACCAGCCCCAGTGATCTGCGCAGGGAGGGCTAACACACATCGCGCGGTGTAGCGGAGATTGGAGAGACAGATGGGCAGGATCTGAGCGGGAAACACACCAGGGTGCTTGCACCGGCTCACAGGAAGGAAAAAAAAAAGAAAGCACGCTTTTTTCAGTGGTCTTAAAGAGACAGGAGCCCAGTGGAGGAGCCGATTGCCCCGGCACACTCAGCCCAGCAGGCTGGGAGTCCTGGGGAGTTTCGGATCCTGTAGATGGTGACTGGGAAAGGGTGGCTGCACTTAGACTTCTCGCAGAGATCAACAGCTTCCCATTCGTTCCCACCCCGGCAAGAGCTATTAAGGGCCCTGTGGAGTGGCGCGACCACGGCAGCGGAATAGTGGAGCAACAGTGCTACCTACGGCATCCCCACAGAATCTACTCCCAGTGGGCATTTTTATTTTTTCTTTCTTTTTTTTTTGCTGTTTTTTGTTGTTGTTCTCTTTTGTTTTTTGTTTTTTCTTCTCTTTCTTTTTTCTTTTCTTTTCTTTCTTTCCTTCTCTCTTTCTTTTTTTTTTTTCTTTTTAAAGTCTTAAAGAGCCCAGCTGACATACTTGGAAATTACCAGCGACCACATCTATAGCCATGAAAAGACAGAGGAATATGGTACAGACTAAGATCAACCAGACAACCCCAGAGAGGGAGCCTAAAGGGATGGAAACGCACAGTCTTCCTGAAAAAGAATTCAGAATAAAAGTCATAACCATGCTGATGGATCTACAGAGAAATGTGCAAGAGCTCAGGGAGGAAGTGAGGGAAGTGAGGAAAGACAATGCAGAAATCAGACAAGTAATCAATGGGCTTAACAGCAGACTGGATGAGATGCAAGAGACTTAATGGAATAGAAATCAAAGAAATGGAATACAGAGAAGCTGAGGCAGAGACAGATAAAAGGATCTCTAGGAATGAAGGAATATTAAGAGAACTGTGTGACCAATCCAAACGGAACAATATTCGCATTATAGGAGTACGAGAGGAAGAAGAGAGAGAAAAAGGGATAGAAAGTGTCTCTAAAGAAATAATTGCTGAAGACTTCCCCACGTTGGGGAAGGAAATAGTCTCACAGTCCACGGAGGCCCACAGATCTCCCAACACAAGGGACCCAAGGAAGGCAACATAAAGATACATAATAATTAAATTTGGCAGAGATCAAAGATAAAGACAGAGTATTAAAGGGAGCTAGAGAGAGAAAAAAAGATCACCTACAAAGTAAAACCCATCAGACTATCACGAGACTTCTCAACAGAAACCTTACAGGCCAGAAACGAATGGCATGATATATTTAACGTTATGAAACAGAAGGGCCTCGAACCAAGAATATTGTATCCAGCACGATTATCATTTAAATATGATAGAGGGATTAAACAATTTCCAGACAAATGAAAGTTGAGAGAGTTTGCCTCTCATAAGCCACCACTACAGAATATCTTAAATGGACTGCTCTAGAGGGAAGCACCCTTAAGGCCAAAAAGATGTCACCAGAGAAAATAAAATCATAGCAAAGAAAGAAGACCATGCAAATACTAACAAAAGGCAAAGAATAAAACACCTAGCATATAAAGAATGAAGGAGGAAGAATAAGAAGGGAGAGAAATAAAGAAACATCAGACAATGTTTACAATAACTTAACAAGAAAGTTAGATTGTTAGATAGTAAAGAAGCAACCCTTGAACCTTTGGTAACCATGAATCTAAAGCCAGCAATGGAAATAAGTACATATCTATCAATAATAACCCTAAAGGTAAATGGAATGAATGCACCAATCAAAAGACACAGACTAACAGAATGGATAAAAGAGCAAGACCCATCTATATGCTGCTTACAGGAGACTCACCTCAAATCCAAAGATATACCCAGACTAAAAGTGAAGGGATGGAAAAAGATATTTCATGCAAACAACAAAGAGAAAAAAGCAGGTGCTGCATTACTTGTATCAGACAAAATAGACTTCAAAACGAAGAAAGTAAGAAGAGATAAAGAAGGACATTACATAATGATAAAGGGGTCAGTCCATCAAGAAGATATAACCATTATAAATATATATGCATCCAACACAGGAGCACCAGCATATGTGAAACAAATACTAACAGCATTAAAGGAAGAAATAGAGAGCAATGCATTCATTTTAGAAGATTTCAACACACCACTCACTCCAGAGGACAGATCAACCAGAGAGAGAATAAGTAAAGACACAGAGGCACTGAACAACACACTAGAACAGATGGACCTAACAGACATCTACACAACTCTGCACCCAAAAGCAACAGGATACACATTCTTCTCAAGTGCACATGGAACATTTTCCAGAATAGACCACATACTAGGCCACAAAAAGAACCTCAGTAAATTCAAAAATATTGAAATCCTACCAAACAACTTCCCAGATCACAAAGGTATAAAACTAGATATAAATTTTAGAAAGAAATCAAAAAGGCTCACAAATACTTGGAGACTTAACAACATTCTCCTAATTAATCAATGGGTTAACAACCAAATCAAAACAGAAATCAAAGAATATATGGAGACAAATGACCACAACAGAAGGCCACAACTTCTGTGGGATGCAGCAAATGCAGTTCTAAGAGGAAAGTATATTGCAATCCAGGCCTATTTAAAGAAGGAAGAACATTCCCAAATGAATAGTCTAAAGACACAATTACTGAAATTGGAAAAAGAAGAACAAATGAGGCCCAAAGTCACCAGAAGGAGGGACATAATAAAGATTAGAGAAGAAATAAATAAAATTGAGAAGAATAAAACAATAGAAAAAATTAATGAAACCAAGAGCTGGTTCTTTGAAAAAATAAACAAAATAGATAAACCCCTAGCCAGACTCATTAAGAGAAAAAGAGAATCTACACACATAAACAGAATCAGGAATGAGAAAGGAAAAATAACGACAGACCCCACAGAAATACAAACAATCATAAGAGAATATTATGAGAATCTATATGCTAACAAGCTGGAAAACCTAGAAGAAATGGGCAACTTCTTAGAAAAATACAACCTTCCAAGGCTGAGCAAACAAAAAACAGAAAAACTAAACAGACCAATCACCAGCAACGAAATTGAAGCGGTAATCAATAAACTACCCAAGAACAAAACCCCCGGCCTGACGGATTCACCTCTGAATTCTACCAGACATATAGAGAAGAAATAACACCCATTCTCCTTAAAGTTTTCCAAAAGATAGAAGAGGAGGGAATACTTCCAAACTCATTCTATGAAGCCAGTATCACTCTCATACCAAAACCGGTCAAAGACCTCACGAAAAAAGAAAATTACAGACCAATATCCCTGATGAACGTAGATGCAAAAATACTCAACAAAATATTATCAAACTGAATTCAAAAATACATCAAGAGGATCATACACCATGATCAAATGGGATTCAACCCAGGGATGCAAAGATGGTAGAACTTTCGAAAATCCATCAACATCATCCACCACATCAACAAAAAAGAACAAAAACCACATGATCATCTCCATAGATGCTGAAAAAGCATTTGACAAAACTCAGCATCCATTCATGATTAAAACTCTGAACAAAATGGGTATAGAGGGCAAGTACCTCAACATCATAAAGGCCATATATGACAAACCCACAGGTAACATCATACTTAACAGCGAGATGCTGAAAGCTTTTCATCTAAGATCGGGAACAAGACAAGGATGCCCACTCTCTCCACTGTTATTCAACATAGTACTGGAGGTCCCAGCAACAGCAATCAGACAAAACAAAGACATTCAAGGCATCCAGATTGGTAAAGAAGAAGTCAAATTGTCACTATTTGCAGATGACATGATACTGTACATAAAAAACCCTAAAGATTCTATTCCAAAACTACTAGAACTAATATCTGAATTCAGCAAAGTTGCAGGATACAAAATTAACACACAGAAATCTGTTGCTTTCCTATACACTAATGATGAATTAACAGAAAGAGAAATCAGAAAAACCATTCCATTCTCAATTGCATCAAAAAGAATAAAATACCTTGGAATAAACCTAATGAAGGAAGTAAAAGACCTGTACTCTGAAAACTACAAGACATTCCTAAGAGAAATTAAAGAGGACACTAACAAATGGAAATGCATCCCATGCTCTTGGCTAGGAAGAATAAATATTGTCAAAATGGCTATACTACCTAAAGCAATCTATAGATTCAATGCAATCCCTATCAAACTACCAACAGCTTTCTTCAATGAACTCAAACAAATAATTCTAAAATTCATATGAAACCACAAAAGACCCCGAATAGCCAAAGCAATCCTGAGAAGGAGGAATAAAACAGCGAGAATTATGCTCCCTGACTTCAAGCTCTACTACAAAGCCACAGTAATCAAGACAATTTGGTATTGGCACAAACACATACCCACAAACAGTGGAATAGAATAGAAAATTCAAACATTAACCCAAACATATACAGTCAATTAATATTTGATAAAAGTGCCTTGGATATACAATGGGGAGATGACAGCCTCTTCAGCAGCTGGTGTTGGAAAAGCTGGACAGCTACATGTAAGAGAATGAAACTGGACTACTGTCTAGCCCCATACACAAAGGTAAACTCAAGGTGGATCAAAGACCTGAATGTAAGTTATGAAACCATAAAAGTCTTAGAAAAAAACATAGGCAAAAATCTCTTTGACATAAACATGAGCGACTTCTTCATGAACATATCTCACCGGGCAAGGGAAACAAAAGCAAAAATGAACAAGTGGGACTATATCAAGCTGAAACTTCTGTACAGCTAAGGACACCATCAGTAGAACAAAAAGACATCCTACATTATGGGAGAATATATTCATAAATGCTGTATCTGATAAGGGGTTGACGACATCCAAAATATATAAAGAACTCACGCACCTTAACAAACAGAAAGCAAATAATCCAATTAAGAAATGGGCAGAGGACATGAATAGACACTTCTCCAAAGAAGAAATTCAGATGACCAACAGGCACATGAAAAGATGCTCCACATCGCTAATCATCAGAGAAATGCAGATTAAAACCACAATGAGATATCATGGATGGCCAACCTCCAAAACACAAACAACAACAAATGTTGGCGAGGATGTGGTGAAAAGGGAACCCTCCTATACTGCTGGTGGGAATGCAAATTAGTTCAACCATTGTGGAAAGCAGTATGGAGGTTCCTCAAAAATCTCAAAATAGAAATACCATGTGACCCAGAATTCCACTCCTAGCAATTTACCCTAAGACTACAGCAGCCCAGTTTGAAAAAGACATATGCACCCCTATGTTTATGGCAGCACTATTTACAATAGCCAACAAATGGAAGCAACCTAAGTGTCCATCAGTAGATGAATGGATAAAGAAGAGGTGGTACATATACACAATGAAATATTATTCAGCCATGAGAAGAAAACAAATCCTACCATTTGCAACAACATGGGTGGAGCTAGAAGGTATTATGCTCAGTGAAATAAGCCAAGCCAAAAAAGACAAGTATCACATGACTTCACTCATATGTGGAGTATAAGAACAAAGAAAAAAACTGAAGGAACAAAACAGCAGCAGACTCACAGAACCCAAGAATGGACTTATAGTTACCAAAGGGAAAGGGACTGGGGAAGATGGGTGAGAAGGAAGGGATAAGCGGGAAAAAGGGGCATTACAATTAGCAGATGTAATGTTGGGGGTGGCGCGGAGAGGGCTGTACAACTCAGAGAATTCAAGTAGTGATTCTATAGCATCTCACTACGGTGATGGACAGTGAGTGTAATCGGGTTGGTTGGGGGGACCTGATGAAAGGGGTAATTTAATAACCATAATATTTCACATGTAATTGTAGATTAATGATACCAAAATAAATTATTTAGAAAAAGGGTAAATTGAAAAAATAAAAAAGAAATAACTTTTATATACACCCAATAGGAATTAATTTCAGCTAGCTTAGCTAAATAGAGTTCTCGGAAAACAACCCAGTGTCCATTGGCAGAAGTCCAACCTAGGCTTATTGAGTAGAGGACCAAAAACTGGAAAGAAATCAGGCACAATGTTATTTTTTTAATTTCTATCTCCCTGCTTTTCTAAAATGCTGGATTGTAGATCAGATTTTCTATTCCTTAGTCCCATAAAATAATATAGTTTCTGAATTCATGTATAATTTTTAAAACGTCTACATAAATTGCCATTCCAATTCCCAAAAGACAGAATTGGGCTGACCCACTTTAGGCCAGGTATCTACTGCTGGTCCTCATAAAGTCTTAGGGCATTTCATTTTCACCCATGGAAACAAGAGGAGCCATTCCAAAGAACGGGAGATCATTATGATTTTGTCATCGATGTCAAAAACTGCTTAAAATTGTGTGTGTGTGTGTGTGTGTAAAGTTGAGAAATACTTGTTCCTGAGTGAGTGCTTATGATAGATCAAGAGGCTATGGAAAGTAACATTTTGGAGTAGACACTGAAATATTAGAAAAAGGATTTAATATGTGAAAAGTTTGCTCAGTGACATTTATGGTCCAGGTTGAGGAGAAAGAGCCATTGAGGACACAGGACACAGGACACATAGTAAGAATGCCATGTTTTACTATTTTGACCAGAAAGCCAACTGTAGAACTAAAGAACATCAGTGAGGATGGTAGGGTTGAGTGAGAGCTGAGGTCTGGTTGAAGATTTGGCAAAGACAAGGAAGTGTAAAGAAAAAGGAGTCTATGATAATGCATCAAAGAAACTTGATTTAGTGGAAAAACAATGAAGAAAGTAAGGCTCAGATTACAGAATAAGTGAAGTTCGAGTCAAGGGACTGGACATTTTAATAAGATCGAAATGCAAGTGTTGAGAGTGTTTGAGACTGAAGATCCTGCAAAGACAAGAGGTGGTGGAGGTTTGGCAATGGAATTTAAGATTTCAGAGTGGAATGTTAAAGCTCATAATGACCTTGGCAGGCATTGTTGAAACTCAATGATTGCAAAGTTCATTGGAATCAAGAAAGGCTGTGAACTTTGATGCCAAGCCATCAGCTTTTTGTCTATTTGTAGGCTAATGTTACTAATAATAGGACTTGCAGGGCTGTATTTTAAGTGCCTGTAGAAGGTAATACTGACTGTAAAAATATGATTCTGGAACTCCATCCTTCAAACTTCAACTCTGTATTTAATCTTTCATTTACATCTTTTGATCAGACTCATATACTCAAGCTGGACAACTGACAAATAGACAACTGGATCAATGTTTTTCTAATAATTAAATGGTCTGAAATGCTAAAAATAATGATGTTTCAGATATTTATGAGGCCTAGTTGAGAGGGAAGAGATTTAGGATTGCATAAAGAACTAGTCAAGAACATTTTGAATAAACCTTACCAATTACTTTAAAAATCTCTAAAAATCACTTAGGTCCATTTCTACCTATAAACTCGGAAATCTTTAGTGCCTATAAATATTATTTACTTTCACTGTGGTCAAGCCAAGGACATGACTTTTAACTCCACTTATAATCTTATTTTACACAAATTAAAAATAGCCATAAATTAAAAAGAAAAGATTTTCATGAAGTAAGCTCAGCTCTGTGCTTATCTATTAGTGAAAAGGGAACATACTGAGCTTTGCTGTAAGTTTCCTCTGGGGTCCATTCCGAGTAACTCTGGTGTATAGGAAAAAGAAATAGTTTTTCTGTATTTCTAGTTATAATCTCTCTCAGGCAGCCTCAAAAGATTTAACAAACTCTGTTAACAGCCAGTGTTTTAGTGATAGCTGGTGTATCGGAATATTCTGGTAAACTTTAACCCGCATTTGGATAGCCTTACAACCCATATGAAATGATTTTTATGCTCTTTAACAGTATATTTCTTCTTCCTCAGTTTCAACTGTAGCTTGCTCTAATATATTTGTTTATCAACTTCCTTTTTATCATAAGATAATGAAACCAGTCTCGCTGGTCGAGCCTTTTTCCCCTTCATGTAACAAATGCCATCTTGATGCTGGTCATCTTGACAGAATATTCATTCTTCTTCTTTCCTCTCTCAAAAATGTCCCATTTTGCCCATGAAAATTACATGGTCACCCTAGTTATTCATATATATTTGTTCTCACCTTCTTACGCTGTTAGAGACTGTCTTCCCCTTTTCCCCATTCTCTGTCTACATACTTTTGCCTGTGTTTTGTTGCTCCTGCCACATATCAAAGCAACCCAAACACATCAACAATTGGCTTAAAATATTGACTATTTATTATCTGTTAATAATTCTTCAGGTTGACTCTCAGTTATCTTGCTGGACAGTGGGAAGCAGGAGACTTTCCTCAGGTGGCACTGACTGTTGGCTGTTGGGTGGAAGCCCAGCCAGGAACGTTGTCTGAGTCCTCAGGCCTCCTTAAATTTAAAAGCAGGGGACATACATTTCATTCTCTGAAAGGAATATCATACCGAGGAAGAGCATGTGGGGTGGGAGATCATGCTAATCTTTGGGAACGTTAGTGACCAGGACCTGCTTAATCAATATAACAGGCAGAATGCTAAGATCCCCCTAATCCTGGCCCCCCAGTGCACCTGCCCTGTATAATCAATCCCCTTTCCTTGAGTGTACATGGGACTGGTGAATAAGATCATTTCCCTGATTAGGTTGTATTAGAAGGAAAAGGTAATATGATAGTTATTTCTGGGATTATGTTGTGTTATATAAGATTTTCTTATAGCTGACTGGAGAGGGATTCCTGTGCTGGCTTTGAAGAAGTAATTTGCTATGCTGAGAAAGGCCACATGGCTAGCACCTGAGGGCAGCCTCTAGTAGTTGCAAAGGACCCCAGGTTGTTACCCAGCAACAAAATGGGGGCCTCAGTCCTACAACTAAAAGGAATTGAACGACCTGGATGACCTTGGAAAAGTACTCTGAGACTCAGATGAGATCATAGCTTTGACCAATACCTGAATTTCATCCAGGTAGGACCCTGAGCAGAGGACTCAGTTAATCCATTTAATTTAATTTGTTTAATCCAGTTAAGCAGACACTTGACCCATTGAAACTCAGAGAAAATTCATGTTGTGTTTACACTACTAAGTTTGTGGTAGCTTGTTACACAGCATTAGAAAAGTATTCATGTCCTCAGGCTTCTCTAGCAAAGTTTCATTAACTGGATGGAGTTCTGGAGGCTGGAAGTCCAAGATCAAGGTACCTGCAAGGTTGGTTTCTGAGAGCTTTGTTCCTGGCCTGTACATGGTTACCTTCTTGTTGTGAGTTGACCTCACATGGTGAGGAAAGAAACAAGCTCCCTGGTGTCTCTTCTTAGAAGAACAATAATCCCATCATGAGAGCCCTACTTTCATGAGCTCATCACAACCTAATTATCTCCCAAAGGTCCCATCTCCAAATACCATCAGATCAGGGTTAGGGCTTCAACATATGAATGTAGGAGGGACACAGTTCCATCAACAGAATAGCAGGGGAAGTGTTTGGTTTCCTTAATCTGCAGATCAGGTGCCCATCGTCAAATAACAACTTTTTGTCTTTCATAAATTATCATCCTGAACTGTAACGGTTTTTCCTGAGAGTCATTATCATTTGCTTTCAGCGCACCAAAGCATATTTCCATAATTCTATGAACACTCCACTCCTCACTCATATTCTTTCTCTCTTCGTCATCTTCTGCTATTGTGTCAAATCATATCCTCAACAAAAGTGACCTGGATTGATATTGCTGCAAGAGAGGCAACTGTTTTCAACAGTATACATTTGAGAATATTGAGAGATGGAATGACTTTTTTTAAGTTCTTCACTGCCATTTTGAAATTGTTATACATCCAGCCTTCAGTAAAGCCCTTCTCCTAAAAGATGCTTGTTTGCACTCTTACCTGAATAATTTTCTGCCCCTCCACATTGCTGGTATCAATAACTGTGTCACTCCCATTAGTATTTTAAATTTGGTTCACACTTCATTATAAACCTACCAGATGCTGTGTGTGTAATGATTGTGTCTATCCAACACTTTCACTTCACAGTTTTTTTACACCCTCAATTCTAGGTACTTCCACCCCTTCAGAAGTAGACTTGCATGGTCAGCCCCTAGATCCGCACATTTTTTAGTTCATTCAAAATTTCCAATAAATCTGCCTTTTACTTAATACCTGTTCAGTTTACCACAGAGCAAGATACTGGTGTTGTTTTGCTAACATTGCTAACATGTTGCCTAGGTCTATGCAGTCCCAGACGGCTCACTAAATTGCATTCCATCCAGTGAGAAAGGAAGGCTTAATGGGGCCAGTTCCCTTCTTGAATGAGCACAACATGGGATTGAACTCATCACATTTTACCACATCCCCCTGGCTAGACATGGCCTTACTGGTTCTGGAGAATTAAATTCTGTATGGCTACCCATACAGCCAAAATGTCAGGATTCCAGGGGAGAAAGATGTTGGGGGACATTTCTGGTCTGCTACAGTTGGTAATCAAAGAAGTGTTCTTAGGTCTTTCCAGATCTGAGACATTACTCTCTGTCTCTTTGTAGTGTGATTCAGCAGGTAATAAACTGAAGTGGTAGCATTTGATTTATATTATATTGTAAACTTAAAATTGAGACTCATGATTCGGCAAATACATATGGAACTAATGGAAGAGTGTTATAAGTGAATATTGTTTCAGTAATGCCAGAGGCATAGTCATAATAGTGAATGGAGATATAATCTGCTGCTGTTTTCATCCTGGGCAGGTGTCTAATTCTCCATCTTGCTATCATCAAAGGAACAAATTGTTTAGAGTCAAATAGACCTGAATGCTAACAATCATCACAGCTCCGGCATATAGTCAGTTATTTAGCTTCTTTAATTATTCTTCTCATTTGTAAAATAGAGTTTATTGTCATTTCAGGGTTATTAAGATTAGAGACAGAATGTGAAATGCCATTGGTACCTAGCACAGAGAAGACACTCAGTAAATGGTGATCATTAATAGTATTTTATGTGTCACCCCTTTCTTTGAGCATAAATTGTTATCATCCTTTCCACTGCTCTGTATCTGCTGAACTTACTCTTTGCTAAGAGTTCCAGAAGTTCAGACAATCACAATAATGCAAAATTACCTACAAAAATAAAAGACTTTCAGCCCAAATTTTGTTCTGGCAACGAACTAAACTCACTTAACTAGTACAAATTGGTGTCTAATTTGCTTTTTCCCATACTCTGGCGACTTTCTTCAGCTGATCTACTACTAATGGTCTCTTTCAATCCAAACCTTTCATTTATTTCTTCTGTCTATTTTACATCCACAAAACTATCAATCACAGAAGATGACTACCTCCTACTTTGGGAAGGGGAATATCTAAGTCAAATATTAATTTTCACATAAATATACACAATAACAACAGATAATGATAACTTTCCCTCCTTACCAACAGGGGATAACATACCTATTCTAGAGAAACATGAAGTATTCTGAGGTTTGATCTTATGTAAATACATGTCTTATTGTAAAAGAAATAGCAGTACCCAATGCCTAAATGTTTTCCCTCTTATTAACAGAGCCTATCTTATGAAAAATCAGCTTTTAAGTTTTTTGGAAAATGTGTTCTCCCTTGAAGAAATCCAGATATATCAAATACATGAAAGTTAGATTCAATAGGATTCTTCATCACAATACGATTTTTTTTAAATAAGGAAGTTACCATCATTACATAAAAATGCAAGACAACAAGAGTATGATCCAGCTTGAAAATAACTGACAAGTCACCATGCCTTTAATAATAAATTCTCTATGATTTAACTGAATAAATTAACTACACCAGAATAAAGATGCAAATTGCATTTTAAAGGCCATGATATCCCTTAGTAGCTTTAGCCTACAGATACTAGAAAGCATATAAGATTGATGATGTTTGCTAATAATCTATTCATCACAGAGAAATACAAAATACACAATGTTATTTGCCCAACAACAGCAGCAGATTAATCTGAGGAAGTTCATTGGAACTGTTTTTGAGAGAACAATTAAGATTTACAAAATCTGAAACAAAAGTTTAATGATTTTTTTTTTTTACTATGAGAAAAACCGTTGGAAATGGAAAACGGGCTAAATTTCATCAAGGTTTTGTACCATAAAAAATTAGTAAATTAAATACAGCAAATTAAGGTCATCTGCATCCGAAGACTTATTTCTCTCACAAATTTATTAGCATTCACTCCTTTGTGTGTATTAAAAATATAATTGGACCTCATTCCTCTGGTATAGAACTTAGAACTTGGATATCCATGAATATTCTCTCACCCATTTTCAGACTTTAAGTACATGTGTTTGGGAAAAGGAAGAGAGAGGAGTGAGAAATTGATCAGTTTCAGCAATAGGTTCGTAGACACTGAGAAGCGACTGGCGGTTACCATGGGGGAGGATCTAGGGTGGGTGGGTGAAATAGGTGAAGGGGATTAAGAGGCACAAAATCTCAGTCATAATATGAATTAGTCGTGGGAATGAAGGTACAGTGTAGAGGATGCAGTCAGTGGTTCTGTAACATCTTTCTATGTTGGCAGACTACCCTAACTGGGGTGAGCATTTAGTAATGTAGATGACTGCCAAATCACTATTTTGTATACTTGAAACCAATATAATACTGTGTATCAACTATACTTCAATTAAAAAAAGTATATCAAGAAAAGAAATTGATCAGTTTGCTGTATGAATAAGTTCTTTTAATATAATTAAATTATTATAAGCAAGTGATATTAACAAATATTTTATATCAGTTCCACAAAGTATGATATACTAGTTTATATGGTCTGTTTTTACTACGCATTCTGGTAATCATAATGCTGTAGCAGTATAGAACTATTTAAATGATTAAACTTTTTTTGAAGCATACACATTTTTCCCATTATATTAATTAGACTTTTGAGAACAGAGTTTGAGATTTTATATCAAACGGTGCTAGTAGTGAGAGTATTATTTTGGTAAATATTGGTATTATATATTTCCAGAAATAAATCTATCAAAAATATAGTCTCTTTATATCATTCCCATTCACGCTTCTAAGATTCTGGAACATAATGGACACCTTGCTTTATCAAAGTCCAGCCATTAGTACATCAGGAAGTTGTTCTGTCATTTCTGTAAATATTCTACATTTCAGTTTTCTCTATTTTAAAGACAGGTTATCTATACAAATTCATTTGGGAAGTAATATATAGTTGAATTTTTAAGTTATTTAGTCATCTAAAATCTTCAGAAAAAAATATGAAAAGTGACAGCCTGATATGTTTAAGTATATTATTTTCTTCACTCAGAATTTTATTTGTAAAGTGTTTGACAGAAGCCCCACAAATGCAATAATTAATGTCCCATTAGGTGAATGGTGACTAATATGTTTCTGGAAGGATGGATACATAAGAAAGAGAAAATAGGTATATAGATAAGTAATCCATCTGCCCAAACTAGTTTTTCCTACTCATAATCCTAAATTTTCCATTTTCTTTATATTGGTTATTGGCAATTATGAAATAAATTTTACTTAGACATTTCCCAGGCTTGTGACTCCATTAAAAATGAATGTGTATATACATAAACATACATGCAATATATGAGCATTTATAGATACATATATATGTACATATGCATATATATGACACATATACATATTTATTTTTTCTAACAAAAACTTTGGGTAACTGGGCCATCCTACAGCACATCTTTACATCTTCAGGTCTTTTGCCTTCCTGGACCTTTGATGGCTTTGTTCTCCCTCAGAACAATGGGCATAATTATTTTAACACCACATGCTGATTATAGCAAAATACCAATATAACTATTGGGTTTGTTGAACTTTCCACACTTCACTAAGGATATGTGTACCAACCTTAGGGTCCCAGTGCCTGGTACAAAGCAGGTTCTCATATATATTTTGAATAAACAACAAAGCTATGCTCCAGAACTGAGTGTTTTAAGGAGGAGGCTGGGATCAGAACTGAAGGTATATGCAAAGAGAATTGCCAAGATCCAGGAGCACAAGGAAACAGAAGTGAACATGGAACATTTATTTCAAACCAGGGATATAAGTAAACATAAAGAAGTAAACATAAAGAAGATAGAGGTAAAGAAAGTCAGTGTACTAAAAGTACAATATTTTGCTAAGTGAAATAAGCCAGGAGGAGAAAGACTAACACCATATGATTTCACTTATTTGTGGAATCTAAAAACAAAACAAAGTGAACAAGAAAGCAATAGACTCAAAGACGAACTACTACCCAATATACAGAAGAAAATGGGAAATTTAGGATTATGAGTAAGAAAAATTAGTTTGCGCAGATGGATTACTTATCTGTATACCTATATTCTCTTTCTTATCTATCCATCCTTCCAGAAACATATTAGTCACCATTCACCCAAATGGGACAGTAATTATTACATTTGTGGAGCTTTTGTTTAATACTTTACAAATAAAATTCCGAGTGAAGAAAATAATATATTTAATAAACACATCAGGCTGTCACTTTATTAATATTTTTTTCTGAAGATTTTAGATAACTAAATAACTTTTTAAAAATTCAACTGATGGCTACCAGGGGGAAAGGCTTGGGGTGGGGGGTGGAGAGGGTGAGAGGGATAAAGGGGCACAAAAATTCTCAATCATAAGTTGGTCACGGGGATGGTAGTGCAGCATGGAGAATATAGCCAATGATTCTGTGAGATCTTCCTATGTTGACAGATAGTAACTGCCCTAGTGAGGGTGAGGATTTAAGAATATGGATAACCGTGGAACCACTGTGTTGTATACTTGACATCAACATAAGATTGTATATCAACTATACTTCAATAACAAAAAAAACCCAATAGAAACAGATATTATAAATAAGAAATAGGCATGGAAAAACACTTTAATACTCTTCCCGCTGAAAGATCCTTAGACTACATCATTCAGAGGTAGAGAGCATAGACTTCTTCTGTGCAGTAACTTTTGACTTAGAAAATCTTTTAATCCTACAATTTTATACCTATGAGAAAAGAGGCAGTCCAACTTGGGTTAGTCAGTGCATACATATCTTCAAAATAGGAAAAACAACTCTAAGCACATTACTTACACAGTGACTGACATGTGACTGAATGTACAATATTTGCTTGGATGTGTAATCCTGAAAAAGACACCATCTGCCATGTACAGGGAAGATGGAAGATGTCAGAATTCACAATGAACAACATACCAGAGGGTTTTCACTGTGGAAGACATTGCCAAATATGTCTCCAGCCTTGTCTTCAGGCCTAAATTCTGATGCCAGAGAAATTCATAGATGAAAGGAAAGTTTCTCCAGTGTTTGGATGGATTCTTTTGGGATTAATCTAATACATATTATCTAAAATGTAGGAATATAGTCCCTTCTCACACCCATCTCAGTTAGCATCTGATCTGGAAGATTGTCCCCAAAGAGTCTGCTCTCCTTATCTATGATCCACAAGCAGAGATTTTTAACGGTGATCCTAATGAGTTTATAAAACTCTTTACCTTCATACCATGTCTGATCTCCAGAATAGCCCAGTAAGAAACAGGAACAACCACCTGGAGTAGGGACTGCTGAGAGTAGGCAACAAGGAACTCTTTCACCAAAATATTCAGCATGTAATGATTTCTGTATTAGTCAGGCTAAGCTAGGTCATGCTGAGGAAATTAATAACTCTGAAACCAATATGACATAAAATAATACAGGTTTATATGTACACATGTCCATCATGGCTTGCTTGGGGACTTAACTACTCAGGCTGATGATAAATCCAACATTTAGAGCACTGCTGAATGCTGTGGTGGGGAAATGCATATGGTTTTGCCAATTGCACATTGGCTGTTAAAGACATCCATCTGGAACTGAAATATTTTACTCCCATTAACGTTTATCAACCCAAGCCCATTACATGACTACATAACTACTAGGGGAGGAAGAAGGTGCAATCCTACCAGCTAGTGGGGAAAAGAATGGGGATATCTGTAAATTGTCCTAAAGGTATCAATTTATAATTTTAAATAACATCTTGTTAGTTCTCTTTTCTATTTGAGGGAACTAAAAGGCAACTGAAATATTACTGAAATGTTAAGAGAAGCAGGGGTTTCCATGTTCCACTTTGTTGAACAAAGACTGTAAGACCCCACCTAAAGTGGGAGTAATAAACTGCTTTGTTATGGATGCATTTATGAAATCATGATGCTGTGGATTCAGTCTAGAAATACCGTTTAAAGTCCTTTAAAGAGGGGACTTCCGGGAAGATGGCGGTGTGAGCAGGGCGGCAGAAATCTGCTCCCAACACTATATTTATCCACGAAAACACAGAAAATACATCTATTCCTAAAAGAGAGACGAGAATACACAGGAAAGCGCACAGCGTGCAGCTACACCCGAGAGGACTCGGCACCCCAAGAGGCGGGTAAGTTACGGAGCCGCGACCCGGCGGGATCCAAGCCCTCCCCCACCTCAGCGCACCGGCGGGAGGAGAGGATTCAGAGCTGGGAGTGAGTGGAAGCACACCCCGCGAAGTAGCCAGCCCCAGTGACCTGCGCGGGGAGGGCTGACCCACATTGCGCAGTGCAGCGGAGATTGGAGAGACAGAGGGGCAGGATCTGAGTGGGGAAAGCGCCAGGGTGCTTACAGCTGGCTCCCGGGAAGGAAAAAAAAAAGTGCGCGCTTTCTTCAGCGGTCTTAAAGAGACAGGAGCCCAGCGGAGGAGCCGGTTTGCCCCAGCACACTCAGCCCAGCAGGCTGGGAGTCCTGGGGAGGTTCAGACGCCTTAGCTGGCGACTGAGGAAGCGTAGCCATACTTAACACTTCTCACTGAGATCAACAGCCTCCTACTCGTTCCCACCCCTGCCAGAGCGATAAAGGGCCCTGCGGAGCAGCACAGTCACAGCTGTGGAATAGTGGGGCAATAGCGCCACCTAGAGCAGTCCCACAGAATCTACATCCGTCTTAAAGAGCCCAGCTGACATACGTGGCAACTATCAGTGACCAAACTATACAGCCATGAAAAGACAGAGGAATATGGTTCAGACCAAAATCAACCAGACAACCCCAGAGAGGGAGTCTGAAGGGATGGAAATGCACAGCCTCCCTGAAAAAGAATTTAGAATAAAAGTCATAACCATGCTGATGGACCTACAGAGAAATGTGCAAGAGCTGAGGGAGGAAGTGAGAGAACTGAGGAAAGACAATACAGAAATCAGACAAGCGATCGACGGGCTTAACAGCAGAATGGATGAGATGCGAGAGACTGTTAATGGAATAGAAAACAGAGAACAGGAGTACAGAGCAGCTGAGGCAGAGAGAGATAAAAGGATTTCTAGGAATGAAAGAATATTAAGAGAACTGTGTGACCAATCCAAACGGAACAATATTCGCATTATAGGAGTACCAGAGGAAGAAGAGAGAGAAAAAGGGATAGAAAGTGTCTTTGAAGAAATAATTGCTGAAAACTTTCCCTCGCTGGGGAAGGAAGTAGTCTCACAGTCCACCGAAGCTCATAGATCTCCCAACACAAGGGACCCAAGGAAGACAACACCAAGACAAATAATAATTAAGATGGCAAAGATCAAAGATAAAGACAGGGTATTAAAGGCAGCTAGAGAGAGAAAAAAGATCACCTACAAAGGACAACCCATCAGACTATCATCAGACTTCTCAACAGAAACATACAGGCCAGAAGAGAATGGCATGATATATTTAACGTTATGAAACAGAAGGGCCTCGAACCAAGAATATTGTATCCAGCACGATTATCATTTAAATATGATGGAGGGATTAAACAATTTCCAGATAAACGAAAGTTAAGAGAATTTGCGTCTCATAAACCACCACTACAGGATATCTTAAATGGACTGCTCTAGAGGGAAGCACACCTAAGGCTAAAAAGATGTCACCAGAGAAAATAAAATCATAGCAAAGAAAGCAGACCATCCAAATACTAACTAAAGGCAAATAATAAAACACCTATTATAGAAAGAATGGAGGAGGAGGAATAAGAAGGGAGAGAAAGAAAGAAACATCAGACTGTTTACAATAACTTAACAAGAAAGTTAAGTTAGATTGTTAGATAGTAAAGAAGCAACCCTGGAACCCTTGGTAACCACGAACCTAAAGCCAGCAATGGCAATAAGTACATACCTATCCATAATCACCCTAAATGTAAATGGACTGAATGCACCAATCAAAAGACACAGAGTAACAGAATGGATAAAAAGCAAGACCCATCTATATGCTGCCTACAAGAAACTCACCTCAAATCCAAAGATATACACAGACTAAAAGTGAAGGGATGGAAAAAGATATTTCATGCAAACAACAAAGAGAAAAAAGCAGGTGTTGCATTACTTGTATCAGACAAAATAGACTTCAAAACGAAGAAAGTAGCAAAAGATAAAGAAGGACATTACATAATGATAAAGGGGTCAGTCCAACAAGAAGATATAACCATTATAAATATATATGCACCCAACACAGGAGCGCCAGCATATGTGAGACAAATACTAACAGAATTAAAGGAGGAAATAGACAGCAATGCATTCATCTTAGGAGACTTCAACACACCACTCACTCCAGAGGACAGATCAACCAGACAGAAAATAAGTAAAGACACAGAGGCACTGAACAACACACTAGAACAGATGGAACTAACAGACATCTACAGAACTCTACACCCAAAAGCAACAGGATACACATTCTTCTCAAGTGCACATGGAACATTTTCCAGAATAGACCACATACTAGGCCACAAAAAGAACCTCAGTAATTTCAAAAATATTGAAATCCTACCAACCAACTTCTCAGATCACCAAGGTATAAAACTAGAAATAAATTTTAGAAAGAAATCAAAAAGGCTCACAAATACATGGAGACTTAACAACACTCTCCTAATTAATCAATGGGTTAACGACCAAATCAAAACAGAAATCAAAGAATATATGGAGACTAATGACAACAACAACACAAAGCCACAACTTCTGTGGGACGCAGCAAAGGCAGTTCTAAGAGGAAAGTATATTGCACTCCAGGCCTATTTAAAGAAGGAAGAACATTCCCAAATGAATAGTCTAAAGACACAATTACTGAAATTGGAAAAAGAAGAACAAATGAGGCCCAAAGTCACCAGAAGGAGGGACATAATAAAGATTAGAGAAGAAATAAATAAAATTGAGAAGAATAAAACAATAGAAAAAATTAATAAAACCAAGAGCTGGTTCTTTGAAAAAATAAACAAAATAGATAAACCCCTAGCCAGACTCATTAAGAGAAAAAGAGAATCTACACACATAAACACAATCAGAAAAGAGAAAGGAAAAATCACGACGGACCCAACAGAAATACAAAGAATCATAAGAGAATATTATGAGAATCTATATGCTAACAAGCTGGAAAACATAGAAGAAATGGACAACTTCTTAGAAAAATACAACCTTCCAAGACTGACCAAGCAAGAAACAGAAAAACTAAATAGACCAATCACCAGTGACGAAATCGAATTGGTAATCAAAAAACTACCCAAGAACAAAACCCCTGGGCCTGACGGATTCACCTCTGAATTCTACCAGACATATAGAGAAGAAATAACACCGATTCTCCTTAAAGTTTTCCAAAAAATAGAAGAGGAGGGAATACTTCCAAACTCATTCTATGAAGCCAGCATCACTCTAATACCAAAACCGGGCAAAGACCTCACCAAAAAGAAAATTACAGACCAATATCCCTGATGAACGTAGATGCAAAAATACTCAACAAAATATTAGCAAACCGAATTCAAAAATACATCAAGAGGATCATACACCATGATCAAGTGGGATTCATCCCAGGGATGCAAGGATGGTACAACATTCGAAAATCCATCAACATCATCCACCACATCAACAAAAAGAAGAACAAAAACCACATGATCATCTCCATAGATGCTGAAAAAGCATTTGACAAAATTCAGCATCCATTCCTGATTAAAACTCTCAACAAAATGGGTATAGAGGGCAAGTACCTCAACATCATAAAGGCTGTATATGACAAACCCACAGGTAACATCATACTTAATGGCGAGACGTTGAAAGCTTTTCATCTAAGATCGGGAACAAGACAGGGATGCCCACTCTCTCCACTGTTATTCAACATAGTACTGGAGGTCCTAGCCACAGCAATCAGACAAAACAAAGACATACAAGGCATCCAGATTGGTAAAGAAGAAGTCAAATTGTCACTATTTGCAGATGACATGATACTGTACATAAAAAACCCTAAGGATTCCATTCCAAAACTACTAGAACTAATATCTGAATTCAGCAAAGTTGCAGGATACAAAATTAACACACAGAAATCTGTTGCTTTCCTATACACTAATGATGAACTAACAGAAAGAGAAATCAGAAAAACAATTCCATTCACAATTGCATCAAAAAGAATAAAATACCTAGGAATAAACCTAACGAAGGAAGTGAAAGACCTGTACTCTGAAAACTACAAGACACTCCTAAGAGAAATTAAAGAGGACACTAACAAATGGAAATGCATCCCATGCTCTTGGCTAGGAAGAATAAATATTGTCAAAATGGCTATACTACCTAAAGCAATCTACAGATTCAATGCAATCCCTATCAAACTACCAACAGCTTTCTTCAATGAACTGGAACAAATAATTCTAAAATTCATATGGAACCACAAAAGACCCCGAATAGCCAAAGCAATCCTGAGAAGGAGGAATAAAACAGGGGGAATTACACTCCCTGACTTCAAGCTCTACTACAAAGCCACAGTAATCAAGACAATTTGGTATTGGCACAAAAACAGACCCACAGACCAGTGGAACAGAATAGAAAATCCAAACATTAACCCAAACATATACAGTCAATTAATATTTGATAAAAGTGCCTTGGATATACAATGGGGAGATGACAGCCTCTTCAGCAGCTGGTGTTGGAAAAACTGGAGGGCTACATGTAAGAGAATGAAACTGGACTACTGTCTAGCCCCATACTCAAAGGTAAACTCAAGGTGGATCAAAGACTTAAATGTAAGTCATGAAACCATAAAACTCTTAGAAAAAAACATAGGCAAAAATCTCTTGGACATAAACATGAGCAACTTCTTCATGAACATATCTCCCCGGGCAAGGGAAACAAAAGCAAAAATGAACAAGTGGGACTATATCAAGCTGAAAAGCTTCTGTACAGCAAAGGACACCATCAGTAGAACAAAAAGACATCCTACAGTATGGGAGAATATATTCATAAAAAACGTATCTGATAAAGGGTTGACATCCAAAATATATAAAGAACTCATGCACCTTAACAAACAGAAAGCAAATAATCCAATTAAGAAATGGGCAGAGGACATGAATAGACACTTCTCCAAAGAAGAAATTCAGATGGCCAACAGGCACATGAAAAGATGCTCCACATCGCTAATCATCAGAGAAATGCAGATTAAAACCACAATGAGATATCACCTCACACCAGTGAGGATGGCCAACATCCAAAACACAAACAACAACAAATGTTGGCGAGGATGTGGAGAAAAGGGAACCCTCCTACACTGCTGGTGGAACTGCAAATTAGTTCAACCATTGTGGAAAGCAGTATGGAGGTTCCTCAAAAAACTCAAAATAGAAATACCATTTGACCCAGGAATTCCACTCCTAGGAATTTACCCTAAGAATGCAGCAGCCCAATTTGAAAAGGACAGATGCACCCCTATGTTTATTGCAGCACTATTTACAATAGCCAAGAAATGGAAGCAACCTAAGTGTCC
Source organism: Smutsia gigantea (assembly GCA_032199065.1). Classification (NCBI taxonomy): domain Eukaryota; kingdom Metazoa; phylum Chordata; class Mammalia; order Pholidota; family Manidae; genus Smutsia; species Smutsia gigantea. The sequence goes on along the minus strand of JAVSCE010018736.1, from coordinate 152,140 downwards.
ATCAGTAGATGAATGGATAAAGAAGAGGTGGTACATATACACAATGGAATATTATTCAGCCATAAGAAGAAAACAAATCCTACCATTTGCAACAACATGGATGGAGCTAGAGGGTATTATGCTCAGTGAAATAAGCCAAGCCGAAAAAGACAAGTATCAAATGATTTCACTCATATGTGGAGTATAAGAACAAAGAAAAAAACTGAAGGAACAAAACAGCAGCAGACTCACAGAACCCAAGAACGGACTAATAGTTACCAAAGGGAAAGGGACTGGGGAAAATGGGCGGGAAGGGAGGGATAAGAGGGAAAAAGGGGCATTACGATTAGCAGATGTAATGTTGGGGGGGCACGGGGAGGGCAGTACAACTCAGAGAAGACAAGTAGTGATTCTATAGCATCTCACTACGCTGATGGACAGTGACTGTAATGGGGTTGGTGGGGGGGACCTGATGAAGGGGTAGTTTAATAATCGTAATATTGCACATGTAATTGTAAATTAATGATAATAAAATAAATTATATTAAAAAAATAAAGTCCTTTAAAAATTAGCTTTTGAAAACTATTGTGGATTAAAGAATTAACTAAATATTAGAGAACTATTTTTTAAAGAATAACTGACTTTTTAGTTATATATCATTTCATCTTGAGATTCTTCCACTTACCTAAAAAGTTTGTTATGAGCAAAACCAGTGATCTTGCCAAATCCAGTTGTTTTGTTTTGTTTTTTTCAGTTTTTACCCTGCTGTCTGTCATGGACTCTCCTGACCATGCTTTCCCTTCTAACTCTTCCTGCTCTTGGCTTTCATTACACGGTTACACGTGTTTCTTCTCATGCCTCTGGGCAGCATCTTCTTAGGCTCCTGCCCTGGTGCCTTCTTTTCCCTCTGTTTCTCAACATTGTCATCAGACAGGCAGACACCACCCACTGCCCTCCCCTTCTCCTCTGTCTTACTGTGTCTGGGCAACCGCTGTGATTCTGGTCACAGGCAGTCACCCGACATCTGATGATGGCCCCCAAATCCAGGTCTCCAGTTTTGAGACAGCACCTAAATTTCAGGTGCATACTGCCAACTGTTGGATATCTTTATATTTAAAAATCTCAAACATTTATCAATACATAGTTCAAAAGTTAAACTAATTTTCTCCTTCTCCATCACAGATCTGCTCCTAATTTGTTATACAAAAATATTGAGAGATATCAGCATCATATATCTTGAAGTTCTCGAGCCATTATTGGATCTCCTTTATCTCCAGACTTTCAAATACCTGCACATTTGATCACCAGGTTCTCTAATACTTAAATTTGAAAACTCATTGATCCTCATCAATCCCCTCATCCGTCTTTCTCATCAGTCTCTTGATCCCTGACCCAAATTATGCCTCTGTCACATCTAGCGTTTTACAAAGATCTCCACATCTTTATGCACTATCCTAACCCATCCAGTACATCTTTGGCAATGATGTTTTCTTAAACATGAATCTCTTTATATCACTATTCTTCAGAACAGTTTCAGTGGTTTTGCTTCTCAAACTCCTCAAAATGGCTCTGGAGACCCTCCACAGTCAGACATGAGCTTATTGACGACTGCATCTCTTTCCAACATGATAAATCCAGTGCTATAGTAACACCAGACAATTCTTTCTACCATGAAACCATGGTTTTGAAATCTTTACATACGTAATAATTGTCAAGAGAGCTTAATGCAAGTGTACTTTCTCTGGCCCCATCTAAAAATACTGGTTTAGATGCCTGGGAAGAAATCCAGGAATCAGTAGCCTCTATACATACAGCTAGTTGAATATAGTGCAGGGGATCTGTGGATAGTAATTTGAAAAAGTTTGCTTAATGCATTATGCTGTGGCGCTATTCACACTGTGGCTCTTTCTATCTGGAAACGACTTTCTTTGCTTTTAGTCCCACACGAGAGCCTACTCATTCTTGCAGACCATTTCCGAATGTTTACTTCTTACCTCAGCTTAATGAGTTGTTCTCTATGCTGTTCTTCCATAGAATTTATATATGTTTTTATTTTTTAATTCACTATAATTTTAGTCACTGTTTGCATATATGACTGATCAACTATATTGATGACCTTCGGGCATCTCCATTTCAGTTCTAAAGTAGATATTTAATAGCTATTTACTATGTTTAACTGAATATATGCTATTTCTCTGTGGATATGATTTCTCAAGGAAAACACTATGCACCAAAGACGATAGACCTCATAAACACCAACTGGACGTCTTCATTACCTTTAAGTCAGCCGTTTTATCACATTTGCACATGACAATTTATTCAACAGATGACAGAAGAGGATTCTAATTTATTTCAGCTGGCTAGAGTAACTGGAATCAAATATGCATAAATACATAATACCATATTTATGTTAAAAAATCAGTTGCACAAAAACTAGATGTGGGAGTCCCACCAGGTAACAGTTCATGTGTAAACTTGCTGGAGTTTTTATCTGATTGAAGAAAAAATAAAATGCAAAGGTGTTATTGGACTGGCAGTGAAACTAATGAAATATTCACCTGCATGCATAAGTGTGATGCCCCATCCCAGGATAGAATTTTCCCTCTATCAGCTGCTCTGATGAGTCCAAATATTGTATGTTATGTTATTTCTGTGCCACCATCCAGGAATATTTCTAAACCAGAAGTGCATCTATCTAGAGTATCAGTAATAGGATATAAAAATAGTTTGGGGATTGTCATTTGATAAGTTTGTTGAAAGGACTGCTTGGAAAGAAAAGAAGATTAAATGGAGAGTGGTATCTGTCCTCAAATGTGTGAAACCCTATCATGGAGAAGAGAGAGATGTGTCCAGCAGTTGCTTCAGAGATAACTGGAATCAGACTCATTCTGGGAGGCAAAATTTAGCTCAGGATAAATCATTTTCAGTCAAATTTGTACATTGGAAAAAACATGTCCTAGGGTAACAAATTCTCCATGCCTGATGATTTTAGGCATACCTGTCATGGAAGGTTACTTTTCCTTACCTGGGTGAGCCTTGTACTAGATGCTAAGCTGCTGTCCTTCCTGATTCCTGTTTTAGAAATGTAAATGTGTTTGCTGTTGTTTGTTGCATATTCTCAAAAGTTTCAGAGTTCTTAGTCAAAGGTAATAAGTGCTAATAGCAAATAAAACACTCCACTACAAATTGTCTGGGTACATGTGAGAAAGATGGTTGCTCTCCAGACAAATAAACTCCCACAAATGGAGTTAATCCTATTCCAACCTTGAATGAACTCACACCCCTTCAGCCCCCCACCACATGCACACACACACATGCACATGTTCACACACACACCAATTTACACATTCTATAGCGAGAAGCGCTCCTGCTATCACCATCTTCAGATGTGGCATTCTTTCTCTCTGCCACTTCTCAGACTTCCTTTCTTGGTCTGATACACAGTGAGATGCAGAGACTCCTTGGGCATGGGAGGATGGAAGGGTATTTTTTCTCTCCTCTAACCTAATAATGTTGATGAGTTTAGTCATTTCTCAGAGCATGCCTTCTTTCCCTGTAGCCACCATCTCTCCGTCTTCATTTAAGTTTTCATTTTATTTTGTACCCCTCAGTGAAATATTGCCTAATGAAAACACTTGAGGTAAAAACAAATGTTCCTTGGATGATTAAATTACATGTATTATATAGGAACTGATAATTATCATCAGTTTGGAAGATATGTAATTTTGGAAAATGGGGCATTTTATGTGAGGCCAGCTGTTCCATGCCTGGTAATGTAGAAAAGCAGGAAGGAACTTGGGATGGTGTGGGGGACAAGATCAATAAGTAATAATAATTGTTAAAGATCTTTCTCTTTTATAGGATACTTTGCAAATACTTGGTCACTGGATACTTACAGCAAACTATAAAGTGAGCAACTTAAGGCTTTCTGCAGCTGAAGGCAGAAAGAGCACTTCAGTAACATAAAATCACATGGCCGTAAGACTTAAAATCAGAATTTTGGTTCTAAATAATTCAATCCTTCAACACATACATGCTTCTGTAACATGCACAATAATTTGAGGCGCTTTGTCTGAAGGATAAGGTAACTAAGACTCTGAGAAGTAAATGAACTTTCCTGGGACAAATATTTAAATGTTACAGATGGAATTTCAGTCCAAGTTTAAGGATCACAGAGCCTGTTCTTCCTTTACATGCCAGTAGGTAGAGTAACACACCACATTATGTCTTTGACATGTACTTCACCTTTCTATCACTGTCTGAGTTTGAAGATAATTCCTGAAAGAAGACAATGTTCAAGATTTTTGGCACTACTTCAGAAATCTAATGTCATCCCCTTCCACCCCTTTCTTCTGCCATCCTTTGATCTGCTTATCATGTTTCGCCCTTTCCTTTGCTATCCTTGAGTGATTGTCTCTTTATTTAAGAGCAGTTTTCTTGTTGTGACATAAAAACTTGCTAAAACAGTAACATACACGTAAAATCAAGACTAAAATGAAAGTGACATATTACAGAAGTCAATGGCATGAGGGCTTGGTATTCAGCCAACACTCAGTTTGATTACAGTTCTGATGGCTCTGCTCTGAGTGAGCTGCGAAATCCAGAGCAAGTTTCTAAAATCCTAAACCACTTCCTCTCATCTGGATACTGAAGGTATTAACACAACCCTTATAGTAGAGAGCATGGGGATTAGGACTCAAGAAAAGATGCATAAAAAAGTGCTGAGCGTGGTGCCAGACGTGTAGTACATGCTCAATAAATGTAAAATGCAGTACAGTTTCCTGGGTGATTCTGTGTTAGATTGTTGTGTCAGTGTAACAGTCAAGGTCAAATGATGCCTGACCACATAAAGAAAAAAGATGTGAAAGAAATATTTGGAAAGTAATTTCTCTGTTTTAGAAAAGAAAGCTCAAGTAATCATGATGACAAAAATCTCACAATGACGTCATGTCAAATTTGGGCATTAAAGTTCAGAATCTTGAGCCTTTGTTTTGTTTCCGAAATGCAGAGATGTCCCAGAGAAACACAGGAGAGTCAGAAATGTAGCCCTGTAAACAGGGCACTGCTGAAGCTTTCTAGCACTGCTAATACAGTCTCAGTTTCGCATGGCTTTAAAGCAAATTTCTCAAATGCACTTCAGTCTGGTTAGACACAGCATAACAATAGCAATGTAGGAAAATCAGAGTTTATGGTTCATCAGAGCTCTATTTTAGTTTGTGCAGAATGTCTGCAGTCCTCATTCATGGCTCTGCTTTAAACGCTTGGCTGTTAGACATTTATACATCCATTAATTAGCAGTGAGGCATGATTTAAAGGATACTGTTCCTGGCGTTTAGTGTCTATGAAGCAGTAAACAGCTTTTGTGGAAGATTAAACGTTGTAGCAAATCAGACATTTGGTGACCCCCAGCAGCCATTTGTCGCCAGAAAACTGAAATGCTACAATTATTGTGCCAGGGGAGAAAACATATTCGACTGATAACACAACAAACAGAGGAATGCATTTGAATTCCCCTCTTGTGTGTTTAGAAATATGGCTCCTTTCTTGTTTTTTTTTTTTCTATTTTAATTGAATTTTATTTGAAGAAAAGTTCCTGTGTCATTAAATACAATGTATTTAAACATACCATAGCTTGGAAGAAGTTAACGGTTCCAGAGATTAATGTATATATGTAATTAGGATTATGAAGCTAACATGAAAAATTATGAAACCTGGTTTTCTTACTTTCCTTAAACTGAATTTAAATTTAAAAGAGGTTTATCTATTCCTGTTTGTAGACAGTCAATAAAAATATGGGTTTTATACTATGCCAATACATGTATTTCTAAATATATCTTATAGGACATTATCAAAATGTATTTTGGTTTAGTATAATTAAAATAAGAAAAATGCATTCTAAGTATTGTTTGGAAAAATCTGACTACTAACAGTTTTATAAATGAACATATTGATCTGGAAACGTGTATAGAAAAAGAACTCACAAAATAAACTAAATAATATTTTTGATGCATTTCCTGCAACATTGGGTTTCCAAATTCTTCCATAGTTTTGCAATTTCTTTATTCATTTTAATATTTTCTGAAGGCAATATAATTGAAATTTTAAAACAACAAGGAAATAATGCAGCAAGAATAAAAAAGATGTTTGATAACCACGTAGTCAATGTGTGGAGAAAAGTCCTTTTAATACATATACATGTTTATGTTCTAGGCTTACGGGAAAAAATTACATGGTTTGGCAAGCTGGCTTAGCTCTCAATAAGAAAAGAATCTCTACCGTTCTTTCTTCGTAATTGGATTTGGTATGCATTGTGAAAGAAACAGCGTCTTTCCCCGAGCTGTGTTAGTAACCCATTTTATAATAATACAAAAAGCTTCTCACACCACGTGTGGAACACCGTAAGTGCTTGTCTAGCCCGCTTCTCTCTCTCTTCCTACCACAGGCCTGTTTTCTCTGGGCCGATGTGGTTGTGGCTGGGGGTGGTGGTAGTAAAAACCTTTAACAGGATTCTAGGATCCTCATTTTCAGTGTTTCTGTTTGATTTTTCTAAAGCACAGCTTTTATTTAAAGGGCCGTCAGAAGTTTCTAAGTCCCCAAACTGCTTTAACGCTAAAGGTTCATTTTGTTTGGGGGATGTGGGATTGCTGCTGTCCGTGAAATCTGTATCTTGTTTTGAATGGCTGCTGGGGAAGAGACATTCCAAAAGTCTGAAGCCCTGCTTTAATACCTACAGAAAGGCTGTGGAGGCACAGAGGCATCTGCCGTCACTGTGACTAAAATGTTGACTTTAGCAAACACTGCTCTATTAAATTTCAAAGTGGTGCTCTTTGAATTTTAAATTGTAAAGGAAACCTGGCCTCCATTCTTGAAAGCTTTGGTTTAAACATAAAAAGGAGAAAGTAGCTTTGATGTTTGAATGAGATGCATGAACTCTCTTTTTTTCACCCAGTCTGAAGAACTTACAGGGCGAGTGTGTGTGCTATTTATTATTCTAACTTACGACTTGAGTGATATTCTTATTTCTTTTACCCTTGACCATTTCTCCATTTAAAAAAGTGGAATTTGAATGTTAATGTGAGGTTTCATTTAATATTCTCCAATCAGGGAATGCATCTAACAAGATAATTTTATGCGTTTTTCTAAACAAACTCATTTTATTGCTCTTTAATGGGCATCTAATTTTTCAAATTATATCTAGATGCCAGGAATTTTGTTGGTGCTTTTCATTCTTCTCTGGAGTTTACTATGTACATACATAGTAAAAATACAAAAAATTTGTATTTTTGGCATAGATGTTCACCTTAATGAGTATTTATTTGGACAGATGAGTGCTTGCATAATTGAACAATTCATGGACCAGAGATAATTGAGCATTACAATAAGTTATGTCACCTACTTACAAATGGGGGCTATTAACTCCCTACTTTGCTCACTGGAATGAACTTTTTAAACCAAATAATTACAAATGCACATTTGCAAAATAAGCCTTTCAGGGTCAGTTCATTATTATCTACTTTGATGAATAACAATCCTGATAGTATTGTTTCTATTTTAAAGTGAAATGGCATTTTTATCATAAATCTGCCAAAGCATTACTCTTAGCAAGTAAACACCTTAAATAAAATGACTATAGGGATGGTAAATATTGAGTAAAACCTATTTAGTTCACTTCACATTTTCTTTCCAGAAATTCCACCTAACATTTAAAGTAAAAAGAAAGAAAATTCATTGCATTATTCTATTTGTATTATTACCATTTTGTCTAAATCTAGTAACAGCTCCCACCAACAAAACCTTTTCTAAGGAGAATATGTTCTTCCTTATTGAAACAGACAATGTGATGTGTGATTTGTCTGTGAATGTGGCGGGAGGAGAAGCAAGCCATTAGGGGTCTATTTTTCTTGCTGCTCCAAATACCTTTTTTATATTCCTTTCTTACTTCTGTCTTGCATATTTAGATTAGGTTAAGGGTATTCACACAAAGTATTGACAATATTTAAGAACCATTAAGACATGACAGTACCTTATTCAAACAGCCAATTGGAATGGGCATCTGCCAGCTGGGATGATGCCGTCCAACAGCCTTCACAGGCACCCACCGCACACACACCTGTACTGTCCCAGCATCTCCAGTCTGGGAAACAAGTGGCGGTGATAAAGGTTTCTGGGAATTGAGCAGCCCTCTTCCCTCGTATTTCCAACTTCTGTTTTGTAGAAGAAGATGTATTAGCAGTAACTTTGGGTCAGACAAATCCTAATAAATGCTGCATGCCATTTTCTTCTTTGGGAAATTTCACATGCACATTAGAACTTTAGGTCCTGCAGTAAAGAAATCAGGATATCATCAGAGGCTCATGCTCTTTGCCCTGTTTCATAATTGCTTGACCTGGTGCCTGGTACTTAAGAATAATAATATCAAGAGGAAGTAATGCAACTATAATTTTTATAGCCAAGTAACATCTGTAAAAATCTGTCTTTGCAATTTCAGTTTAACATAAAGGTCATCTTTCTAATATATAGACACTATACAATAATGGAGTGGAATGTTTTATGAGGTAGTGAACTCTCTGTCATTTGGTGGTATTCCAGCAAAGATTGTATTTATTTAGCAGTTTGATATGTTAAAAAGATGTCTGCACTGTTTTTTTTGTAGTAATTAACCCCACATAAAAAGTTCAAAAGTCTCTGCCTATGATTTTTCAATGCTTCATTAAAAATTTTCTTTTTCATATTTATCACTTCAAATATTAATAAGTAATTTAACAGATAAGGGAGCCATGCACTTAAAAATCATAATCATATGTGGATGTGAATAACTATTTATTACTAATACATATTTAAGTTAATGTATACTATTTTTGTTCAATGCCCACAATTAGAAATTAATTCATTATGTATAAACTGTATAAACTACAGATTAAACATCTTTTGAAATAACTGACATGAATGAATACCAAGCCACTAAAAAGACTATCTTGAGTTAATGCCAAATAGGTATAAAACACTGATAGGTTTTTAATTGTTTTTGTTCTAACATGCTTTTTTGATAGCATGTCAACTGTAATGTTTAAAATAGTAAACATTTGTTTAATATAAATGGTAATCTTTATGTCAATTTCTACCAGATATTTAGAAAAGCCTTTAGATATGAATCACATGTTGCCCTTTTCTGAGGCTTCTCAACATATGAATCAAATTACATAAAATACATCTGCTTATGACCAGATTCCTCTCGTGTTATCAGTGTCATTTTTTTGGAATAATTTAAGAACTATCACAATAATGTCATATGAATAATGAAGTGGATTAAAAACAACTTCAGAGAGAGGTAGACGTTCATGTCTGCAAAAATGAAACAGGGGTTCTAATCTCTCTGATTGTAATAAATACATGAACTCTTGAATGTACTAATGTTTGTGACCTCACATGAACAGTGAAGTTTAACATCCCTGAACTACAACATATTGGAAAAATTTCTGTAAAAAGATAGTATTTTTTCTAACTACACTAAGCATTTTTAAATCCCTAAATATCACTGAAAATTTTCCAAATATACTAAACACTCAGAGTCATTAGAACAAAGGAATCTATCTGAAAGACTAGAAAAAGAATGTCAACTAAGACTGTGGAATATCAATGGTGCTGAAACTTAAAAATCATTTTAGACTTTCAGAGCTACACGTGACTTTGCATAAGACACCAATAATTTCTCTGATTGACTTGATTTAAATGAGACAAGATCGCTATGTAACGCTGTAACTCAATCATTATGCAGTCATCCAGGGCAAGAGTGAAATGTTCAGGACCATTTTCACACATGTAATCTGTATAAACCATAAGGTAATGATTAAGAAATCTTAGGAATATGTATGACTATGGCAGAAGCAGTCTATCAGCTCCTTTATCTTCTTGCTATAGGCAGGAATATCCTCCAGGAGAGACGATTGCCTGTTTATTATTTTATGAATCAAGGAAGTTAGTATTTCTACTTTAAAGGTACTGAATTTTTTAAAATGCCTTACAAGGCATGAGTAAATGTAACAATATGCTGCTTTACTCCATACTCTCATCACTGAAAATATATTAGGAGGATTTCCTATCACTTCTAGCACGTAGTTCTGCTCTGAGAACTCTCACCATATAATGTAGAGACATTTTCCACTCGCTCCAAATTTTTAATAGCCTGAACATATCACAGGTATTTTTCTACTCTCTGTGGTTTACTCAGTCCAAATACAGTTGCCCAACGTCCACAAACTATCCCACCTCACATTACCCATTGTACAAGTTAAATGTAAATGTTCCATCTGGCCTTTAATAAGTCCTTAAATAAAAACTCTTTCATTGATTCTTATTAGAACTGTTAAACTTACATTCCCACAAACATCCTTCAGTTTAGATACTTGATTAATTTGCATGGCATGTTAGGTAAATCAGTAAATCATTTATGACTGAATTTCTGATAATTCCCTAATATTTTGCTGTTTCTTGTACCCAAAGTCTCACATTAGTTTTCTTGCTGATTTTCAAAACAATGGTGCCACATTTTTTTAAATAAAGAAATACGTATTAAGCACTACCATATGAAAAATACTTTGTTAGATGTTGTGGAAGACAAAAAGATAAATTAATTATGATTCCACCCTTCAGAGTCTAGGGGAAACAATATGAATAATTCTTAAGTCCTATGAAAGAATACAGAAGCCCTCATGATGAAAAAATGTAACGAGAAAAGGAGAGATTATTTCCAATTGTGGAATTCTAGGGGAAAGTTAATGTTTCCACAGGTGGCAAAAGTACCCTCTGGAGGGGGCATTCCTCTTATTGGCAAGTGGTGTCAGTTTCACGGGGATTTCTGGGAACCATGGCCTAGTAAAATATCTGGTGCAGTGTCTTCAATCCAAAATCAAAACACCACATTTCTGAGAACACTCCATTTATTTTGGAAAACTCTCTTTCTCTGAGGTTTCAGTTTCTTTATCTGCAAAGTACAGCTTTTCTAATCTATATTCATGAGAAGTACTATAAGTTGGAGTAACAAATGGAAGAATATACAAAGAAGCACTTGGAGAATTACTACTTAAAATAGCACTTTTTTGTTGTTGAGCTCTTCGTGTATATTTAAGTTACTGATGTGGATTTTTGAGTGAAAGTGCTTGAGAAATATAAACTGTAAATGTATTACTGATGCATCCCTACCCGTTATAAAAAGAGCACCCCAATGCTAAGACGTTAGAAAACAGACTGTGAAAGTCTGAGAGAGATTTACCCTCGGATGTCAGGAACTAACTAGCTACAAAGAGACAAGGGATGCCCTGTAGGTTGTTTTTTTTTTCTTCAGAAAACAGCAATATATTCTAAAAGAAACTTTTAATAAAGAAAAAAAATTATTTAGGAAGTATCCTCCATTTCCTCTCCAGCCTTGCCATTTGTTACTCAAAGAATTATCAACTCATTTTTAGCAGCAGAATATGAAGTGTGATTTGAAAGGGCATCAAAATAAATCAGAATCCAAAGAGATTCAGGATTTAGGATGTTACGGTCATTCTCTTGAACCGCATAACCTTATGTTTGGTGTTCTCTCTCCTAGGACTCCATAACTGTTCTAAATCACAATGTCCTTCCATTCCAACACAAAACAATTAAAAATTCCCTAGCAATTTCCTCTTAAAATCCTAATTTTTTCTAAAATCGTGGACTATGCCAATGAGTTACTGATAAAATTACCACATTGATAAGACATGAGCTCTAGATAAATCAAAATATAAATTTCATGAATTTTTATATTTTGTTGGTAAGTTCATAAGAACCAGCTTCCTACTATTAAAAAGCTCAGGCTGACAATGTTTTGAAATCTCTGAAAGATAACCATAGTACAATAAAAAGTCACATTCAAAATGAAGATTTGCTGATTATAAACTTATTTAGATTCCTATCAATCGTAGGTGTGAACTCTTGAAAAATCTCAAGTCCTGACAATAATGAAGTACAACTAACCAAAGAAATATCACTTGTTTCCTCTTTATTCACTCCAAGATGATCACATATATACTCTCATTTTTGTTGGTATCTATTGCATTAGGCAAAGTATTTAAACATTAACAAGTTTCATCAAATATTAACTTCAGACACATTAGAGATCATTTAAATCTAAGGAATGCAATAACCTGAAATAATACAGTTATGGAGGCACATAATTAGTGGCACTTTGTAATAAGCAATGTCACTCTTATATACTCTAGAGGGAGCAGGTTTAGAAAGGAATTGAAAGAAAATGTGACAAAATTTACCTAAAGACCATAAACTGATTGATATTTTGGAACTTTCTTCAGGCCTCACAGAATGGTATGTTTTCATTCATGCAACACTAAATGTACTGAGAAATTCAAGGGCTATTTTTACAATTTTCAGGGAAGAGAAATAAGGAAAAGGTCAGCGATAATAATGGCATATAGGTTAAAAGAAAGTGTTACATACTTGTCAATGTTGTTTCTATGTGATCCTGAGGAGACAAATGTGGGCGTATTCACTGAAATAAGTGAGCAATGATAATTATTTCCACTTATGACTGCTTTCTACTTTACAGCATTGCAAAGTTCACTTGCAGGCTTTTTGACAAAAACATAGGACTTATCCTGCTATAGGAAGAAATACAGTCATATTTCTGTTAATGCTTCAAAATGCAAACAGCAGACAAGATACCTATTGTAATCTCAGAGAAATCTAACCTCCTGTTAACAAAATAAAATTGACCACGATTCATATACTTTGTGATGCCTGACTTTTGAAAACCTTTGTTTTTAATAATAAAGGACAGTGTGCGGCTGCCGGAGCTTAGATTCTACAGGAATTAAACATTTATTTCTTGTTTCATTTTTAACCTAATTTTTCAGCTAGAGCATTGGCTTCATGTTGTCCCTTCTGTAACCTTTAAACCAGTACTGCTAATTAACAATAGCAGGGTATAGCTGCTGAGTTACATAAACCAATTGAAAACATTTGAGATCCATCTGATTTGGCCTCAGTAGAGGTAGAAAATGGGTCAAAGCAAAATGTTCTTTGTGGACAAATAAGAATATTTGGTTCTTAATTTCACTGACACTGAGTTTTTATGCAATTGAAATTTTTTCCTCAGGTTTGTCTGGGGATATATGCATGGCTCCTGAGCCTTATGTTAACACAGTAAGAAAATGTGCTGGTTCATTGATCTTTTTCACCTGAGGTACCCACAAAGCTAGGTCATTGTAATATTGTAATATTACAAGGCCGAGCTTATTTCCAAACTCGACCGTTTAAGCATTTCAAATGCGATACTTAAATTTTCAACTTAGTTAATGGAAATACAACATTATCATGATTCAAGGAGATTCATAATTAGCAAAAATACATTTCCAGGATAGGCTTTAACATTCCAAGTTTATTTTCATTAACATATGAAAATGTATATTAGTTAACAGGCTAAATATGAATTCAAGATCCCATGGGACATATTTCCCTGTTGATCATGGATGAAGTCATTATAATTAACGGTGCCCTTGTATTCACATCAGTGAGCAAATAGGCTCTTCGTTTTTGCATCTGGACTCAGGCTGTTTTATTTACTTAATTTCTCCCATTTGTATAACTCAGGTGTCTCAATGGCTTCTTCACATTTGGAAATCAATAAAGCACCTCAGCTAATACTGTACAATTATTTTTTTCAGGATTTGATTACTAATATCCTTTCTTGGTTGACAGTGCTATGTGATCTTTATTCTCATGAAGAAGGTTTAGTATGTATATATAAGATACACAAATGAAAATCATATACCAATATCAGGGATGTACTAGAAATATTTTCCATTTAGCATTTAAGTCAATATTAAACTTGATATCTATTAATCCCAGCCCAGACCAGCTTTCCTTACCTCTATCTTCCTAGATAATACATTGTCTATGCCACAGCAATGTAATGTGCTGCTTGCTTGAACAGTGAAGTAACCGCTAGACTGCCCAGCCAGTTGTAAGGTTTTTGGTGACAGATGGCGCTAGTCCTGGGCTCGATTACTCCCCGTCTGTTTGCTCTTCCCTGCTCCATTCTTCATGCGAGGAGTTTGTCTCTTCAGATGCATTTCCCAGGACCCAGTTCAGTTGGCTTCTGCCTGCCTTGGACAAAGGAGACACAGGTGGGATTTTAGAGGGCAGTGGAAAGGAAAAAGCCAGAGTATTCTCCCTTTTATCTTTGCTGGGCAGTTTGTCCAACTTAGTGTTCTCTTTGGCTCAGGTTTGCCCCTGGCCGACTGTGGTTCCAGCTTTGAACGGACTTCTTGTCTCTAGTAGCACTATCATTTGCCCTTTCAATCTAAGGGTGGAAGTAGTTTCCTACTATTGTTAATCTCTGAGTTATTTAATCATCCCCTCTGGGGCTTCCCAAAATCCATTATCGCCTTGGTACCTAATTCCCAGCATTAAGTGCCCTGTTCTAAATATTTTGAGTGCTTTTTTTTTCTGGTTAGACTCTGATATACCAATCTGAACCATTATTACAGTGGTATAACATGGTATGGCATTGTTTTGAGCACATTTTATGTATCATGATATTGATATTTGGAGATATTAATCACATTTCTTAAATCACGATTGATGATAACTGATGGTGGAAATTGTATTTGAATTATTGGTCTGCCTCTTCAGCCAGCAGCTTTAAATACAGAGCCTGTGTTTTGTATGATAATCTGTGTATTTGTTAGATAAATATCTAAACATTTCCCAATAGAGCAAAGCCTTTAATAGTCATAATACACATCTGAAAGGAATTGGTATTCCTTTAGTTTGTAAGAGGGCCTTCTGAGTAACACAGTGTAATTTATGGTTTAGAACATAAGAGGGTGCCGTGTTGTGGATAGACTTTCAGGGCAAGATGGGGGCAGGGAGACCCCACAGGAGGCGATGTAATAATCCAGGCAGGGGCTCATGGTGGCTTGCCCCAGGGGGGTGATATTAGAGTGATGACAAGTGTGCAGATTCTGGAGATATTTTGAAAGTAGACCAAACAGAATTTTTGGACAAATTGAATGTAATATTAGAAAGAGCTATTATCATCAACTGAGATGAAGAGGAATATGGAAGAAACATATTGTCGGGGTGCCAGATGTAGAGTTTTACATATCTTAAGTTATGTGTTTACCAAGTACATTATGTTATAATGAAAACTAGCTCTCAGGTGATGGAAATGTGGCTATCATGTAAGTACCACATCTGTGATTGAAGGAATTCAGAGAGCGTTTAATCTGATTAAGCAAAAACCACTGGAACCGAATTAATGTCATTTGAAAAGTCAAATTCAGAAAAGGAGAAGATGATCAAGGATTGAGTATGGTTTCTAAAGGAAGCCCTACCTCCTGCAGGACGGCCTCCCCCCAGCACTGGACACATGCAACTCCTTCTTGCCTCACAGACTTGAAAGCTTGACAAAACCCATGGTTCAATGCAAATTAAAGATTTACATAGTTTATAATTAAGCATAACTTATTTTAGATACTCAGCCTAACTTGTGTGTACATGTCTATTTTCTGCTCATTGGCTGTTAATCTAGAAAGCAGATTTTTGCCATCTTTCTACCATTTGCCCCCTTGTTATTTTAAGCCAAGTTCTCAAATAGACAATTCCTTAAATACTGAGGTGAGTTTGCCAAAGGGTTTAGTGTAAAAATGAGTTCATATATAGTACGTGACAGTCTATAAAAATGAAACTGGAGCAAAAAGAAAAAATAGTGTATAAGGAATACATTGCACATGGCAGTCATAAATCCAAGTTCAGGGCTTGTATTCCAGACACACAGAACTGCTGCTCTATGTATAACTGAAGCTGCAATTTCATCATAGATCCTTTCTCAGGGACTTCACTTTCTAAATTAACTAAAGATAGCGTGTTTGCTTTGAGTCCAAAGGAAACTATTTTTACAAGTTGTCTTCTTTTATTTTGATGCTTATGAGTGTTTGTAATTGTAACATTTTTAAGCTATGTTAACTAGCATTTTGATATTTAAAGATAAGCTTATATTTAGAAGCCATAGTATTAAAATTTTTAAGTAAATTAGGTAAGTCTTTCCCATGTGATAAATGATTGGATTTAGAATTAAGAAAGGTTCATCCGCTTACTAAAATAATGAAGGACTTTCTTTGCTTTTAAAAGTTTGAGAACACAAAGTTGTAAAATAAATAGAATATATTTCCCTATAAGGGTCTTTATCTACATTTCTTGAACAAATAATTGCCACAAAAGCTGGAAATTACTTCCAGCTGTTTTTGCAATGTGGAAAATGAAATTCATCTAGAGGGTGTTGATTTCCACTAGAAGGCTGGATGACTGGTAGAGAATTTCCCTACACTATCATACGGAAGAGAGACCTTAGGCATATTTCACTTAAGGCATAGGTATTGAATTCCCTTAAAGAAAATGCCAAATAGGGACTTACATCTACAAGTTTATGCCCATTCATATATCACTTATTGCTTGAGATATGCAGCAATGATTTGAGATTTTATTATTCAGTCACTGTTGTAAATATTGTTTATGCCACAATGACAAGTTAACAGCACCAGCTCTCATAGTCTATTCAAAAATAATAAAAACACAATAAAAATTAATTATCCTAACACTTCTGGTAAAGATCATGATAGTTGATCAAAACCTAGTAATTACTGTCCTTTCTCAGTAAAATATTCATATAATAAAACATTTAAAAAATATTTGCAGTTATCAAAAAAGGAAAGGGAACCATCTGATGCTCTAAATCTCAAAAGATGATGCCAAAGGGAAAAAAGGTAACATTTAGAGCATCATGGCATTTCTTCTAACTTTCTTCCCATGTTCCTCTGCTTAAACACACACAGGAGCTGAGACAGTGGCTAGAATATTAAATATGTGGCCTACAAAAGTTAGTTCAGAGGGGAAATTAAACAGGTCTCAGAAGAAAGGAGAAACTAGACAAAATATATCAGTAGAAAGAGAAAATCTGGGAAAATTCTCTATCACTCAGAGAAAATGAAATGATTTGTGAAATACATAAATATACTGCAGAATAAAGAAAAAAGAGTAATAGTTTAGTCTGGAAAAAAAAAAGTAAGCCAAGAATAGAAGGTGTGATTAAAATTATTACTATTGGAGTCTATATTTCTCTTACTTAAGGCAGAACTCTCTGGCCCCAGATATTTGCATTTTTCCTTCTGTCCGACAAAGATGGCAATGACTAGAATGAAATTGAAAACTGTATTGAAGATCCAGACCCGTAACTAGCCTTCGAATACCTATATGGAGAGCTAACCACAACCTGGGACATTCACCCTAAGCTGTTTGGTAACCAGGAAATAAAATTCTCTCTGGTTTGAACAACTGTATTTGGGGGTTTCTTTATGATGGAAACCCTAATTGGCTCAAATGGAAAATTTGAGCTTTGTGTAAAAGAGTTTGGTGAAAACAGAAAACTATTTAAGGACATAAAATCAGTAAAAGTAAATAAATAAGTAAAATGTTAGAGATTAAAAAAGAGAATGAGATAATTTTTAAAAAGTGACAGAACTAAGGGAATAGGTAAAGTGCCAAAAAAAAAAAAAAAAGGCAGGGGAAGGAGGGAAATAGATTCAGGAACAGAGGAACTGGATTTTAAAACATGAAATGGAAATTCAGACACAGAGGTTAAATCCTGAGACATCCACAATGACAGCATATAATAGTTTATATTCCTGAAATTAAAACTCAATAAATAGAATAAGAAATTATTCAGTTATGCAACATAAGAGAAAAACATCTGAAATGAAGAAAGAAGGCATCTATAGATGGGATGGCATGCCATTTTCCAGGAAAAGTTTGATATAGTATAGCTAACAATGACTCACATCCAAATTATATTATTGAAAATCTAGGATTAAGACAGGAGTTTTAGTCATCTTGGAAGATAAATAAAGACACTTACAAGAAGAAAAATATCCACCTTATTTAAGAATTTCCTTCATAACATTCAATACCAGAAGATAATAAATCCATATGTACAAAGTTCTGAAAGAGAAAAAGAAGTCCGAGACTCCTTGGACACTGACCAGATATTACACAATTACAAAAACAAGAGAAAGATTTTATCAGATCTGAAATTACTAAGGTAATACAATACCAGTGGTTCCTTTGTGAAAAATAAATTTGTGAACGTCAGACCCAATCAACAAATGAAGCAAAAGATAAAATCAGCCTGAAGTTGCTGACAAGTGGAATCCAAAGTAAACATTGTTATGCTCAAAACAGAAATAAATGCTTTACACCATAAAAATAAATATAGTAATATGATTCGTACAACATTATGAGAAATAAGAAGGTGTGAAAGTAATTATGTATTTCTACTCTAGTATCCTGCATCAAAAGTAGGTAGAAAATGATGGAATGACAGAGCACACCAACTACTACATCAGTCACACAGGGTTGACATATCTAAAGAGCACTGAAGAAAGCTCGCAAAACTGGAGTGCACAAAGGAGAAATCAGCATGTTTTAGAGCCAAAGGAAAGGCAAAAATCTGTACCCCAAAATCTTCACAAGAGGTTGCCAGTAATAATTTCTGACAGTGTCAAGTTACTTCAGATGTTTTCCTTCCCTCTCTTAGCTCTTCCTTCTACACACAGGCTTATATACCTAAACCTGAAATAGTATTAATTCAAGCTAGTTGATATGTGCCAGGGGCCATCTCCTCTGGGCCAAGTGCTCCCCATCAACCTTAGAGTTTACATACTATAAAATACAATAACAAGGTGAGGTCTCATATACCAGCATCAACCTAGATCCTATTTATCAGCCCCTCCAGGCTTACACAGCCTGATGTAAGTACATTCTTTAATTCAAGGCTGTGGAGCCAGAACGAGGATCAGTTACCCATATGTCTCAGGCACTCATGTTTATAGGTCTGTTAATAAGCGCTATCCTGCAGCTAATTACCTCATCATTTAAAGCCAGAGTAAATCGATACTGTAAAAAACTGAAACGTAAATATAAAAAAAGCATAATGATCCAAACTCATAATGTGTTCGTAAATCCTTAACCTTAGCCCGATCTTTTGCAAATAGCAGCGCCTATGACGAAAAAAACATTTATCTGAAGATCATCAAATCTTTGGTTTTTCCTGTTTGTTTTTCTTCTGCTTAGTTCAAATAAAAGTGTGTGTTTACTAGTAGAGTTTATATATATCTTCTCATTTTAGTAAAAGTTTATTTTATCTTCGATCTATTCATTATTTAATCCGTATTTCTGCACAGAGCGGAGAGGTATATGGAATAGCATCAGCTAATGTTAATGAGGACTGTTTCTGGGTATTGTGGTAATGATGGCCAAGTGCTGTCTCTCAAGTTGCACAATTTACTAGCATTTAACTCAGATTCCTATACTTTTACTCCTATGTACTTAGTCATTGAGTCTCCTTTAAGGCTCCTCTCGGCTCTGATATTCTCTCAGGCTTCCCTTGCTTTGGATGCTCTTGAGGGTTGTCCCTCAGTTGGTATTTGTTTGATGTTTATCTTTTGGTTAGACTGGGATGATGATGTGTTTTGGGGAGGAAGACCACAGAAGTAAGGTGCTATCTCATCAGATGGCCTCACGGATTCCTACTATCAAGAAGACATCACTGTTGACGTTGCCCTGATCACCGGGCTGAGGTTGCGTTAGTCAGGTTTCTCCACTGTGAAGTTACTCTGCCCCCTCACGTCCTTTGTCCATGTTGTACTCTTTGGACGCATTGCATTCATTTTTAACCATTTCTCTCTTATATATGTGGCAGGAAATAAATGAGTGAAGTTTGATAATTATTTGGAGGATATTTGAAGTGATTTAAAAAAAATGTGTGTTTTTTGGAAAACAGACACTAATAATCAGGTAATCCCTATTATTTACTATTGCTTAGTACTATATCTGAATTATCTCACATAATCATTCATCTAACTATGAGGGAAGTATTATCTCCATTTTATAAATATGTAAGGAATTGTTGTAAAAATAGGCCTGTCTGCCCAAGACCACCTAACAGTAAATGCCAAAGCTATTTTTCAAATCCAGACTCCTCTGTAAATCAAAGACATAATATGTATCACTACATAGTAATGCCTACGAAGATAGTAGACGCTTTTCAAAAAAAGAAATCTCTAATATCTGTGCCACTGTGTCTTGACATTTAGTGTTAGGGAAATGATCAGAGGTGATGTGATCTCCTTTCAGAAGGTTAAGCCTGGTTGGTTACTATTGATTAAACATGTTTATTATTGTTTTTTGTTGTTGCTAAATGAACTACATTGCCTTCTATGTCCTCCTTGACTCAAATTCTGCTAGCATAAACTCATTTTCAAGGTTATATTCATGATATTTCTGTGCTCCATAGAATAACAATGTGGTGTAATATAATATTATCAATAAATGAGTCTACTATTTATTCTGTCAGTAAAACTGAGCATAAAGCATTATTTAAATAAGTCTATTTTATGTCAAAAAAAGTGAATAGTGCAGCTCTTTCCTCCCTATTATTTGAAAATACAATGCTGCTTTTAGTAAAGAATATGCAAAAGTATAAAAAGAAAAGTAAATTAACATTAATGCTGACATTTAAATAACTGATATGTCAGGGCAAAAAGACTGAGTAAGAAAAGGATATAATTATATTTCACAAGTCCTCAGCAAAGGTTTTGAATTAATTTTTATTTTTGGTAGCCAAAATCTCTAATAAGATAACAGATTAAGTTATAAAGAAACACCTAATGAAATTGTTATGGAAGTCAATGATTTTTGCAAAAATCTTCCAAGAATACCAACATACACAAAATAACCAAATTTCTCTACATTACCAATTTTCAGTAAATAAACATGTCTGTGGTTTAAAAAAAAACCCTCTTAATTTGTCTTACAAACATTACAAGCATCTCTGGAACTACTGTGAAAATGTTAATATTAAGGATCTTTTAAAATTGGATTAAAAAATCAAGCCTATAAAGGTTACTTAATTTGAAATTAAGGAAATCTGACATTGAAATAGGACCCCAAATGCTCATTTATATTCTCTCTGCAAAGTAATAATAAGTACAGAGGAAGGTTGATATGAAAAAGCCTCACTTTTCTTAGCACTTAAATTCATACAGTAAATTGGCAATGGTGATTAGCATTTGAATAGATAGAAGGCAGAGGAGCCTTTGGTCTTCATTAATGTTATAAGTCAGTAGACTGGGAATTAAAAGATGAACTTAGATTTTCAGTTATGAAATCAGTAAAATAGTTGGTTGTCAGTACAGAAAACCAGTAAGAACTAGCAATAAGCCTTAAGTTTCACTCATTTTTCATAAAACACATATTTTCAGTCCCTTAAGGCCAGGGCCTTTGCAGCCACTGTAAATATTGCAGGCTACAAAACCTTGTAAACTACTAAAAAATGAACATTTCATCCTTGGTTGAATATTGTTATTGCCTCTGTATTTATACTGTGCAGTGTGTATAGATATAATTTATCTACTTTTCCATTAAACAAAATCATAACTGGCATGTAGAGGTATGGAATTGGCTGCTTCTGTATTCTTGCTTTCTTCATAAGATACGATGGCCTCATTCTAGCTTTTCTAGCATTGGGTGACAGCAGTTTTTGTTTGTAAAATGAAACAGCACCACCTTGTATCCTGAAGTAAAGCTACAGCTTCTCTAAAATCTCAGAACATTCAGATCTCTGTTACAAATATATGTACTGATGACTATGTTATGAAGCAGATGAGGTGTAATTACAGGCCTGCTGTGTGCGTGTTAGGTTCTACTGTTCTTACTAAACCACTGAATTGATGCTACCATATTCAGGCAACAAAAATTACATTTTTTTCTTACTATCAAAATTTACCCTGATACAAATGCAGAAAAAAAAAGGCCATATGTTTAATTGTGAAATATAGTCAAATGGCAAATAGCCTATAATTCTTCACAAAAACAATGATTGAACTGAATGCCAGATCCTCTCTAACGTTGTTATTTTATGACTTCATCAATCTTTATGTGCATACAAAATAGGACACGGTTTCTATTCTATTCAGTAGATGCTTTAGAGAGCTCTCAACCTCACAAAAGTGCATAGACAAGTGCTTTGATGTGGTATAAGTATATAGATATAAAATTATTTGTCTAATTATAATTACTGGAGTTGCCTCAGCAAAATCTATGGCATTTTATTTTTGTTATTGTTGGTGGTTTCTTTTTCAAAGTTTTATTTTTCAAAATATACAATTCATTCACTTTTATTTTACCCTCCAGAAAAGATTTATTGCATTTCTTTAGCATATTTTTAAATAGATCTAGCTGACCCTAAAAATGACTCTAGACAGCTCTATAGGCATAGTTGTTGAAACTCTTCACCAAGGTCATGAGCTAATAGTCCATCAGTTCTTTGCACAGGTGGAAAATCAATGTTCACAACTGCGTTTGTGACTTAGTGGGAAGTACACTGTGGTCCACAGTAATATGTTAAAATGTCTCTTCTAAAGTGCATATATGATACAAGTCTTACTTAGCAAGATTTTCTAACAATATTTTGTAACACAATATTACACTCACCGATACACAATTGTGAAGTAAGGGTGACCCTATATTTGGGATTTTAATAGTAGTTTCTATACTATAAAATCAAACTATATTATAGGAATACTTAAGCCCAAACAGGTATCTGGAATTTTACTTCCCTTCCTTTTGATTGCTGCATAATCAGATCCTCTGTAAGGAAGGTTCACTTGTCACATTCCTGTCTGCATTAGAAATGCCTGTTTTTATGCCTTTTCTACTAGACTGTAAAGTATCAGAAGTCTTGCATCATATCTGACAACTGTTTTAGTACAAGCTCCTATGCTGGAGAATGGTACCTAGGAAGTGCACAATAAATATATTTCTATAAATATGTTTTCTCACATAACTGACAGAATGAAGAATATGTGGTGTAAAAAAAGTTCACAAAGCTGAATTTCCAAGCTGTGCACCTGCTCAGGACTGGCATTGATAATATTATATCCTTAATGAAAAGTCACAGAAAAAACATATCTTTCCTTATAGTTCCAAGTAGCCAACATGTAAATCATTTCTATTTTGATCCCTCCGTTACCTATTTTGTCCTATTATAATATTAAGGGTGATATGCATGATGTTTACTTTTATCAGACTTAGAATGAATGGGACTTGGTTTATGGAAACTTCTGCTTACTGCAGCATCTGGGTAATTATAATTCATTAAGAGATTATACACATTTTTTTCAAACTCAAGGGTATTTTTGATTTCTGTTGCTCTTGTTCAGATCTTCTGGGTTGGTTTAAGTTAATGCCTATGTTACCGAAAAAGAGTTCAATAGTATTTGTTAAATGAATAAATGATCCTAATCTATACACAGTATAGACCTATATGTAGATATGGAGTTAAAGGTCTTCTGTAACTAAAATGTTCTTGATAGGAGAAAATTTTGCAAATGTTTTCTATTGTTTATATGTACAAAATTATTCATAATGTAAAGTAGAGAACTCATTCAGAATTTTATCCATGGAGGAGTTTAAAAAATTTGTCTGGAAACTTGGAAAATTTTTTTCGGAAGTAGTAAGTGACTTTTAAAATCCATCAGACCTTCAAGTTCCCAGCATATTCATTTTCCCATAAAGCTAGACAATTGTTCAGTTGCTATCTGGTGTGAATCTGATTTTGACCTGATTTTCAGCTCCATTTCCTTGACATATCAATAGAACTAATCAACCACTAGATTCCACAACTAATTTCAAAATCTTCTGGAAGTTGAAAATAGGAGGGTGGTGAAATATTAAAGTATAACAAATTCACTTAATAACTTTATTTCATTAAAGTACAAAATAAAATTAGATAATGTATTCAATAAGTATGATTCAAAGTTGAGCATATGGTATATTCAAGAAATAATATTTTTAAATATTCCAAATTTATGATTTCTAGGAAGGGAAGTAAAGAAAACTGGAGAATATTTATGGGATAGGGTTGATTCAAAGTTGAGGCTAAATCAGATGTGAATAATATTATCAAATTCTAAAGAAAATAGGGAATGGCCTATACTTGCAGATGACCTTACAGTTTTAAATTGTGAATTAAACTGAATTGTTTAAAATCAGATGTGGAAGAAACAAAGGACATGAGGAAGCAGAATTTAGTGATGACTTTATTATTACTTATAATTATTACTTTTACTAAGGAACCAATAGATCATAGCCAAAAGAAAAGGAGGATTACACATCCTTGGAAAGATATTGGGTATGAAGCCAACCATGAGAAGAAAAGCACAAACCCTCCTAGATATCAAAATATTGAGAAAGAGACATCTATTTATACTAAAAACAGAAAAATAAATATACAATGGAAGAATATGTTCAACATTTACTGGGGGGAAATGGTTGTCCCTAAGAAGAGGGAAAAAAGCATAGAGGAACAAGCCCAGGTCTTAGACTTCTTAGTTTGTGCATGTGAGTTTGGAAATCTACACACATTTTACATTTACCTTTAGAATTACATTTTGTAAAGGAAAATTTTGAAAATAAGAAACAAATGAACCTATATGTATATTTCATTGGTGATATAAAGAAGAAATATTAAAAATGATTTTAAAGCATAGTAATTTGATTATTTATCCCAGAGGGATATATATTAAGGACAAAAAAAATTGCAAAAGAAAACATTTAACATTTTAGTGAGACCTCATTTTTGTTTTAGTGTTCATATTTTTATACTGATACATTTTTCTATGCAATGTAGGATAAAACAAATGAGTAATGATTTTTTATTTTAATTCTAACAGTCTCAGTGTTATTGAAAACTGGATAGTTCTCGGTATGGATATAAGAGAAATATATATAATGTGAAAGAGATTAAATAAAAACCCTGAAGGCCCTGAATTTGAATTGGATGCATCAGTATCACCTCATGAGGAATTTTAATGAAAATACCTTTAAGAAAATATCTGAGAAAAAAGCAAACACATTTCCTATATGTTTCCAGAAGAAGAGTTTAGAAACAATAACCAACCATTAGCAATGAATCTAAATTTAATCTTGAAATACTTATATATTCCATATGTATCCACAAAGATATATTCATTTTCTTTTTTTTTTTCCACACTGGAAGGAACCAAGTCTTCTTTCAGAAAAGACTGAAGCAGGAGACATTCAAGATGAAATGGACTATATTGTCATATCAGAGAGTACAAAGATTTCAAAGATGTTGAATGCTATGTCAAAAAGACTTGGAGTCATCTTGAAAAGGACCCCACTTGGCCAAAATTTGGGGTTTGAAGATCAGTATTAACTGCAGTAGATTGAAATATAGAAAATTTATTTAAATCCATGAGTTCAAAATGACACTAAAAACCAAAACTAAACAAAATAGAACTACCATCCACCAACTGGTTTCTACTGATGGATGTTTGTTATTATTTTGAAGCCGATGAAAAAAAGGAAAGTGTGCATGTATTCCATCTTTTACACACTATTCCACTGGGTAACTAAATAATAGA
Organism: Smutsia gigantea; assembly: GCA_032199065.1. Classification (NCBI taxonomy): domain Eukaryota; kingdom Metazoa; phylum Chordata; class Mammalia; order Pholidota; family Manidae; genus Smutsia; species Smutsia gigantea. The sequence continues at coordinate 126,620 of JAVSCE010018736.1, read as the reverse complement.
TGACTAAACAAAGGAATCATCTCTGTAGAGAAGTATTCCATCTAATTTATAAAGAAACAATGATTTAATTAAAATAGCACTTTTGGGTCTGAATTGATCGATCTTTTCAGTTATTATTCACAACTGCTAAGGTAAACAATAGACACAACCAGATATTATGTGCATCCTGAGGGAAAAATAGAATACCACATATAACGTAGCCATGACAAATTAGACAAATCAAATAACAAAAATTAAACACGCACATAAAAATAGACACACAGAAGCATGCATGCCCACAGAACCGAAATCTAAACAACTCTCTAAATCCTGCTTTCTACATATGTGAAATACAATGATCGGAGAAACGTATGAAGCAATGCCATTGAGGTGTAATCAACAAAATCTAAAATGTGGGAAACTAGTAGACAAAGAGCCACATTGCTTCAGTTATCAATTGTAACAAAATTAAATTTTGCAGAGTCTAGAGCAAGAGAACCTGCGGTGTATTATACCTAGTTCAATAAGGAATCAACAAAATGAAAAATATGTAAGTTTTATGAGACGAATGAGTATTTAAACACTGGGTATTTTGCAGTGTTAAGGAATCATTGTTCATATACTTAGATGTGATAAAGATTTTTGTGTATTTTTAATTTTTTTATAATAACCTTTCTGTTTTAGAGCAGTTTTAGGTTCACAGCAAACTGAGCAGAAATTACACAATGTACCCATATACCTTGATCTCAGACACAGCCTCGCCCACTATCAACATACCTTGACAAAGTGGTACATTTGTTAAAATTGATGAACCTACATTTACCCATCATTATTATTACTTTTTAAATTAAAGTATCATTGGTATATAATCTTATGAAGGTTTCACATGAAGAACATTGTGGTATCAACATTCACCCATATTATCAAGTCCCCCTCCACCCCATTGCAGTCACTGTCCATCAGAGGAGTAAGATGCTGTCTAGTCATTACTTGTCTTCTCCATGCTATACTGACTTTCTTGTGACCTACCTATATTATGTGTGTTAATTGTAATGCCCCTTAATCCCCCTTTCCATCCTACCCTGCCCATCCTCCCTGACCTCTTCCCTTTGGTAACCATTACTCCCTATAGGAGTCTGTGAGCCTGCTGCTATTTTGTTCCTTCAGATTTGCTTTGTTGTTATATTCAACAAATAAGTGAAATAATTTGGCTCTTGTATTTCCCCACATGGCTTATTTCACTGAGCATAATACCCTCTAGCTCCATCCATGTTGTTGCAAATGGGGGGATTTGATTTTTTCTTATGGCTGAATAAATATTCCATTATGTATATGTACCACATCTTCTTTATCCATTTATCTACTGATGGACACTTAGGTTGCTTCCATATCTTGGCTATTGTAAATAGTGCTGCGATAAACATAGGGGTGCATATGTCTTTTTGAATCAGGGATCTTGTTTTCTTCATGTAAATTCTTAGGAGTGGAGTTCTTAGGTCAAATGGTCTTTCTATTTTTTAGTTTTTTAAGGAACCTCCATATTGCTTTCTACAATGGTTGAACTAATTTACATTCCCACCAGCAGTGAAGAAGGATTCCCCTTTCTCCACATGTTCACCAGCATTTGTTGTTTCTTGTCTTTTGGATGTTGGCCATCCTAACTGGTGTGATGTGCTACATCATTGTGATTTTAATTTGCATTTCCCTGATGATTAGCAATATGGAGCATCTTGCCATGTGTCTGTTGGCCATCTGAATTTCTTCTTTGGAGATCTGTCTGTTCAGATCCTCTGCCCATTTTTAATCAGATTATTTGGTTTTGGGGTGTTGAGGCGCTTGAGTTCTCTATATATTTTGGATGCTAACCCCTTATCAGATAAGTCATTTATGAATATATTCTCCTATACTGTAGGATGTCTTTTTGTTCTGCTGATGGTATTCTTTCCTCTACAGAAGCTTTTTAGTTTAATGTAGTCCCATTTGTTTATTTTTGCTTTTGTTTCTCTTGCCAAAGGAGATGTGTTCAGGAAAAAGTTGCTAATGTTTATATTCAAGAGAATTTGCTTATGTTTTCATCTAAGAGTTTTATGGTTTCATGACTTGTGTTCAGGTTTTTTATCCATTTTGCATTTACTTTTGTGTATGGAGTTAGACAATAATCCAGTTTCATTCTCTTACATGTAGCTGTCCAGTTTTATCAACACCAGTTGTTGAAGAGGCTTTCCTTTCCCCATTTTATATCTATGGCTCCTTTATCATATATTAATTGGCCATATATGTGTGGGTTTATATCTGGGCACTCTAGTCTGTTCCATTCACCTATGGGTCTATTCTTGTGCCAGTACAAAATAGTTTTGATTACTGTAGCTGTATAGTATAGCTCGAAGTTAGGGAGTATAACTTCCCCATAGGGAAGTTTATATATATATAGGGTGTATATATTCCTCAAGCTTTGTTCTTCCTTCTCAGGATTGCTTTGGCTAATTGAGGTTTTTGTGTTTCCATATGTATTTTAGAACTATTTGTTGTAGTTCATTGAAGAATGCTGTTGGAATTTTGATAGGGATTGCATTGAATCTATAGATTGCTTTAGACAAGATGGCCATTTTGACATTTTTAATTCTTCCTATCCATGAGCACAGGATGTATTTCCATTTATCAGTGTTTTCTTTAATTTCTCTCATGAATGTCTTGTAGTTTTCAGAGTATAGGTCTTTCACCTCCTTGGTTAGGTTTATTCCAAGATATTTTATTCTTTTTGATGCGATTTTAAATGGAGTTGTTTTCCTGATTTTTCTTTCTGCTAATTTGTTGCTAGTATATAGGAATGTAAGAGATTTCTGTGTATTAATTTTGAATCCTACAACTTTGCTGAATTCAATTATTAGTTCTAGTAGTTTTTTGGTGCAATCTTTAGGGTTTTCTATGTACAATATTATATCATGGGCAAACAGTGACTATTTAGCTTCTTCCTTACAAGTCTGGATGCCTTTCATTTCTTTATATTGTCTGATTGCCATGGCTAGGACCTCCAATACTATGTTGAATAAAATTGATGAGACTGGGCATCTTCATCTTCTTTCCAGTCTTAGAGGAAAATCTTTCAGCTTTTTGCTGTTAAGTATGATGTTGGCTGTGGGTTTGTCATATATGGCCTTTATTATGTTGAGGTACTTGCCCTCTATATCTATTTTGTTGAGAGTTTTTATCATGACTGGGTGTTGAATTTTGTCAAATGCTTTTTCAGCATGTATTGTTGCCTGTGACTTTTATCCTTCTTTTTGTTGATGTGGTGGATGATGTTGATGGCTTTTCAAATATTGTACCATCCTTGCCTCCCTGGAATAAATCCCACTTGATCATGATGCATGATCTTTTTGATGTATTTTTTAATTTGGTTTGTTAACACTTTGTTGAGGATTTGCATCTATGTTCATCAGGGATATTGGTCTGTAATTTTCTTTTTTTTTTTTTGTGGTGTTTGCATCTGGTTTTGGCATTAGAGTGATGCTGGCCTCAATAAAATGAGTTTGGAAGTATTCCCTCCTCTTCTGTTCTTTTGAAAACTTTAAGGAGGATGGGCATTAGGTCTTCTTTAAATGTTTGATACAATTCAGCAGTGAAGCCATCTGGTTCAGGGGTTTTGTTCTTAGGCAGTTTTTGATTAACAGTTCAATTTTGTTGCTGGTAATTGGTCTGTTCAGGTTTTCTATTTCTTCCTGGGTCAGCCTTGGAAGGCTGTATTTTACTAGAAAGTTGTCCATTTCTTCTAGGTTGATTTGTTAGCATATACTTTTTCATCGTATTCTCTAATGGTTCTTTGTATTTCCATGGTGTCTGTAGTGATTTTTCCTTTATCATTACTGAATCTTTCAATGTGTGTTCACTCTCTTCTCTTCTTGATAAGTCTTGCTAGGGGTTTATGTATTTTGTTTATTTTCTCAAAGAACCAGCTCCTGATTTCATTGATTCTTTCAATTGTTTTATTCTTCTCAATTTTAGATCTTTATTATGTCCCTCCTTTTATGGATTTTGGGCCTCATTGTTCTTCTTTTTCTAGTTTCATTAATTGTGAGTTTAGAGTGTTCATTTGGTGGTGTTGTTCTTTTCTTGAGTTAAACCTGTACTGCAAAATACTTTCCCCTTAGAACTGTGTTAATTGTATCCTACAGGTTTGTGGGTGTTGAGTTGTTTTCATTTGTTTCCATATATTGCTCGATCTCTGTTTTTATTTGGTCATTGATCCCTTGATTATATAGGAACATGTTGTTAAGCTTCCATGTGTTTGTGGGCTTTTTTAAATTGTCTTTGCTGTTTATTTCTGTTTCATACCTTTGTGGTCTGAGAAGCTGGTTGGCACAATTTCAGTCTTTTTGAATTCACTGAGGCTCTTTTTATGGCCTAGTGTATGATCTATTCTGGAAAATGTTTGATGTACATTTGAGAAGAATGTGTAGCCTGCTGCTTTTGGGTAGTGTGTTCTGGAGATACCTGTTAGGTCCATCTGTTTTAATGTGTTGTTCAGTTCCTCTGTCTCCTTACTTATTTTCTGTCTGGTTGATCTGGCCTTTGGTACAAGTGGTGTGTTGAAGTCACCTAAAATTAATGTGTTGCATTCTATTTCCCCCTTTAATTCTACTAATATTTGTTTCACCTAATTAGTTGCTCCTATATTGGGTATATAGGTGTTCAGAATGGTAATATCCTCTTGGTAGACTGAACCCTTTATCATTATGTAATACCCTTCTTTGCCTCTTGTTACTTTCTTTGTTTTGAAATCTATTTTGTCTAAGTATTGCTACTTCTGCTTTTTTTGCCCTATTATTTGCATGAAGTATCTTTTCCATGTCATCACTCTTAGTCTCTATATTTCTTTGGATTTGAAATGACTGTTGTAAGCAGCGTATAGATGGGTCTTTCTTTTTCATCTATGTCTTGCATCTATGCTCTATGTCTTTTGATTGTTGTATTCAGTCCATTTACATTTAGGTTAATTATCCATAGATATGTACTTACTCCCATTGTAGGCTTTAGATCTGTGGTTACCAAAGGTTCAAGGGCAGCTTCCTTACTATCTAACAGTCTATGTTAACTTGCTTATTACACTATTCACACACAATCTAAAGGTTCTTTTTTTCTCTCTCTCTCCTTCTTTTTCTTCCTCCTCCACTCTTTATATATAAGGTGTTATATTCTGTACTCTTTGTGTATTCCTGACTAACTTTGTGAGTAGTTGATTTAACTCTGTATTGCTTAGAACTTAATTGGTCTACTTCCTTTACTGTGATTTTATGTTCTCTGGTGACAGCTATTGAGTCTTAGGAGCACTTGCATCTAGAGCAGTCCCTTTAAGATACACTGTAGAGACTACTTGTGGGTGGTGAATTCACTCAACTTTTGCTTATCTGGAAATTATTTAATCTCTGATTCAAAATTAAATGATAAGCTTGCTGGTTAGAGTATTCTTCATTGGAGGCTCTTCTGTTTCATTGCATTAAATATTTCATGCCACCCCCTTCTGGCCTGTAAGGGTCTACTGAGAAGTCTGCTGATAGCCTGATGGGCTTTCCTTTATAATGCCCATCTTTCAATACTCCCTGGCTGCTTTTAATACCCTCTCCTTGATCTTTGCAATTTCAGTTATTATATGTCTTGGTGTTGCCTTCCTAGGGTTCCTTGTGTTGGGAGATCACTGCACTTCCATATGACCTGAATGACTGTTTCCTTCCCCAGATTAGGGAATTTTTCAGCAACTATTTCCTCAAAGATTCTATCCCTTTGTCTCTCTCTTCTTCTGGAACCCCTAAAATGTGATATTGTTCCATTTAGAATGCTTCTCTCTTATTATTCTTTCATTCCTAGAGATCCCTTTCTCTCTCTGTGCCTCAGCTTCTTTGTTTTCCTGTTCTCTAATTTCTATTTCATTTACCATCTCCTCTCCCTCATCTAATCTAATTTTATATCCCTTCATTTTATGTTTCATTTCAGATACTATATTTTTCAAAATTTCTATTTCTTTGTTAAACTCCTCCCTGAGATCTTGAATATTTTTCTATAGCTCTGTGAGGTTTATTACTTTTATTTTGAAATCTTTTTCAAAAAGATTGGTAATTTCAGTTTCATTAAGCCCTCTTTCTGGTGTTTTTCTTGTAATTTTTGTTTGTACCAAATTCCTTTGCTGCTTCATTTTTTTTTAGTGTTTCCTGTGGAATAGTAACTTTGTCTAGGCAGAGCCCTCTAGTGCCCAGAAGTTCTACTTTCTGGAGCTGCATGTGTCTGCACCAATAGAGGGGATCACAGGCAAGCAGAACTTGCACTTGTCAGGAGGAAAGAGCTTGGCTGGGAGGGTTTCCTGCCTTTCTGACTGTAACACCTGCCTCCACTGCCAAGCCCAGTGGTCCATGTGTGCAGTGAGGAGCCTCTGTGGTATGCCCCTGTGGCTGCTGTGGGTGAAGCCACCCTCCAGCTGGCCTGGCATGATGACTTGGGCAGCAGGTGATCAGGACTGGCACCTGCTAGGAGGAAAGAGTGGCAGGCTACTACCACGGTTGGGGGACTTGTAGCTGCATTGCCAGCCTGGAGTATGGAGCATCTGAAGCTCCTGAGAGTTTGCAACCTGCTGGGCTGAGCATGCTGGGAAGGTTCTGTCTACCTGCCCTTTATCATGGGCAGTGAGCTCTGTGTAACCTTTGCCCCTTTAGTGCTCCTCTTGCTGCTGGGAACTGCCTGCCTTTCTTTTGTCTCGGGGATCTGGTTGTGCATATCTGTTCCACACAATGGCTGGAATCTCACCCTCTCCGAGTACTCTGCCTGTCTTCGCTTTCCAACCCCACCAGTCTCCGGAGCACCATGTAATGTGGTTTCATGCTTCTGGAGCAGATCTCCAGGGCTGGGTGTTCAGCAATCCTGGGCTTCTACTCTCTTCCCGCTCTGTTTCTCTTACTTCCACCTGGTGGCTGGGGTGGGGGAGAACTTGGGTCCTGCCAGATTGTGGCTTTGCTACTTTACCCTTTTCTGTGAGGTTTTCTCTTTTTCCCCAGATGTAGGCGGTCTGTTCCACAGTCTTCAGGTCACTTTTTTATGATTAGTTGTATTTGTTGTATTTTTGTGTTTATGTGATTTTGGGGAGGAGGTTTCTGCTTCACTTCTCATGCCACCATCTTTTCCCCCCCAGATCTCTGACCCATCATTATTACACTAAGTCCATAGTTTACATCAGCCATTCACTCTTGGTGTTGTATATTCCATGGGTTTTGACAATTGTGTAATGACATGTATCTGCCATTTGAGTATCATGTACAATAGTTTCACTACCCTAAAAATCCTCTGTGCTCTACATATTTATCCCTATTCCAACCCAACAACCCCTGATACTTTTATTATCACCATAGTTCATCTTTTCCAGAATATCAGCTAGTTGGAATTATACAGTGTGCCACCTTTTTCAAAATGACTTTTCACTTTAGAATATGCCCTTAAGATTCCTCCATTTCTTTTCATGGCTTAATAACTCATCTCTCTTTAGTGCTGCATAATATTCAATTGTCTGGATATAGCATGGTTTATTTGTCCATTTACCTAGTAAAAGACATCTTGGTTGCTTCCAAGTTTTGGCAATTATTAAAAAGTGGCTGTACACATGTGTGTACATGTTTTTGTGTGGATATAAGTTTTCAACTTATCTGGATAAGTACAAAGGACCAAGATTTCTGGATCATATGGTAAGAGTAGGTTTAGTTTTGTAAGAAGTCACTTATCTGTCTTCCAAGGTGGCTATACCATTTTGCATTCCCACCAACAGAAACATGACAGTTCCTGTTGTTCTATATCTCTTCCAGCATTTTTCTGTTGTTAGTGTTTCAGATTTTTGTTATTCTAACAGGTATATAGTAGTATCTCTTTGTGGTTTTAGTATGCAATTCCCTTATGACACATGATGTTGAGAATCTTTACATTTGCTCACTTGAAACCTTTCATATGCTCTTTATCTTCCATCCTATATGTTGGGTAACAATCCTTTATCATATGTGTCTTCTGAAAATATTATTTCCCAGTCTGTGGCTTATATTCTCACTCTTTTGAAAGTGTCTTTCGTAGAAGAGAAGTCTAGCTTATCAATTATTTTTTTCATAGACCATGCCTTTGGTGTTATATAAAAAAAGCAATTGCCATGCCCAAGATCATCTAGGTTTTCTTCTAGACGTTTTATAGTTTTGTGTTTTACATTTGTGTCTCTGATCCATTTTGAGTTATTTTTTTGAAAGGCTGTCAGTTCTGTGTCTAGAGTTTTTTGGTTTGTTTTGTGATGTGTTTGGAACACATTTTGTTTGTTTGGAAAAATGTGATGCCCACTTGTTCTGCCACCATTTGTTGACAAGACTATCTTTGCTCTATTGTATTGCTCCTTTGTCAAACATCAGTTAATTATATGTATGGGAGATCTATTTCTGGGATCTCTGTTCTGTTCCATTGAAATACTTGTCAATTCTTTTCAGCAATTCCACACTGTACTAATTGTTGGAGTTTTATAGTCAGCCTTGAAGTTCTTATCTTGTATAATGTTGAAAGGCCTTGAACAAATAGGTCTACAAATAGGAACTAGTGAATAAATCAAGTCAGTGAATAAATAAAATGTTTAATAGCCTAGTATGTTGAGAAAATAACATCGATTCAGGTGTCTAAATTTCAGTAAAGAACTTGACTATATCCTTCAAAATATTCTGTCAAAAAAATAGAGCATTCCTTCTCAATGTTTATAATTCACCCAGAAATATTGTTAAAAATGTAGATTTTGATTCAGGAAGTTTGAATGGGGCCTGAGGTTCTGCTTTTCTAATAAGTGCTCCAATTGATCTTACAAGCAAAATTTAAGAAGTATAATTTCATGTTTATTATCTCTTCTCTCAGGATTCTCCCACCCCTCTTAATGACTCTGACCCCTTGGAACTTAGTACATTATACAATTCAGTGATTAAAAATTCAGACTTCAGTGTTGGGCAGATGTGTGTTAGAGTCCCAGTTCTAAATTTGGTGGAAAAGTCACTTTACTTCTCTGAATTACTGTATCTGAAATGTACATACAATGAAAATGCCCTTATTCAATATGTGAGGAATAAGTGAGCAAAAAGAAAAACTGTATGTAAAATATCTAGACTTGTTATCTGAAAATGATAAAAATAGCATTATAATTATTATTGTTCACTTAATAATAATAGTAGGAATCATGGTGGTTTAAACAGGAGAAGTGATAGCGATACTGATTAGTATGATGTGTAAAATACAAAACAAGTATATCTTGCCAAATCTTGGGACATTTTATTGACCTCATGATGACTATGTTTGTCTCTTAACTTTTTATTCAACATCTCAAACCCGCTCAAAAAATTTGATAACATTTTATATAAGGTTAACAGCTTTCCCATTCTCATAAATACATTTCAAAATTCTGTGTCTTTTGATTTTCTCTATTGCCATCACCAAAACAGTTAAAACTACTTAATAAAAAGCTAATCAAGACATTTACACATTTACAGCATCTTCCTTTAAGAAAAACTTCCAGAGACTGACTCTGGAGATGTGTAAAATTTAAAAATATATTGGAAGTAGTTTTTTTTCAGAATTCTTGAATTTGAAACAGACAAAAAAAGTCAATTTAAAAATTCCTAACTCCTCAAGTTGGCCGCTAATCACTCACCCTCCAACCCTTCTTCCAGTCTATATAAATGTGAGAACTTCATAGCAGATAAAATATTCCATCATTTGCTGCTGCCAAATATCAAGTTTATGGAGATATTTTCCTTGGGTATATGTGACTCAAAGTTCAATCTGTGATAACCAAAACCTTTAGATTCGATTAAGAAAAATGAAAGTGCTTTTAAGATTACTCAAATATGTGACATTTATGTTAATTTACTAACTCTATCACTAACTTGGATGTTACAGTGGAAGGGAAAAAATGCCTCATTATTAATGGGCAGCACACTTGGTTATGGGTAAATCGCAAAACACCAACTGAGAGCTGTTAGTAGGCCCATGAACATTTCTGATTCCCCTTAAATAATCAGCATCATTTCGCCAATCCATAGAACCAAGAATGCAACAATTGAAGAATTACTTTTTCTTGGCTAATCATCAAAATCCATAAAAGTAAACTAGAATTAGAGACATGTTATGGACATCTCCAAACCATTTCTGTAACTAGTAGACATAGTCTTGGCAAACTTTTTCTCTCTTATCCCCTTTTTGCTTGAGAGAGAATGAACTTAAGAAACCCAAGAAGGAAAGATGAGGAAATATCATGAAAGATAACACACATTTAAGTCACACAGGATGCACCCTATATTCTTCTGATATAAAGAAAAATGTCATTAACAGGCTCTTACAGATTCTTAACCTTTCATTCAGCTTCCTAATTTCATGCCTTCAAAATAGCTAGGCTTCCAAATTTTGCCAAATGCCTGAACTTTCTGTTTAGTACAGGGTTTCTTTTAATAACAGAGAGCTAACAACATTCTCTCTAAAGAGCTCTTGCCACTAGGCTTCTTGTTATCTACCAAAAAAAAAAAAAAAGCCTCGCAAGTACTCCCTTGACCTCTTCTGACAGAGAAAACCAGGTTGATAATTTAAGCTTAAAACATAGAAAGGTTAAAGTATAAAGCCCAGAAATGTCCTCATGACGTTTAACGTGAGTTCAGGACTTACATATATGGCTTCAGTGATCCTTATAAGAAAAGGCAGAATGGTTTAGTGGATCAAACGAAGTATGTGAATTGGAATCAGATGCCCGTGAAAGCCAGCCTTGAACTTGCCACCTGGAAAAATCCTTTTAATCATTTTGTCCTTAGAGAATCGTCACTTACCAAAGGGTGTACCACCTCACACAGATGCCGGGATGAAAATTTGTAATATATAATTAGAAGTCACAGTGTCATTAAGCAGATCCTAACTCTATTACAACATATCCTGAGCTTAGATTGAGAAATGAAAACAATTGAATTCAACATTTTTTTTAATATATATGTAATGCACTCACTCTAGCATACACATAAAATTAACCAACTACACCTTCATACCCACAGCAAGAGCACATATTGTCATTTAGTCATCTTGCTAAAAATTGAAAATGAATGTCTTTGCAAATGTTAATGTTCTCATTCAAAATGTTCTTTTCTAAAATTGGAATCATTCTTCAGTGCTTTCATTTTTCACATTTGTAGCATTATTTTGTAAATGGATAGCTCCAAGCAATTTATAATGAGGTTACATTAATTTGCTACAACAAATTCAGAATTCTTAAATGTTGTATATTGTTTGGCTTTATATCATGCAACACATGTCATAGATGCAGCATCATAAGTTTTTTTGAGATATTAAAGGAGAAAGTAAAATTTATCTCACTTATTCATTCACTTAATCCATTTATTTATTCAACATGCAATTATTAAATACCTTATATTTCCAGGCTTTATGACAAATGCTAGGTATACAATGTTAAAAAAAGAAAAAAATACAACAAATGCCCTTATGGAACTTATACTTTAGTGGGAAAGACAAACCTAAAATAAATTAATGACTATATGTAAAAAGAATAATAAAAATGCAAAAAATAACTTGAGAAATCACCTATATGAAACAATACCAGTTTTGTAAGTTTAAATAAGAGAATTGAGGCATAAGTCTGAGGAACTGGAAATTAAGCTGAGTTCTGAACTTTGAGGAAAAGTTAGGCAGGTAAAGGACATTCCAGAGAATTCATAACATGTGTGAATGCTTGGAGTTGGAGGTCAGTACCTTCAAGGAACTGGAAGAAAACAGTATTATTTGCCCAGTGAGTTAGGAAGAGAATGTTTGGAGATGCAGTTGGGAAGGTATTCAAACCTACATTCTACTGGGTCATGTTTATGTCCTTGAAAAAAATCAATTCAATGGCATTGAATTTTGTTTTAACACAGCATGATTCAAAATATCTATTTTTAGTATCTGCATGAGAGAGGTGCCATTTATTTAAATCAGCAAAACAAAAAATGAGAAGCAAAATCTGATTGAAAAAGAGCAAAAATTAGGTAAATTTTGAGCATAATTTTTTTTTAAGCATTGAGAATTCCAACGAATGTATCAAATGCATAGGATACATACACGTGCATCTCATTAGCAGGTTCACGTCTGGAAATTAAAATATGGGGTCATTTAAATCCCTTAGTCATTAAAGACTGATGAGAGAGCAGCTCTCCTGTAGAAATTTGAGTAGAAAACAGATTGGAATACATTTTACAGTGAAAGGAAACTGAAGAAGTGAAAGCAGTCATTCCCAACAGCTCTTTTCAGACACTTGCATGAAGTTTTTATATGTTAGGACATATAAGTTATGTCAAAGAGGGATTTTTACTTGTTTTTGCTCTTATTTTTTAATATGGGAGGATACCAGGGCATATTTGAATGCTGGAATGACTCAGTTGGAAAGGAAGAATTGAAAATACAAAGAAAAGTAGATATTGAAAGAAACAAGTAAAAATCAGTATGTTGAGCAATTGTGGAAGGACCAGGTCTGTGGCAGAAGTGGAGGACATAGCATATGGGAGGGAAGGAATGATGATCTTTAAGTAATTAAGTAAATTACTTAATACAATTGTAAGATAATCCCGTTTATAGCTACCCTGTTTCAGAGTATAACTCTGATGTATTTTCTGCTGCTGTTTAACCCAATTTGTTGATATCCTGTGCTTTGAAGTTTGAGACTAATGGATCAATATTAAGCATGTTTTTAAGTATGTATTTGCACGCATACATACAAGGCTCAATGTATGGCGTGGCCACAAAGGCCATGGAATCCTGAGAAGTCTGTTTCCTTCTTTAAGTATCTGTATAATACCAAATCTGCACAAAACCTGCGGAGAACATGGGGGAAAGTGAAAATGCTTGGCGAGAAAAGAAAGGAACATGTATCTTCTAACTTGTGTGCCCACTCTTGCCCCCTTTTTGTTGAAGGCTATGTTTCGAGCAAAACAACTTCAGTTTTTTCACTGCTGCCTCCTAGGTCTCATGCTTCTCATCTTATTTTAGGAAAATAGATTGAGCTAGATAAAATTTAATGCAAGTGAGTGATCAAAGTTAAATAATGGGCATTTGTAAGTGGAATCATGTCTCATTCATCTCATGTTCATAGTATGATTTCTTTCAAAGTACATGTACGTGGAGGTTGCAAATGAATTACGGTTTCAACAAAGGACACTAGAGTAACAATAGTTAAAGTCAAACTGATTTTTAGGATGCATAATTCCACTAATGCATGCTATAGAGTTTACAGAGAAGAAAATACATTGTACAAAGTCTAGAGTAAAAACATTCTGTGGCGTAAGCCTCAGAATTTAGGGCAGTAAAGAATCATATGGATAGCTTTCAAAAACACAGATTTGGGGGATCCCCAGATATTTGGATTCAGTAGTCTGAAGTGGGTCTTGGGAATCTGCACGTAAGCAAGTTTTCCAAGTAATTGGGTTACAAAGTGACCATATATCACAATTTGAAAAACAGAGGCTTCAAGAACATGGTCAGAACGGCTCTGTTACACAAATTTCAACTTCCAGTAATTAAACTAAGTGGGAAAAATGCAGGCTGGAGAACTGACTGAACTTGCTTTGACCTGATAAGTCATCTCCTCTTTTAGACTAGAGAAGGTGAGGAAAAAAATCTTTAGAACCTAATAAAATCCTAAACCAATTTAGGATTTTATTCATTAGAGGAGATATTTGTAAATTTTACTAACAGAATATTATAAAACCAAACTTGTACCTTCATGTAATGGAACTTTTCACATTTTCCATGACAGCCTCAAATTAAAGAGGGCCAATGAATTTCAAAGTTTATCTTAAAATTAAATTTTAAAGCATATTCTTGTAATATGTTATAATTATGTGGGCATCAGCAAAGAAAAGTGAATTTAACAATGATTATAGACAGATAGCAAAGTATGGTTGTATTGAAATGATAATCACTTGAATATTTAAAATTATGAAAGGCAAAGGAGATGACTGAATAATATAATTAGTCCTAACAGGTAAACAGTTCCATATCCACAATACTACTAGATTGTGTTGGTTACACAGGCCAGAATAAAGCTATAAAAGAAATAAAATATCCTTAGTTTGAATGCAGACAAAAATTAAATCAGAAAAATTCTAAATATTTATCCCTCCAGCCATATCACAGTGTCTTAATTAGAATTAGTATGCAGAAAATATTAAAATTGGGTAGAGTGATTCCTCCCACTTTTCTTTTCAAATTGTTTTAGTTTTCTAGGTCTCACGCTATTGCATATAAGTATCAGAATAAACTTGTCTATGACTGCTAAAATCCATGGTCTGATCTTGACAGAAATTATATTAAATGTATATCAATTTGGGGAGAATTGACATCTTTAGCTTGCTGAGTCTTCCAATCCATGAACTTGGTACACATCTCCTATATTTTTAGATATCAGATCTTGCTTGTAGCCCCAGCAAAGCACTGGGTGTTATCAATGGGTAAACCTGAAGAGGCTGTGTATTTCATCAAATTGAAATTATTGTAACATTAGATAGACTTGTATTTCATTCATTTTTACTCTACAAAATGATTATTTCATCTTCTCCAAGCCAGATGGAATAATGGACAGATGAACTGGCCTACAATGTCCATGTGTGAAATATTATTGGGGATGTTAAACATTTTAAATAGTATGGAGTTTTTGTGAGACAATTAAAAATTCCTGTTTATTATTATCTCCATGGAGCCAATAAAACCTCAATATAAATGATACATAATTAGTGAATAGGTTAAAATACTGTAACTAAGAATGTCCAACTCCAGTGAAATGCCGTGGGGTGAGCAGGTCTTTCGAGAGGCCAGAGAGGCAGTGGGTGAATGAAAGTAAGGGTAGTATGCATCAACTCAACACGGGGACCATTTGCTTCATTTGCCTTCAGCATTATTAGCTCCCTTTTCTTCCCAGCTATTTTTCTATGTCATTTGAAATTAATTCCAAAGTGTGTATCTTGAGCGTCTGGACAGGATAGGTTAAGAAAGGATAAGTAACCCAAAGTGATTCATACTAGGCTGTGAAACTCCCTAAATGTGGTCTGTTCACCAGTTTCCCATAGGCCCAGGTTCTGAAAGTATATTTTTGCATCCTGTTTCTCATTTTACGTTCAGACTGTGGAGAGAGAAACTTCTCAATTAGGCTATGCATTAGATTCATTTGTGATATGATTTACAAACAGATTTGCCAACACCCATCTCCCCCTAAACCCCAGGATAACAGAATGAAAAGCTCTTAGCCACATGTACATGTACCACTTTTAAAACCCCAGAGGTAATTCTGACACAAGCCTAGATGTAGAGCATTGGTGTGCAGATGAAGGTAGATAATCCCAGTTATTAAAACCAACAGATGCAAAGGGCTTTTGGAAAAGCTATTGTAACTTCCTACTGATCTCTGCTTTTTCTATAGCTAAATTAGATTTTCATGGGAAATCATGTTTGTGACTGAAAGGGGAATTTATCTGGTCACAGGTGGAAACCAGCGGTATCATGGCCTTATGATTTAGAAAGCAGTAGGAGAGGTAAACATTGCTAGTATCGGATAAAGGGGAATTTTGTTTTGGCAGGAAACTGTAAACCTTTCTGTGGGGTTAAGCTCTACAGCACCTCCAGCCAATTAGTGAGAACAACATTGATAGGGAAGCTTTGCAAAAATGGTCCTAAGCCTCCCACACTAAAGAACACAACAAAATTCTGGAAATTTATAGACAAATTATGTGGAGTTAAGGTGCACAATCAAATGCAGTCAATTAATGCTATCACTATAAATCAAGATTACAGCTTGACATATAAATAACAGTTTATAATAAACATAAATAACATCACAAGTGACTTAATTTAGCAAATCACACAGGCTTCTGTGCATGGTCAGTCTACTGAACTGTTGAAGGGAAAATGAGCCAATTTACCACTGGCAGAAAGATCGTTGGAATACTGATTCAATATTAAACAGACATCAGAAGAGCTGAGAGCTGAAAGAAAACGACAGGCAAGGAAATTAAAGACAGGTAGCAAACAAAACCCCAAAGGTTTGGAAAACAAGTTTGGAAGTTTGAATTAATAGCCAAAGGAACTTCATGGTCCTGTAAGACCCAGAAAACAGGCCCTGCTCAGCCCCGGGATGGACGGCGACCCAAATACTCACAAGAGACCGGTCTTGATGCAAACAGCAAGAGGTTTATTGATTCCACCAGCGCGCTGGGGTCAAGACTCATGACTCACGCAGGAGCAGAGTCCGACCCCGAGCAGAAATCACAGGAGGTTTTAAAGGAAAAGGGACCACAACCAGGGGGAGGCAAGGGGGAGGTCTGCTGATGATTCAATAGCAAAAATATTTCAATTAGGGTCTCACAGGGCTTTATCTTCACAGTAGGGTCTCACAGGGCTTTATCTTCACAATCTATCAGTTTTGGGGAGGATTACCTAGGCACGGGTTTGCAAGCTATTGTGTCATTGTGTTCAGGCCGGTTTTTATGACTCAGGCCAAGGGTCAGAGCCTACTTAAAATTTTCCTATTCTTTCAGGTGGTTTCGGGGAAACTGAAACTCAGGCCTCTGATTTCTGAGGCTTTCTGGGGCCTGTCATGGCATTAGTTTGGTCCTTTCAGTCCATTATAATATGTAACCTGCTCAACAGTGGTTTTGAGACAGAAGGCAGCAGAGAGCGTAGGCTGTGCTCTGCAGTGACGGGTCAGACTGCCTAGGTGCAAAGGCTCCACAAACACTCACAAGCCAAGCCGTTTAATCTCTCCTCTGAAAAAAATGAAAGATGATAATGGTGGTACCTAACTCAGAGTTGTCTTGACGGTGATACATGTTAGTGAACATAGCATGGTACGCAGCGCGTAGTAAGAATTCAATAGACGTCAGCTATAAAAAAATTGTTGAATTTTCATGTTTTGGCTTCTATCGTTAAAACTTAATTCATTGTGTTACTGCAAGACATGTTTTTTTTTTTTGTCCATGTGTTTGGTTAAGAGAAGAAGTCTGTTTTCAGCAGTAAAAAAGTCACTCCTAAAATAGCAGAGTAGTGGAGCTGACCTTCTGCATTCCTGTGGGAGAACCAGAACTAAAACACAGAGCACACAGACGGCGAGCAGAGAATATTAGGTCCTGGGGACTGCTGTAACGAAGGGCCACCCACTGCGTGCCCGAGAGCCGGAAACATGCTGACTCGTGGGTTTGAGAGGGAAAGTCTGAAACCAAGCTACCACCAAGGCCATGCTCCCTCTGAGATTCTGGGTAGAACTCTTCCCGGCTTCCTCCTAGCTCCCTCCCCGTCACCCCACAACTCCAGCCACCCCAGCCAACTTGGTGCCCCACAGGACTTACCAAATCCCTCCCTGCAGGGATTTGAACAGTTCGTGCCCTTTGCCAGACGCATTCCTCCCCAGTATCACTGTTTACCCCTCATTTCCTCAGGTCTTTATACAAATATCACTTTATCAGAGAGATAGCTTGTCTTGACTGCCCGAGTGAAAGGAATGACAATAAACCTTTCATCTAACCTGCCTCGTTGTTCTCCATGTCTCTGATATGTTCGAAGTCTTACTCTTTGTTAATGTCTTAGTCCAGTAGAATAAAAATATCACTGTAGGCTGTGTTTTTGTCTGTTCTTGTCATTGCTTTACGTAGTCCAAGAACAGAGCCTGTATACATGAGGCACTCGATAAATATCTGCTCAATGGATACGAAAAAATGAGATATGATGATCCTTGCAAGGTACTTGGAAAGGTATCTCACATATTGTCACCACTCAGTACATGTAAATTACTGTTGTACCACTATTAATAAATCTTGCTCCTTGAGAAAATGGATGACCATCATCGTTATTGTACTTATTGAGGTTATACGATGTTTCAGAAAATGTGCTGTTCATTCCTTGTGTTATTGCATGTCACCCTTTCAACAATTCTATGAGGCAGGTATTGTAATTATTAATATAACTATTTTAAAAACGGAAAAACAGACATTCAGAAGTAGAATATTTGTTCTAGCTCAGTGATCTTATAAATATGGAGTGAATTCTAATCTAGGACATCGAGGTTTCAGATTCCATCTTCTTCAGCAACTATACAATGTTGTCGTCTTATACTTCTTACCAAGGAAGACTCCAATAAGACCTTTGGAAAATAGTATAACGTGCCCAAGAAAAAACAAGTGTAACTAATAAAACCTCAATATATATGTAATATAATGTAAGTGTACGTATTAGTGTCTAGGTTAAACTGTTCCTAAGAATGCTTATAAGTCAATGATACAAATAAGGAATTTATTTGTCCTGTGATCCCCATGTGCATTCAGAACACAGGCATGTTCCACCGGGATGCTCTGCATTTCTCTAGGTTACTGCCTTCATCTGCATGTCTAATTTGGGTCACAACTACATCTCAGTTACAGTCCATAGAGAGAGACATCCAAAGCACTAACCTTCTTTGAGTCCATCGGAAACATACTTACTGTGGAAAAAGGAGAGAATTAGAAAAAGGAAAAAGTGGAGCTTGGAGGAACAACAAATCATACACCAAAAGGACAAAAATGCTCATAGAAATAGAGTATGATTAATTATGATGCAAGTATATATTTTGAGAAAACTTTTCAAATGTGTCTAAAGTTCAGTTTAACCAAGGAGCTTTAGCAGTACGGAAGACGTTTCACAGCAACACAGAGCAAAACACTGAAAGGGAAGAGAGATTCAAATTACTGTGCAGCACAGAGCCCCTCACTCCAATATTGTTGGCAAGAAGTGCTTAGGGTTCTTAGGGTCACAGGAAGAAGTGAAGCATTTTTCCAGGTACTGCGCAGTGGTACTTTTCAAGCGGAAAGGAATAAAACTTGTAGTTAGCAAATCTGGAGTTGTTCTCTTCAGTTTAGTACTCAGATATGGTGGTAGGTGGTCTTATTTTTGTGTCCCTCCATGGTTGTCAATTAATGTGGGTGTTCTGTGGAGTTATTCATGTTTACAGAATACCATAGCCTAGGTATTTGGATAAGGCCAATTCCCTGAAGGTCTCACTCTCCCACCACAACCCACTTAGGGTTGTCAAATAAAATACAAGAGTTCCAATTAACTTTGAATTTCAGACAGATGGTAGATAATTTTTTAGTTTAAATACATCCAAAATTTTGTGGTTTAGGACAAACTTATACCAAATAATAATTTATTATTTATCTGAAATTCAAAGTTAACTGGATGTCCCCTATTTTTATTTGCTATATCTAATAACCCTTCTCCCAACCGCTTTCTCAGTTTCTGTTTAGGATTAAAGGACTAAGCTTAGCCATCTCCCACTCCATGCCCCCCGTGTTAGGGGAATTTACCCAGGTTTGAAACTCACTTATTAATCCATTCACTTAGGCCAGTGTCTCTCAGGTCCTCTTAATAGTAGCTGGATAGTGATTCCAACTGAGAAACTTTGCTTATTGGCTGTGAATAACTTTCATATATTTAGAAATTAATTCAGTTCAGGTCTAACCATGACCACCGCCAAGGAGCCGAGCGCCGCGGGGAAGTCGGCGCAGCAGCAGGAGCAGATGCTGATACTTGTGTCACGTGACTCAGATGTCATCAACCTGGTTTCCAAAGCCACGTACAACATCAGATCAGTTAAGAAGATTGAGGACATGGGGGAGAACTGAGCACCATGTTCCATGTCTCCAGTCATGAAGGACTCAGTGGGTGGGGTTCCACGGAAGAAACAGAACATGTGCTTTCCTATTTGGAGATATGCGACAGATTAATTAAATGATGCTTATTACAAAAAAAAAAGAAAGAAAATATCATCCCCCATCCACCACAAAACCACATACAGTTGGGCAATTGAGGTGACCAGACTGAAGTGTGGTGGCGTGGAGAGCTTTTATACAAATGTCATAGATTACACTGAATTTCAGGCAATAAGTCCATTCCTAAGAAGTCTTGGTAAATCTTTTAAAAATTCAATACAGTTTCAAATACACAATGGTTTCTATTTCATTTGTAAACAGGAACATTTTTAAAAGTAGAGGAGTTTACTATTTTAAGATAATAAATGTCAGTTAAGCGATTAATTAGACTTTTATATATATATAAATTCCATCTTAATGGAAAATTAAACACAAAAACTGAAGTCTTCATGGTACTTTGTGCTTTTCAAAGGCATAATGGTCCTAAATGTTCCAGCTCAGGCTCTCATGCTAGGGTCTATTTGCCCCTAAAAACCGAAACAGCAGCATTTTGACACATGCTTTGCAATTTCTACCAATTGAAGACAGTTCAGAGATTAGATAAGAATAATGACAAATACTGTCTCTCATCTGAACATAGCAATCTGATGGTTGTATTCTCAAGGCTGTTTTGGTGTCAGTGGCACCTTCTGTGTCTGGAAAAGAATAGCTGTGTCACTCTAGAGGGGTATGTATCCTTGTATGAAAGCACAGGAGGTCTCCACTAGTGTTAGTAGATTCTATATTCTGAAATTCCTTTATTCCCAAAGAAGCCCAGTTCTCAGGGACATTCTGAAGTACTGATCATCTGTGAGATGAGGAGGAAAGCAGTCTATTCATTTAGTGTTCTTTGGAACGGGAAAAAGTCATCCCCACCTACCACCAAGAATTCTGCCAAAAGGCATAGAACACAGTGGGCAATAGAGGTTAGGCTAGTCCCAACTCATATGCCATGAGTAATATCAGGAAACAGCTTCTCAGAAACATTTGGAGTCATGAAAAATCTTTCCTTCCTAAATAGCTTTTCCCTTAAAACTACTCAGGAGTGAAGAGGTCCTCAAATGGGGAAAAGTCTGTATACATCATATATAGATTAAACACTCTGTATATGTTATATAAAACCAAAATCTTGATTCCTTTTTTTATAGCCTCTCTGAATTTTAACTTAAGGAATTGACTTTTAAATTTTCATTAGTAAGAGCAGTTGATTTTACATCTATAGCTACCATTTAAAAGATATGAATTTTTAAAAGTTTTGGAAAATGAGCAACAGTAATATAGAGAGTGCTTATAAATATATACATATTGCAACAGTACAATATGGAGTATTAACATAATATATACATGATTGTGTATCAGGTACTATTCTAAATTTTTTAAATGCTCCAGGTAAACAATGAACTGCTTTGGGATTTTGATGTAATTATTCATTATATAGATTGCAATAACATCTTAATATGTAATAGAAGTATATAATATGACAAAAAATATATAATATGAAATCATCCCACTCAGAGATTTATGTGTCTTGTACTATCATAAAAAGTTATGAGGTTGTAGAGTCAATTTTGCCATATTATTGTAATTGATGTCCAATTCTAAACAAAATACTATTCTCATTATTTGGTATTTCTTAGATCTATCGCTTACTATTGTTTTGCCAGATAGTCTGGTAAATTTCTGGTCAGTTTACAGATGAATAACTCAGCTTTTTACTTGATTGACCCTTAAACTAGTCTCTGTATTTTCCCCTAGTCTCACTTTCAGTGAATTCTACCAAATCATCCCTTATTCAGTATCATGACTGTGTCGATCATTTTCAGTATAATTTGTTTTGAATATTTTTAGAGAAAGTATAGTCTAATTTATTTTCCATATTGCTAATTATAACATATGCTCAAATTAGTATTTGATAGCTCTTTTAAAATATGTTATTTCTACATGTGCAGTGTTTTATATGAATCATTCATCTATGAACTTAAAATAAAACAATGTCACTATTTCTTTTGACCAGGGGCATACCTTTTTTCCCCCTATTAATCTTCTATTTAATTGCTAACTAGCTATATTTCCTCTGTGTCTTCAGTTCATATGTGCTAGATGAATTCCAGTCAGAGAGCTGTTAAAAGAATGTTTATGAAAAATAAGATCCCTGAAGAGAATAACTTTAGAGAACTTTTCCAGTTTCAGTGGATTCTGCATATTTTAAATATTATATTGTTTTAAAATCCACAAAATAATGTAGTTATATGAGAATCCAATGACCATTTGAGAGAAAGGAAACCATTTCTAGAAATTAAGGAAAAATTAACATAGTATTATCATTAGACTGAAGTAGGTTCATACTCTATGGCATAGCAAATAGTGTTTCACTCTGCAATACTAACACATTAAAAAGTGTGTCTATCAATTATTGAAAAGGGGATTCCAACTTCCTAAAAATAGAATATACCCAATGGTTGTCAACATTTTTAATTTTCTTTGTAACTTTATTAAAATACCCTTATAGGCCAGTCAAGTAAAAATTCATATCGAAACTTGCATTTTTGAGAATTATGGGAAAAACTGAATCCATCCCAGTAATTTCTCTTTGAGCTATAATTACAAATTGTTACCAATCCACTTTCTATTGGAATGCTGCAATTTCAGTCTGATTGGTATTGAGGGTACAATTTCTGGATGCTGAAAGACAAAGAAAAATAGATAACATTAGTTAAACTTCCATAAAGATTCATGAATTCCCAGAATAACTGCTCAATTAGGTATGTAAAAGACTTTTAGTAAAGTGGCTGTTGTAGAAAATCATTATTGCATGCTTAGCTATAATAGACAAAACATGTTAATATAAGTCTACAAGACAATAAGCAAAACAAATTTCCATCAAAAGCAGGTAAATTGATAACTTAGTAGCATTTAGATCCTCAGGACCTATCATTTTTAACCAAACACAAGATTTGCAACAAAAATACTGTGGCTAATTCTTTCTCTCAATTCATCATCATCAACAGAATTCCTGAGTGGAATTAACTGTGCTGAAATCTAGATTGACAACATATTTAATACAAGTGTTTAATTTTGCCAAAGACTAGGAAATATCTTTCATACACATGGAATTTGGAATTTGCAATAGAAAGAAATGGTGTCATCATGAATAACTGAAATGGAATTTACCATGTGACTCACTGATCCCGAGAAGAAAACCTTTCAAATCTGGTAACATTAAAATGCTAATATTTTAATTCTACAGGCATTCTCTAATAATGTCCTTAAGCATCATGTCAATAGAAAGATGGGGAATGCTGTAATTTTAGAAATGGAAAAATTGAAACAAAGATGTTAGATCATCATGTTAAACTCAAGCTACTTAAAAGGTTAATGCATATTCTTATTTCTATTTTTTCAAGACAATAGATAACAATTTTCTTCTAATAATTTATATTTTTCCTTGAAATTTAAATGTTTAGACAATGTAGGGAGGAGAATATGAAATTTACCAGTGGGAAAAACAGCTCATTTTTTCTTGTTGAATAATAACTTAATTTTCTGGAAATTTAGTTGGCTATGGTCCAAAAAATGATTTCACTGCAAAGATATTAGTTCACCCTTCTCAATAATATGTCCAAATTTGTCTCTAAAATCAATTAACTGTCCTGCCAAGTACTGTTGATCATAAAACTTAAAACTATATTGATTCCTCCTTAAATAGGGAGGTTAAAACATCTTTTTAATAAAAAACAAATGGGTACGTTGAGGTCATAAAATTCTGTGCAAACAATAATCTAAGTCCTATTAACCTCCATGCTATCACGGTTAAAAACAGTTTTCAAACATGACATAATGAAATGATTACACTAAGTCAAGTTTCTGAGTGGAAGAAGAGATGATTAAAACAACAAGAATTTACCAGAGCTGCAAGAAGAGAAGTGTTGAGTGGGTCAGCAGACATATTTACCGTAAAAAAATCTACATAAATGAGCCTAGACAGAGAAAGCATCTGTGAATTTGTTAAATTTGAAAACTCTGAGGAGAATAATAAATATAGAGCAGGCAGCATGAAAAAAATAAGTCAGTGGAGTTTGGCAGTCTACCGTGCTAAAAGTAGTTGTATGTACAAAAATGGAACCTTATACAGCTGGCTTAAGTATAAAGAACCAACGTGTAGAGCCAAAAATTCTAGTGCATTAAGAGCCCTCATAGAATACGCAATAAAAAAATTAAGTTTTTAATAACATTAAGGAATGTATTTGGGACATATAGTTGAGAAAAAGGGACTAAAGGGTTTTAGAAAAAGAGAATAGACAAAATAATTGCTGTGAAACTAATATCAGTTTATCATTAACCCAGTGCCATGGCTGAAGCACATCTATATGGTCACTACCTAGAACCTATTTGGCTCTCTTTAGGTAGTGTATTAGAGTTGGTTTAAAAGTAGATGCTACAGAAAACAGAAATAATTATTTTTTCTGTTCATCATAGAAAATATACCTCATGACCAATATAGGGGCAATTATGTTTCTAACATTCATTTTAAACCTGTAGTTGATAAGCATATTTAATTACTTTAAAATCATTTATTATTAGGTACATATTGAAATAAGATTACAAACACTTTAATGAGTGGCAGTGAATGACATTCCATCAGCAAAGTCAGTGTTGGACTATACATTTTCAAACCTTATCTCAAAACTACTATTTTGAGGCACTGTCCTAATTCTGTCTTCAGCAGCAAGCATTTCAAGAGGACTATACTCCTTCAATCTGTAGCAGTCAGAGACTTCCTTTCTACCATGCTGGTTGAAGCTGAAGTAGACGTCATCAGGGAGGGACTATCTCCTACTTTGATGCTCCTGGGAAGACTTGGATCCAAGAAATTCTCTAATATGATTTCTGTCCCATGGTAAATCTGGGACAAAATTCAGTCATTCCCTTACCCTCTCATTCACTAACTCAAAAATAGTATTGTCTACTATAGTCCAAGTCTGAGGTGCTGGAGGTTGTTAGACAGCACAGGGCCCTTGCACTCATTACTGAAAAAAAGCACTGCTCTTATTAAATTTTAAAAAATGACCATATTTAATAAACTACTAAAAATTACAGACACAATGAATCACAGTTGTCTCCAAGAAAGCAATGCATTCTATAATGAAGTTTTACAACTATTTCTCCTCTCTTGAGGGTTAGTAATAATTTTCAAGACTAAGAAGTTACAACCCTGTTTTATTCCATTTATCATCTGTCCTCTTGCTTTTGGTCTTCCATCTTCTGAAGCTGGTTATTGCTGGTACCACGACCTGAGTTGATCGTCTCAGAGGACCTCCATCCTCATTTCAAGAAGAACTGCCAACTCCCTCAATACATTTCTCAGCATGATAATTCCATCACTCTGGGGTTTGCTACCCCTGTCATAGAGCCTTATAATTGTATATGTGTGTCTTCTCTCCCTCATTCTCTGTGTACCCCATGCATGGGAGGTATGCACAGACATGCTTCCACTGCTACCTCTGTCCTGTCCCAGGATGTTGGGCTCGTCACCTTCCCTGCATCCTCTGTCCTCACAGGTAGTCTTCACTACTCTATTGCCTGTTCAGGCTTGTCCTGTATTTGTCAGTTTTGACTTTGTGACTTTGGGCCTGGGAAGAGAAGTTATTTATTCACCACTCGGTAAATCACATTATCTCAGGTGAAAAATATTACTTCCATGCCCTACTGAAAGAAAGAGTTCCAAGAAGCTGTTAAACTTCTTTTCTGAAGTACTGTTCTTTTTGTTTTAAAAAGCTCCATAGCTGGACAATTATACTGACTCTTACCTCCAACTGCAAATATAGTAACCCACTTAGCACCCTGTTGAACTTTGTGTAATGGCACACTTCGTCGTGTGTGGCCCAGTTATTAATGGCCATGGTAACCTCTCTCATTCGACCCAATTGGAAAATATGTTTCTCATCATTTCTTTACAATTAGCATTTCCAAAAACAAAATTATCTGAACATTGCCCAAACCTCTTAAGCCTTCCTTTTCCTTCTGACTTTCCTGTTTCTATCAAACTCTACCCAAATAGGCTAAATATCTTTGAGTCCCTTTCCTTCATCAATGCTCATTTGCCTGTAAACTCCTAACATTCTTTGGGTTTTTTTGTTCCACCTACACAACCATTTGCTCTTCTTTATTCAAAATTCATCTTCCCTAGTAGATTTTCTCATTAACTTTAACTGAGAGTGTTTTACTCTTTTGACAGATCTTCCCATCTCTATCACTCTTATTTTTGTAGTCAAATCATCAAACGTTTAGCTTTGACACATCATTCTGATTCTAAAAAGCCCACAATATTTCCCTAATATCTAGAGAATAAAGCCCATATTCCAATACCCTTTGTTTTTGCTCACCCAGGATATAGTCTCTTCCCTGAATATTATTTGATTTTTCTTATCTGTCCCTTCTAAAAATCTGTGCCTGTAGAATGTTCTTCTACTCCGCCCCGCTGCCATGCCTCTAAGCTAACATTGCCTATTGCTCAAATCACAATTTCAATTACTTAAGTTTAGGGCAAAGTACTCTGTCTATGGTCCTCAGGCAAGACCTAATTATTCCTCTAAAATCCTTATCATTGACTCTCTCTGCCCACCTTTCTCAGTATTGTGTTAATTTGTATGATTTCTTTCTTTTGCTTTGCTTTGCTTTTCTTTATAGCTTGGGTCATTTTTTTATCCAAAGTGTACCATGGAAAATACAATTTTTTTTTCCTGGGATTCACTTGTACCTTGAGAGAAATGACTGTGTTTCCTCTTACATGGAAAGAACATGAGTCTTGCAGTCAGATAGCTCTACCCTTCCTGCGGCCCAAGGGACTCTGAGTGATTTGGTGCAAGGTATGGACTAAAGCTTGCAAGTTTAAACAGTCCTGACCTCAAGCTAAGGAAGTTGCAGTAAAAGAAAAATCAGATTCAGTCTGTGGCAGTCGAAAAGAGAATCTTGCAATGTCTGGGTGTCTTCCATGAATACAAGTCCAAAAAACTGAAAAGGCAGGATATCACCATCCTTGGAAGCCCCCCAGGTCTTTACATTGTTTCTTATCTGTGCCCCATCTTGCTGTAGCTCTGTGCAGTGATCACCTGTGTCTTGTCAATAATGGGGTTGCTTTGAGGCGTTTCCTAGGTCATAGACTCTCTCCAGCCTTTTTCATCTGGAGATAGATGTTCATGAGCGCCTCTCCGATTTAGTTAGGGAATGACTGACTATCCCACACTCCCACCATGGCATTTCTCACTTAATCATTTTCATGAAACTCCCCAAAACTGAAATAAGAAATCTTATAGCCTCCTTTATTGTTTAATTATTCCTACAGGAGACAAGATAAGAAACATTTAACAATTACACTTGAGTTTTAGTCAAAGTATTATTTCCTGCAATAGGCTTAACTAACAAAAAAGGAGAACAGGCTGAGGGATGTCTTTTTGCATGGCCTCTGTTCTCCAGTAGTTCCTACATGGCTTGGGTGCTCAGGCTGTCCGCAGCAAGGTTCTGCCTTGTAGAAGAGAGCCAAGAGAGAGGTTTCCAGGACCATTAAACCTTTTGTTGTTCCACCCAGAAAACCCAGTATAAGTAATTGATGCGGTGGGAAATAAAACTTAAGAGCTTTTTGGAAATCACACTTAGAATGAGCATTCTAGGAGTAGTTTCTAGAATAGCGACTTAATATAAAATTATGTCTAGTTTTCAACTGTGTATCACATGGTCATATGCACACTCAAAAGGAGAGGGTTACACAAAGGGAAGAATACCAGGTGGCTGGGATCACTGGGGCCACCTAAGCAACTACCCACCATGATGTTTGACCTAGAAGGTACAGGTGTGGACACTAGAGCAACGACATAATCTGTAGGACTCCGCCTCACAAGTCACCATCAGAGTAATACCAAGGGTTGAGTTCAAAAAAGAACATAGAGAAAGAAGAAATAATACCAAGAAATGCCTGTGACTGAGGAGGAGAAAGTGGAACTAGTGAAGAATGCTTAACAAGGGTGTCCAGAGGACTTCAGAAAAAACCTGGCAGAGAGAAAAGGGGCTTTTCAGGCTGATAGGCATGAATCTGTGGAGAATCAGGAGCGATGTGATTCTGAGCAAGTTTTTTATCAGTTCTGAGCTATCATTCTTTTACAAAAATGGTGTAGCTGTATTTGTCTGGAATAACTGTGGGGAGATTAAATGAGTAGATGATACGGCAGATATAGATTTGCCTGGCACAGGGAATATGCAAAAAATGGTAGTTATTAGGGACTGAACTCAGATACAGTATCATGAAGTCCTTAATCCTCAAATACAAAGTCAGCATGAAATGTAAAAGTAGATTAATGGGAGTTACTTATCATGTCTATTTCACCATCTCATCTGATCTGAAATTGAAAGGCATACACAGAATCAGATCATTTTAGACTTCCTAATCTCCTAAGGCCCCAACCTTCCTTTACTAAAATAAACAAAAACCAGAATAGTTCTTACGTTGTGAGCTAACTTATAGCTGAATTGACTGCAGCAAAGGTTTAGAATAGGCTTGCTTTACTACTACAAATGGCAAGAAAAATTCATGCTCAGGTGAATTGCCAGGGGCTGCAGCCAGCGCGGGAGATTTCAAGTCACAGCTCACTTGCTGCAGCACCTTGTACAGCTGCCTCCTGTCATCACTCCAGGGGTCAAGGTAGCCAAAGTGTACTTGTACCTGTAGGTAAAATTTACCAGGCCATGAGTGAGTGAACTCCTGTGGGAGGCTTCAACTACATGAAGAGATCCGGGCTTTGGTTTTATTTGTGACTACATTTTTCAGCTGCAATAGAGAAGTACTTTCCCATTGTCACATACTTCAGTTTATTTTCTACGCTTCATTTTAGTGATTTTCTTATGATGCAAAATATTTTGAAAAAAAAAATTGTTTTTTAAAGGTACTAAAACTAAAAACTTGCCCATAATCTGGAAATCTGGGAATCCAGAGATAATACATTCAAATAATGTGGTTTATAGACAGCCTTGAGATCTTATTGCTTTATAAATACATATGCTTGTTTAAAACATAAAATAGAAGGCTTTAAAATGGGCATACTTCAAATACTGTTTAATACGCTCTTCATTTCCATTTAATAATATCTAATAGATATGGGGTGTACCATTAAACACTCTTGAAAACAGGACTTTATTATAATTCTGTTAGTGTAATTCAAACAATATTCTGTTTTGGCAATTTTGACATCACTTTTGTATCATGTTTACACATTAAAATAATACTGAAAAGTTCATATATCAAATATATGTGCATACATACACTGCCATGACTATCACTGATACTTTATTTATTATAAATTCCTAGATTAAAAACATACCCTTTGACCTGGCACTTTTTATATTTATGATGTTTGATGTCCAAATACAAATAGGCTACTCACATACAAGTTTTTAATGTGTTTCAGGAGATGTATACAAAGGTAGAAAAATTTTACTGTTATTATTTCTTTATTGCTGTTAAAAGGCCTTTGTGGAGTTTTTCCTGTGTGTTTTCTTAAATCTCTCTTCCTGAACAGCCCGACTGTCATTTCATGCTAGCTGATGGAGAGCTCCACCCTGTGGCCACTCCTTGAGCAGTTCAGTCCTCCACTGTCAGGCGCAGCTCAGCTCTCACGTCTACTGTTTGTAAAGCCTACTGATTCTTCCCCGCAAGCCTCTCCTCACATCTGGTGCCTCATTTTCAGACCCAGTAACTCCGCTCTAATTCCATCCTTACCATCTCCCCTCTGAACCACTATAATAATTTCCTGACTCTTTAATGCTCCAACACAGTCTCATAAAATAAATTACAAAGATGAACACTTAGTATCTCTGCACATACTGTCTGCCACGATCCTTCCTCTCTAGGTGTTCAGGTCGGCTCCGAGATCCTGACATCACCCTGAGCATTCTGATCTCTAAAACGTTCCCCAGGCTATCCTTCAGCCTAGAAGGTACCCTTCCTCTTCTGTTCTTCGCCTTCCCCACTTCCCCCTTTTCAGAAACCCAACCTGCACCTAGAAGCCCAGATGAAAGCTTCTTTCACCTCTTCCTACGCTGAAAAGGCTCTCTAGTCTCTGAACTATTATACTTATTTGTGTGGGGTCTGCAATTTCCCTGGTCTCTCTGCCTTCTTGTCTCCTCATTTGTAAAATGTCAGCCATGTACCTCATAGAATTAACGTGAAGTTCCCTTGACAAGGTCTGTGTTTAGAAGTACTTAGAAACATGTCTAAACATTGTAAGTACTCGATACATTCATTTTGTCTGTTATTATGAAGTGGGTGTTTATGATGTTGTATTGACCCATATCACTACTTATATTTTCTACTGGCCTGTGTTACTTCTCCCCAAGTAGAAAAAAATTTCCTGCTGAAAGGGACTGTGCCATTCTATTTTGCTTCTATTAGAATGTCTTACATATAGTAGATTCATAATTACTTCTTACTGACTGGTATACTCCTTCAAGTACAGAGGGCCGAGTCGTAGCACAGGTGTCAGGATTCCTTTATAGAACACACAACACTTCAGGAATACTGGGAAAATAAGAAGAAAAAAAACCAAATACCAGTTTTTCTATTTGAATCAGAGTATATGTTTCTTTTTTTAATTAAGGTTTCATGGATATACAATCTTATGAGGTTTTCACATGAGCAACATTGTGGTTTAACATTCACTCATATTATCAAGTCCCCCGCACCCCACTGCAGTCACTGTCCATCAGCGTAGTAAGATGCTATAGTCATGACTTGTATTCTCCATGTTATACCACCTTCCCCATGACCTACCTATATTGTGAGTGCTAATTATAATGTCCCTTAATCCACTTCTCCCTCCTTCCCCATCCGCCCTCCCCAACCCCTTCCCTTTGGTAACTGCTAGTCCCTTCTTGGAGTCTGTGAGTTGGCTGCTGTTTTGTTTCTTCAGTTTTGCATTGTTGTACTCCACAAATGAGTGAAATCATTTGGTATTTGTCTTTCTCCTCCTGGCTTATTTCACTGAGCATAATACCCTCTAGCTCCATCCATGTTGTTGCAAATGGTAGGATTTGTTTTCTTCTTATGGCTGAATAATATTCCATTGTGTATATGTACCACTTCTTCTTTATCCATTCAGCTACCGATGGACACTTAGGTTGCTTCCATATCTAGCCTATTGTAAATGGTGCTGTGATAAACCTAGGGGTACATATGCCTTTTTGAATCAGGGATCTTGTTTTCTTTGAGTAAATTCCTAGGAGTGGAATGACTGGATCAAATGGTATTTCTATTTTTAGTTTTTTGAGGAACCTCCATACTGCTTTCCACAATGGTTGAACATTCCCACCAACAGTACAGGAAGGTTCCCTTTTCTTTGCATCCTCAGCAGCGTCTGTTGTTCCTTGTCTTTTGGATGTGGGCCATCCTAGCTGGTATGAGTGATAACTCATTGTGGTTTGAATTTGCATTTCCCTGATGATTACTGATGTGCAGTATCTTTTTCACATGCCTGTTGCCCATCTGAATTTCTTCTTTGGAGAAGTATCTGTTCAGATCTTCTGCCCATTTTTTAATCAGGTTGTTTGTTTTTGGGGTATTAAAGCATGAGAGCCCTTTATATCTTTTGGATGCTAACCCCTTATTGGATAAGTCATTTATGAATATATCCTCCTATACTGTAGGATGTCTTTTTTATTCTGCTAATGGTGTCCTTTGCTGTACAGAAGCTTTTTAGTTTGATGTAGTTGCATTTGTTCATTTTTTGCTTTTGTTTCCCTTGCCCAAGGAGATGTGTTCAGGAAAAAGTTGTTCGTGTTTATTTATATTCAAGAGACTTTTGCCTATGTTTTCTTCTATGAGTTTTATGGTTTCATGACTAATATTAAGGTCTTTGATCCATTTTGAGTTTACTTTTCTGTGTGGAGTTAGACAGTAATCCAGTTTCATTCTCTTGCATGTAGGTGTCCAGTTTTGCCAATACTATTTATTGAAGAGGCTGTCATTTCTCCATTGTATATCCATGGCTCCTTTATCATATATTAATTGGTCATATATTCTTGGGTTTATATCTGGGCTCTCTATTTAGTTCCATTGATCTATGCATTTGTTCTTCTGCCAGTACCAAATTGTTTTGATTACTATGGCTTTGTACTAGAGCTTGAAGTTATGGAACATAATCACCTCAGTTTTATTCTTCTTTCTCAGGATTACATTGGCTAATCAGGATTTTTTGTGGTTCCATATGTATTTTAGAACTATTCTAGTTTGTGGAAGAATGTTGTTGGAATTTTGATAGGGAGTGCATTGAATCTGTAGATTGCTTTAGACAGGATGTCCACTTTGACAATATTAATTCTTCCTGTCCATGTACACGGGATTTATTTCCACTTATTGGTTTTTTCTTTAATTTCTCTCATGAGTATCTTGTAGTTTTCAGGGCATAGGTCTTTCACCTCCTTGGTTAGATTAATTCCTAGGCATTTTATTCTTTTTGATGTAATTTTAAATGGAATTGTTTTCCTGATTTTGCTTTATGCTAATTCATCATTAGTATATAGGAATATAACAGATTTCTGTGTATTAATTTTGTGTCCTGCAACTTTGCTGAATTCAGTTATTAGTTCTAGTAGGTTTTGGGTGGATTCTGTAGAGTTTTTTATGTACTATATCATGTCATCTGAAAACTATGACAGTTTAACTTCTTTCTTACCAGTCTAGATGCCTTTTATTTCTTTGTGTTGTCTGATTGTTGTTGCTAGGACCTCAAGTACTATGTTGAATTAAAGTGGTGAGAGTGGGCATCCTTGTCTTGTACTCACTCTTTGAGGAAAAGTTTTCACTTTTTGCTGTTAAGTATAATGTTGGCTGTGGGTTTGTCATGTATGGCCTTTTATATGTTGGGGTACTTTACCCTCTGTACCCATTTTGTTGAGAGTTTTTATCATGACTGGATGTTAATTTTCATCAAGTGCTTTTTCAGCATCTATTGAGATTCTCATGTGACTTTTATCCTTCTTTTTGTTGATGTTTTGTATGATGTTGATGGATTTTTGAATATTGTACCATCCTTGCCTCCCTGGAATAAGTTCCACATGATCATGATGGATGATCTTTATTATGTATTTTTGAATTTGGTTTGCTAATATTGTGTTGAGGATTTTTGCATCTGTGTTCATCAGGGATATTGGTTTGTAATTTTTTTTTGTGGTGTCTTTGTCTGGTTTTGGTATTAGAGTGATGATAGTCTAATAAAATGTGTTTGCAAGTATTGCCTCCTCTTCTACTTTTTGGAAAACTTTAAAAAGGATGGGTATTAAATGTTTGATACAAATCAGCGGTGAAGCCATCTGGTTCAGGGGTTTTGTTCTTAGGTAGTTTTTTTGATTACCAATTCGATAGCATTGCTGGTAATTGGTCTGTTCAGATTTTCTGTTTCTTCCTGGATCAGTTTGGAAGGTTGTATTTTTCTAGAAAGTTGTCCATTTCTTCTAGGTTATCCAATTTGTTAGCATATAATTTTTCATAGTATTCTCTAATACTTCTTTGTATTTCCATGGTGTCCATAGTGATTTTTCCTTTCTTATTTCTGACTGTTTTTATGTGTGTACACTCTTTTTTTCTTGATAAGTCTGGCTAGGAGTTTATCTATTTTGTTTTTTTCTTGAAGAAACAGCTCCTGGTTTCATTGATTCTTTTCTAGTGTTTTATTCTTCTCAGTTTTATGTATTTCTGCTCTGATCTTTATTATGTCCCTCCTTCTACTGACTTTGGGCCTCATTTGTTCTTTTTCTAGTTTCATTAATTGTGAGTTTAGACTGTTCATTTGGGATTGTTCTTCTTTCTTGAGGTAGGCCTGTATTGCTATATACTTTCCTCTTAGACCTGCCTTTGCTGCATTCCACACGTTTTGGCATGTTGTGTTGTTTTCATTTGTCTCCATATATTGCTTGATCTCTGTTTTATTTGGCCATTGTTCCATTGATTATTTAGGAGCATGTTGAGCCTCCATGTGTTTGTGGGCTTTTTGTTTTATTTGTATTATTTATTTCTAGTTTTGTACCTTTGTGGTCTGAGAAGCTGGTTTGCACAAATTCAATCTTTTTGAATTTACTCTGGCTCTTTTCGTGGCCTGGTACATTTCCTATCCCAGAAAATGTTCCATGTGCACTTGAGAAGAATGTGTATCCTGCTGTTTTGGGGTGGAGTGTTCTGTAGATGTCTGTTAGGTCCATCTTTTCTAATGCGTTCTTCAGTGCCTCTGTCTCCTTACTTATTTTTTGCCTGGTTGATCTGTCTTTTGGAGTGAGTGGTGTGTTGAAGTCTCCTAAAATGAATCCATTGATTCTATTTCCCCCTTTAATTCTGCTAGTATTTGTTTCATATATTTAGATGCTCCTATATTGGGTACATAGATATTTACAATGGTTATATCCTCTTGTTGGACTGATCCCTTTATCATTATGTAATGTCCTTCTTTGTCTCTTGTTACTTCTTTGTTTTGGAGTCTATTTTCTTTGACATAAGTACTGCAACTCCTTCTTTTTTTTCCCTATTATTTGCTTGAAATATCTTTTTCCATCCCTTCTCTTTCAGTCTGTGTATGTCTTTGGGTTTGAATTGAGTCTGTTATAGGCAGCATATAGATGGGTGTTGCATTTTTATCCATTCTGTAATTTTATGCCTTTTGATAGATGCATTCAGTCCATTTATGTATAAGGCGATTATCGATAGATATGTACTTACTCCCATTGCAGGCTTTAGATTTGGGTTTACCAAATGTTCAAGGGCAGCTTCTTTACTATGTAACAATCTAACTTACATCGTTTTTTTGCTCTTTTAAACATAAGCTAAAGGTTCATTTTTTCTTTTCTCCCTCCATCTTTTCCCCCAACCTCGAATCTGAGTATATTTTATTGCAAGAAAACTTATTTTCCTTATAACATAATTCTGATTTACACATGAAAAGTAGAAAAAAACGCCTTGTTTTAGTTCAGTCTGCTAAAAAAATTGCCATAAACTAGGCAGCTTAATCAACAAACATTTATTTCTCACAGTTCTAGAAGTTGGAAGCCCGAGATCATGGTATCAACATCCTCAGGTTCTAGTGAGAGCCCTTTTCTGGGTGGTAGATGGCTTGCTTCTTATAGCTTCACATGGAAGACAGGTAGCTCTCTGCCCTCTTCTAATAAACGCACTGATCGTATTCATGAGGGCTCTACTCTCATGACCTAGTTATTTCCCAAAGGCCATACCTCCAAATGCCATCCCATTGAGAATAGAGTTTCAACATACAAATTTTGACAGGACACAGTCTTTCAGTCCATTGCAAGCCTTTTCCCCACAAGTCTTCACACTTACCCTCAGAGTTCAAGCACTCCTAACACAGCAACCTGCCTTGACAGGAAGTGGGAAGAAGACTCTCAAAGGGGTGTGGGGTGGGGAAATGTGTGTGGGATTATTTTCTGGGCCTTATCTCTTATATATTTACCTTATGAAGTTTACTTTCCTTTTTGAGGTCTGGCAAGAGCTCATATTATATGCCTTTAAGGTTGAAATAACTTCATTTACTAAATCTCATAGCCCCAGTGGCAGCCCTTGGACTGTCCCCTACACTCCATGGACAGAAACTTTGGTAAATTTGTTAAGTAAGGTCTCAGCCACATTTCAACAAAAGGCCACAGAGGAAAGTGTAATAAAGAAGTTCATTACTCACAAGTCCTAGAGGACTCAAGGGCCAGAAGGCAGGGTACAGGAAGAAAGATCATAGCAGGATCTTGGGTACATGCTTTTACTAGGGTCTAAGAGTGGAGTGCTTTGGGGTTCCCAGCTAAGGCTTTGGTTAATTCAAACCAAAGAGGGGTGGGGATTTAGGAAGCTTTAAGGCAGGAGGGTCATCTCTAAAGGTAACATTAGGGAAAGGCCCTTGGCAACTGTGGAGTGTGCTTATCCCAGTGTTGATGGGGGAGTCCTATTAGCAACTTAAATTTGCTTGCAATTCTGCAGGCTGTTATTTAAGGCATATGCTAGAGGGTGGGAGCTAATGTCAGTTCGAGGCTTCTGCAGGCTGCTAGACCACAGAAAATGGATGCCAAGGCAGCAGTATTTTGGAGTAGTTTAGTGAAACTCTCAACACCACAGCAAATAGTAATAACAAATGAACCAAGGTGACCTTATCTGCTAACATTCCTTGCAAGTCTCAGGTCCCTGACTGAGTCTCCATTCTGTCCTCCAATATTCCAACAGAGTCCATTTGTATTAATTCTTCTTTTTTTTAATATAATTTATTTTGCTATCATTAATCTACAATTGCATGTGCAATATTATGGTTATTAAACTACCCCTTCATCAGGTCCCCCCCACCAACCCCATTACAGTCACTGTCCATCAGCGTAGTGAGATGCTATAGAATCACTACTTGTCTTCTCTGAGTTGTACAGCCCTCCCCGTGCCCCCCCAACATTACGTCTGCTAATCGTAATGCCCCTTTTCCCGTCTTGTCCCTCCCTTCCCACCCATTTTCCCCAGTCCCTTTCCCTTTGTTAACTATTAGTCCGTTCTTCTGCTTGGAACACACATCTCACGTATCTTCCCTTGATTGTCCTACAGTTCTTAGCTTAAATGGCAAGCCTTTAAGAAGGCCTTTTCAAACACTCATTCTAAAACAGCCTTCACCCTCCTTCTGCTGAACACTTTAGTACATATTGTGTACTTGACTTGTTTTTGGTCTCAAAGGAACAGGGACTTTGCCTCCCTTATGTACTCATGCCTAGAGAAATGCTTGGCATATGGTAGGCACTCAGATTATTTGGAAAGACATGCATAACTGAATAAAACATAAAAAAGTGAGAATATTAAAATAATGTCAAAAATATTTTCCGTTTTTAAATAATTAAAACGTCTAACAGTCTAAATTATTTTAATGAAGGCAATACACAGTTCTCAAAAAGTATCTCTTAAATTTTTGCTGAAATTCTTCCCAATGGAAAGTGGGGCTACTGAAATAATGTTTAAAATAACTAAAAATTGACTGCGGCCAATTCTTATTAAGGAGATATTATACAATACTCAATAAATGTCTCTCGAATTTTTACTGACATTCTTTCCAACTCTTTCCAAGTATTACATAGAAATTCATGCCAAAATTTGTAAAATGTTTTGCATTTCCAATAGATTTTTTCCTTTGTTTAATATATGCACCTGTTTTCAAGCCCTACATATGTAATTCCAAAAAAAAAAAACTAGATGGAGACTGGGCATCTGAAAAAATCTGGTATTTTCAGAATTAGATTTATTCAAATGCAATGAATCTAATCTGTTCTAAAAAAGCAGAAATAACAAGAAAAAAGAACATTTTATAAAAATGTTTAATATCAGATCATGCTTTTTTTCCTAATACGGAAAAGACAGTATTATTGTTTTATTTTTATGTTGCTATTGGTCTCAGTAATACCATTACATCACTTTATTAAAATTTTATCAGACAGCCTGATTACATTGACTAACCTTCCTCTAATGTTCTCCAACCCTTTCCATCAACTTGCCCCAGTGTTTAAAAATTCTTCCACCTTTTGTTAAAGTAGAGTTTAATTCAATATCTCTACCCTACTGAAATAGTTGTGAACAAATTCTTCTCAGCTGTTTTTAACACATGTCTAGTGGAATTTCTCTTTGGCAGTTCTTTTACCCAGGTAACCTGTTTAAGAGAAGCCCCATTTGGTAGACAGGAAAGGGATCAAGAGACCAACTCAAGTAACTCAAAACTTACACTGAAAGGGCCAATACTATAATGCCACCTGGCAAGTGGAAGATTAGTTTTTCCCCTAGGTTGACTAAATGACTGAGTTGGATATAGGAAGAAATATAGATCAGTTATAATGAATTAACAAAAAAATCAGTGTTTCCTTCACATATCAGACTAGAGTGTAGGTTTGATCCCTCTCCCCAAGTTGTAGGGAGAGCAACAGAGTCCAACTCATGAAAGCCACCCCACTGTTAACAAGACAATACAGGCACTCTCCCTTCACAGAAAGTACTGGAGGACCCAAGCTGCTCTGGAAATCGATTGACAACAGATCAGCATGTAAAGTGAAATATGAGCATCTGTAGATGTAAATAGTAAGAACTTTCAGAAGTAGCAGTAAGGCACATAAAATAAAGGAGGGAAGTGGTTCTTACACAGATATAATTAAAAGATAATGCCATAAAATAAACAGAAGAGGATTAGTATGATCTGTAAGAGGGGGAATTTAGACAAGAAAAGAACTCAGATTATTCCCTTAGACCCTGGCTAAGTGATTTCTTCCAGTTGAAAAACTGATAGGTTGCTGTGCACATTACTCTACACTACCGGAGTTCTGCAAAGGTCCAGGATTATGACTTAATGCCAAGGCACTAGAGAGTCCCTTTCGATCATTGACCTCAGTCGGCACTAGCTACACCCAAGATTACCACTGTGAAGGTCTTCAGTGGTCCTTTTGATCTAGAGATCTGTTGCTTTTGCCCCATCTTTTGGACAGGTAAATACTTGTTGTGGCTAAAACTCCCAGTGCCCAATACCGAGCATGTGCCAAAAAGCCGTATGAGGTTTGCCGTCTCCCTTGCGGCACTTCCAGGGAGCAGGGCATATGTGCCTGCTGTTTTGTGGCCCATAAACTTCTGTCCCCTAGCCAGGTGCTAGGAAACTTGTCTCTGTCTCTTCAAAAACCTTTATCTACTCCCCTTTCACTCTGTAATACCAACATTCTCTCTGTTTTCAGAGCAAGAGCTGATATAAATTGGATTAAACTTCTTGTGAGCAAATAAAATTATATTAGAAGTTACTTGAAGTGACTGGATACTGAAGTTATAATACAGATTAGTCTTGTGAATTACATTTTTTCTTAAAGTAAATTAGACTATTCAAAATAAAAAATGAGTATTTGGTTAACCTTATTGTCCCGTCACAAATGTTTACATAAACACCCATTTCATAGCTAGCATTTATGGATGTTATTTATATGAATATATATATATATATATATATATACACATATGTATTATGTATATACCTATATATATGAAAATAGGCACACATTCTGATATGAATATGTATGAACACACATATATCTTAATATATAGTAAATCTATATATTTATTTCTCATTTAAGAGTATAGTCATACTTATGCTTCACAAAATACCTGGACATTTGCTTCAGTTCCCCAGGTAGTGAATCCTTCTAGGTGTTGCTATGTACAGAAACCTAATCCTAGTGAGGAGTACCTGCAGATTTCTAGCACCAAGAGTGTGAAAAAGTTATGCAGGTCTTACTGTCTCTGAACAGTGGCTTAGTAAGGTTTGTTTCCCTTTGTGTTTGATGTGCAATCTGTTTTCATAACACATGGTGAGATGACTCAGAATAATATTTTGATTAACATTCATACAACTCTATCAATTTTAAATTGTGCTTCATGAATATACATTGTAGAAGATAACCTCTGACTGTTAAGCCAATCAAATTAAGCAGATTATTAAATAATTAATGTATGTGAGAATGCCTAGCATAGTGCCTTTTATGCCATATGGGTTTTCATTCCATTCTTATTTAATCCAGGTATGAACTATAAGGAGAAGAGATAATAATAAGAATGGTCCTAGATGTCAGGTATTTTTCTAGTCTAACATGAACTTCATACATGAAGAGATAGAAATTCAGAGGGCTTGATGACTGTTCGAATTCACACATTTGGGATGAAAATTAGAACCTAGGATACATAATGTCCAGCCTGCCAGTCTTCCCATATGCCATGTTACTTCTCTAGACACTAGTGCCATAACAGAATCATACCACATTAATTTGTAGATCCTGATTTGCCATGAAATAGATCCAGAAAACTTTTCAGCCCTAAAATATAACAGAAAGATTGAATAAGCAATCCAAAACATTTCACAAGTTAAAATCCTATAGAGACAAATGTGTGTTCTCTCACTGTTTCTTCCAGTGAAAACAGACAGGTGGTATATATAGATTACAGAGCCAGGAACTCGGCTTATTTCGAATTTGTGAGCTCTCATTGCCAATCCTAATTCTGACAGGAGCTCCTTAAAAGATGCTGGGCAAGCTATTGTTCTCTGTATGAGAATGCCCACATCATACACAGAGAATCCTGAACACAAACCTAAGAGCTGCATGACAGATGCAGCGACTGGCACTGGTGACTTCTCCTTTAGGGAGCTCTCTCCTCAGATGCAGCACTCTTCTTCCTTGATTTTGCGGCTGCATCATTCTCATTTGCATTATCCTCCTCCGCCCCTCACCTCTGACATTCCTGAGGAGATCCGTTTGCTTCTCCGAATTCTATTCCTGCTCACCCTCCCCACATAAGCCCTTCCCAAAACTCTCCTCACAGAATTTTTCTCTTTTCTCTCTGCCCCAAAGCCTCCTTTGACGAAATTGATCCATCATATCCACTTAGGTGAGTCCAAGCCTGTGTGTTTGGTACGTAAAGTTTCCGTTTCTGTGTATTGTGGGTTGAATTCTGTCTCCCCCTAAATTCGTGTGTTGAAGTCCTAGCCCCTACTGCCTCAGAATGTGACCCTCTTTGGGGACAGGTTGTTACAGATATAATTAATTAATTAAGACAAGGTCATAGTAGAGTAGGATGAGCCACTAATTCAATATGACTGCTTCCTTATAAAAAGGAGAACTTTTAACAGAGACACAGGGAGAACAACACCATGTGATGGTGAAGTCAGCAATTAGGGTCATGATTCCACAAATCAAGGAATACGAGAGGTTGCCAGGAAAACACTGGAAGCTAGGAGAGAGTCATGGGACAGATTGTCTCCCACAGCCGTCAGAGGGAACCAATTCTACTGAGACCTTCATGTTGGACCTCTGGCCTTCAGAGGTGTGAGAGAATCAATTTCTGTTGTTTAAGTCAGTCACTTTGAGGCATGTTGTTATGGCAGCCCTCAAAGTACTACAATATCTCACACACTAGCCTGTTGTCACCACGTTTTGTTTCCTCTTTTGAGTGCATCTCCAGATATCAATTCCCAGCCCCCTCATAAGTGACTGCTCTGGTCAGTGGACTGTGAGTGGAAGTGGTCAATATATTTTTCAGGTCTGGTCCATAAAAATGTCCACATGTGTTTTTTTAAATTTCTGGTTGGTTAGAATGGAGAATACCATATTAATTTAATAATTGACATATTAAATTAGTGAAATTTGAGGTTTTCATTTAGGATACAATTATGTATATAGCATTATTTCTCTTGTGTAACACATTTTGTTTCTATCCTTGCCTTTCTATCTTTTGAATTTAACCAATATAACCAAAAAATATTTTATATCAAGTATCCAAAAGCAAATTCAACACAACATTTAAGCACTGACATGCTCATATACCCCCCATTTTTATTCTTCAATTCAATCAGCTATTCTCCCTGAATTTGCTGATCATCTCTCTTTGAAGTTTTGGGATTATTCCATTTTCCTTCTTCTCACAAATCTCCTTCATTGGAAAGACTCATGGATATTCCCTCCCAAGTATCTCCCACATGGATACATTCTTAATTTTACCACTCATGATTAGATCAGTTTAATTTTTTAGAATTAAAGTAGTTATTTCCTGTCTAGCTCTCTTATCTGAAAATTCACCCATTCCAAAATTTATGTGCTCCAAACCAGTGTTTTTCAAGCTGTTAGTTATGACTCAATTTTAAGCTGTACAATGAAGCTAGTGGGTCACAAACATCATTTAAAAATGAGATAGAATATAACAGAATAAAATGTACGGTAACAAAATATCATAACACAAGTTAGAACACATCCCTTATAAGTATGTGTAAGAAATTTTATGGATTCTTTTTTGTGGGGTGTGTATATCTATATTCAGGACAGGTGGTGGTGTAAAATATATTTCTTACTGTGATTTTCAGTCAAATAAAAATAAATATGGCCTTATGTGCTACTGTGTACTAATCTTTAAAAGGTACAGGTCATATTATGTCAGTTCTAGGTTAAAAAGAAACATAAATAACCTGCTAGAGCACTTCTACATATAAAATGAACTCTAGTATTTTCTACCATACACAAGTTTTATCCTCTAGTAGAAGTGGATTGTTTACTGCTTCCTTTATACATCTTCATGTTTTCACCTCCAAACATTTGCTCAGGTTCTTCCTTTGGGATGAAATCTATCTGTGTAACTCCACTTCTATACCATCTAACAAAGCTTTACTGTCATTCAGAAGCCTTCACACATGACACAATATCCAGGCAGTTGTCTATTATGTCCTGCAATAAATGATGTCCCTTAGGTCTTTGAATATCATGAGAGCATTTTGGACCCCTTAACCCAACATTTCACACATCTGTCTAGCATTACTGCCTTCTGTGTACTTGCTCTATCATGTACACTTTAGTACCAGAGAAAGATCTCAGCCCAACAAAAAATGTTGCTGAAGTGATTTCTCAATAATAGTTTTATTGCATGAATATCAACAAATAATATAGTTTGCTAAATATTTGCACATGGGTGGGCGAATATCTCTCAGGTTTATTAAATGTAACTGAATACATATAAAATTGCCCTGATTCTGGATTCATTCAGGAATACAGTTAAGGAAAAAAAATATTATATAAAAGGCAGAAAATAAAATCAATACTTCAGCATTATAAATTCACAAATTATTTTAAAAAATTTCTGCTCCTAATACCCAGATCCTACCTAAAAAATTACATAAACAGTTGACCAACTCAGGGTCTGCATGGCTGCTGCTTGAGGATACAGGATACTCTGGATGATGACAGACCAATCTTGAATTTCCTCTAAGCAATCTTGAACCCATTCTCTGAATGCACCTACCTCTCAACAGGAGAGCATATAACCCCATCTTTGAAAAATTTCTTCTCCAGAATCAGTGCCTGGTAATGCCTACCATACTGCAGGAGATTCTATGAGTTTCTTGGGTCAAATGTACATAAGAGTAATAGAAGTTTTCTCAGAAGAACTTAAATTTAAGTACTTAAGTAATATAAGTAGAAAGCAATTTTTTACTTAAGTAATTTAAGTGAAAAACAAAATATGGACACTTGTAAATTAATGAAGTAAATAAATTTCAGTAACAGGCAATGAATGTGAATGTGAGTTACATATGGTGATGGATCGCCTCCAGGTTTCAAAACTGAATAAGGATCTTAGTTCAAACTAGACAAGTATGACCATTAGTGAAGAAGAAAATAGAGATGGTGAAGAATGGAGATAGAGATCAAGCACCTTAGAAAAAGAAAAGTCACTTCTCATTCAAACTTTGGTGTAAATAGTGGCCTCCACATCCGAAAGGTGATGGTACTGCTCACTGAATTTTCTGTATGACTTTCATAGTATGAAATGTCTAAGGCTGTATTAAGCCTTCACATTTTGGCATGGCCTGAAGCATATCCTAACTTCATTTCTGCAAGCTAAATCAAAGCTTAATGTCCTTGAAATATTAGAATTCCTTTTCCTTTAGAAGTGCTTTTCTATGCTATAGTTGTGGCTTACGATAAATTCAGAGTCATTCTCTGTTACAGAAGCTAATTATTTCTGGCATACATTCTAAAATCAAGTGCAAATGGCATCCCTCATTACCAATTCAGGAAGTTAAGATTCTTGGTGTTAATT
This sequence comes from Smutsia gigantea, assembly GCA_032199065.1. Lineage (NCBI taxonomy): Eukaryota > Metazoa > Chordata > Mammalia > Pholidota > Manidae > Smutsia > Smutsia gigantea. The sequence goes on along the minus strand of JAVSCE010018736.1, from coordinate 83,210 downwards.
GGATGGATGAGTATTTAAATTAATATAGGTAATGAAATCTAAAATATTCACCTTCAGAATCCAAAAGAAATTATATTATTTACTGTTTCAACATTCAAGGATGTGATAATATTGTCTCTACAGCATAAAAGAGCGTGCTATAATGGCAGAAATTAAAATAGTTTAAAATATATCACAGTGAGTTAACCAAGAAAAACAAAGTTTTAGGCAAATCTAACTAAAATGAATTTTCATAACCAATGGCCTGCATCTGATAGCTTGAAGAATAACAAAACATACTAAAGCCATTTTTACATAACATTAAAAAATATTAGATAAGGAAAAACAAAGATGCCAATTATAATAATATTCAAAGTTAAAGGGAAGATTAGTCTTTGTATGATCAGGCAGAGGACATAGAAATATATATCAAAGAACAGAAATAAAACCACCTATAGTATTGTAATTTAAATGAAAAATAAAGCTTTCTGGGATTGACATCTGAGGTATTGTTATTAAGGCAATAAATGAATGTCTTCCTAAGGCACACCTGTTTTTTAAAATGTATGTTGAATATTATGCAGGAGGCCACTATTTACAAATATTTGCAGATAAGCCAATTTTGGCATATGAAAATTACTATTTAGTCCTTTTTATTAGAAGAAAAATTTGGTCTGTATAAAATTAAATCAGTGATTTTATTGGATAATAAAAACAACTAACATTTTGAGTATGTACTCTGTGCCAAGCCTATTGCCAAGCTCTTTGAAAGTAGTCATATATTTAATTTTTATGACAATCATGAAATAGATAACAAGTTCTTATAAGATGTAGGCTGAGGGCTCTGATTTTAGAGCTGATTCTGTTACCATCACTCCCACATGCTGTGGCTTTTCTCCCCACCTTGGTTAATACATGATGCTTCAGTCCCTTTAGCTGCAGCAATATTGACTGAGACGTTTGGATGTCTGGTACAAGATGCACTCAAAATGCAAATTTGATTTTTTAAAAAAAGGCAAGTTTGGCTTCTTCTCTGATTGTCTTTCTTTTAAAAAAAAAATTTCTGATTGACCTCAGGGTTGGGGTTGACAAGCATGATGGGAAGAGGCTGGGGCAAGATGAGAAGAGGTGAAGGTAGGCAAGATGTTACTGGAACTGGCTGTGGCATAAGCTGCCTTTACATTCCTGTGTGTGCCTGACTTTTTCTCTTGTGTGCTCTTTAAAGGCATTTGCTGAGGACCGCCTTCCTGTGGATCCTTTGACCTTCCTAGAGGGTCTATGAAATCCCTTTTGAGAGGTCACTTTCAACTCCTCCTTTAGCCTCCGGAGGTCCAGTGTTCACCTTCATCGTGCTCTTGTAGTTCTTCCACTCTTCCAGGCGATCCTATTAAGCAGGACCTAATGAGAACCGTATATGTCCTCTCCCATGCACAGCCCCTGCCTAGTACACAGGAGACTTTGCTTAGGAAAAGGCTCCATCTGGGATTACAATCACATGTCAAGGCAATAGCCGTCTCAGATTAATCCCCAGACTGCTGCATTTTCACTTTCAGAGCAGTAGGTTAGTTCATCCTTTATTATCTAGATTGCTATGGAAGTCAGGTAATTGTCTTCTGTGTTTTGTAATTTCAGAAAACATTAGTGAGGAATCTGAGTGGTCTTACTGCATTGCCAACCTGGGGACAGAGAGATAGAGCCCTTTCCTCTTAGGGAATTCATAGCCTAAGACAGCTCCTTCCAAAAATCCTTCCAAGCTCTTTCTCTTCTCCTCTCTCTCATCCAATTTTGAAACTGAGATCTAGAATGCAACCCATTTCTGCCATTTCTTTTGTAAATTCTACATGTAAAGGTTTTCCTACTTTCACTTTGTTGTCAGATAGCTATTGTATTTGTATTTTAGCCAACACTGAGATACAAAGGTCCCAGCTTGCCTCCTGTTCATATTTATCAATATATTAAATAATAATATTTAATAATATTAAATTTGTTATTAATATATCAATGTATTATCAAATTATAATTTATTACATGTTGCATATATACAGATGTTGGTATGTGTATTATATGCACTATTACAGAGTAATGTTTTATTACTAAAGATAGCATTTGGAAATGTTAGGGTAAGAATCATTCTTAAATGAAAGCATTTTAGATTTTCTGATTTCTAGGTTGACTCTGCTCCTTTCCTAGTAAGACAGTGTAACATAACACCTTAGGTGAGGATCTTGCTTGGTAGATGGATGTTCCTGCCAAAGAACATATCTTAGTATCTTTTGAGCTGTTGAATGTACATTTTTGCATGTTTAGGTATTTGTTTTTGTGGGGTTTTGAGAGATTTGTTCCAGTGGATTCACATCATCATTGTTACGTTAAAAATAACATTTGGTCCTGTTTCTTTTCCTAAATTAATAGATAATATTTAATTATTTAATAATAACCAATTACTTTGCCTTTAAAATGGAATGTTACAAGAATTCATGAACCCATATTGAGTGACAGTCCTAGGTTTGTGACGATCAGGTAGGCAACGCTTGAACCACTGTCACAGTTATAATCATTAAATTGTTTTAAAGTTCTTGTTTTTGCTCTTAATTCACACTTTGGTTACTTTATTCCTGTAACAGACTACCCATAAAAGCAAGAGGCACAAAACATTCTGATACAGAAATATGGCAAGGTAATTTGGGAACATTGAAACTGATCATGCAAAGCCACTTAGCTTTCCACCAGATGTGCACATTGCATTCTTCTGATAAAATTTCTTTAGTAGTATATCAAAATGCCCCTTGCGATAGAAAACTAATGTAAAAGCAATAAAATATTTTATAACATTTATTTCCAATTTATACTTTCATTAGTTGGGACCTAATGTCTCCAACGTCTTCCACCACAGCTTTATTTAGGCAAATACTTATAAATAACAATCATGAGCCTTCTCACCTAGGTCATTATTTGTAATAGAAACTTCATAATTAAAAAAAACAATATTAAATATTTTCTAAGCATGGCCTATAAGAATTATAAGCCTAACGGCTATCTCTGTTATTTGTGTCTTCTTAGATGAAGAAAGTTCTCATTTTAAGATTCAGGTTTGGGTTTGTTTTTCCGCCTCAGCGTCTCTAACAGACCAAACCTCCCATCTAGTTCAGTTAACTTCAGTACTGGTTTCCCAAAAGAGGACAGCCAGAGCTCACAGGTAGACATTATCATTTCCATTGTGATTATTCCCTTATTAAAAGGAGGAATAGCTTGGCCAGATATGCCATATTTCTTAGCCTAATATAATGAAATAGCATCCCAAATCCAATCCCTATTATTTCTGATAATGAATGTACCCACCATGTCCTCAAAATTTTAAGGTATAAATATAAAATCCTTAGGGAAAAATATAACTGATTTATATGAATTACTTCAAAGTAAGGTTTTAAATAATAAAAACTTAAGTGGATCAGTGATTAAAAACAGAGCACCAAATTCAGTCAGTAGGGTCTCTATAGGTATGGACAGACACAGTTTACAAGTAGAAAATTTCCTCCATTCTGTATCTCAAGAAAACTACACATAAAGAAAGAATTAAGTTCTATAATTTTATCTCATTTTTCAAAATAAAATTCTATGATTAGATTCGACTCTGAAAACAAATCGTGCTCAGCATCCCTAAGTTTAAAAAAAAAGTTTTCCATTAACTGAAGATACATTACAACAGAAGCCTAGGGCGTAAACATTATAACTACAAATATAAAGCTTCACCTTATTTCCTTTTATATTGGAACTTAAATAATAAAGAAGAGCAATGCAGTTTGAAAGTATTGCATAGTTTGGAAATACTTCCATTTGTTTTATCTGCTCTATATTAATGTAATGGGCCTTTCATTTTGTCATCTGTGTCTGAATAATAGAATAAAATGCTTTTTAAAATATACTTTAGACATTCTATGGAGTAGTTTATATACAATGTCTCTTAAATAAAATCATGATTTTGTATTTTGATTTAATTCTATAGCCTTTTGTGACATGGAGCCACATGGTAATTCGAAATCTTAAAAGAAGTCATCTGCATGTAATAAGTCTAATACCTGAAGTGACATTAATAATCTAAATTCAAATCCCATGTGTGGGCCAGAGAGAATAGTTTGTCGTATACAAATCACAATTCCACCTTAAGGAGAGAAACAATACAGATTTAAAAAAAATCACTTAGCTAACGAAGAGTAAATACCAGTTTCTGGTTGTGGAATAGAAACTTTCATCTATCAGTTATTTAGGGTGAACATTAAATATTATCAGATTATGTGCTTTTATTTCCCTGCCTTAAAGAATTAATCAAAGTATTCTAAATAAAAATACTCCATTAATGTATTGGTTCGTTTCACCTATTTCTTAAACCTCTCCCTACACCAGGCACTGAAAGTGCTCAGTATTTTAATTCAAATTCTTCATCATGCAGTGAAGTAATAGACACATGGAAAATAGTCACTCTATAATCAAATGCAAATCAGATTTCAAGAACACAAGAAATCAAGTGAGAGTTTACCAGAGAAAGAAGCTAAGAGCAGGAACAGAGCAAAATTTGGACAGGGGAATTTGAGTGGCAACCTCAGTGATTAGCAAGAACTTCCCCTGTTATGGGATTGTAGGGAGGAAAGGAAAGAGAAGAGAAAAAAGGAGAGAAGAGATGGGGCAAAAGGCTAACCACAGGTGGGAGATATGCGTGGAGTGTAGGTGAGTTTCGCTCACGGTGCGCTAAGGAGTTCAGATTTTGGACAAGTAGATTAAAAAAAAATCGTTCCATGCATATTGACTGAGAATAGTTACATATTCAAATATAATTGTATCTGACATGTATGAAATCAGAACAGGAAAGCCAGTTAGAGGGCAAGTGTAATAGTTCATGGAAGAATTTATGAATATCTGAGCTAGGGCTTGCAGAGAGAGGCTCGGGTAGAGAGAACTATGATTAATAGTTCAGAGGCTGAGAAGCTGTTTAGGGCAGGAGAAAGCTCAAAGGTAAGAGACACACTTGGTTTTGAATAACCACCTATAAGCTATTATTTTTTTAGTTTTGACAAGTTATGAAGTCAGTCTTGCACCTTGTCTTTCTCAACTCATAATGTATCATTAAAGGTTATTATAAGAATTAGTATCTTATCCATGTTTTGTAGGGCTTAAATATTGAAGTCTTATTAATAAATCTGTCATCAGATTTATTCCTAGGTGTTTGATGTCTTCTGATATGACTGTAAATAGTATTTCTTCAAAATATTATTTTCTCTTAATTCTTGCTACTTTGAAAACTGAATTCTGTGTAATGAAACTGTATCCACACATTTGTTAAATTCAAATGCTAACTGTAAAAGTTTGTTGGTAGATCCTTTTGAATTTCCTACATACACAGTTCTATCATCTGCAAATCAAATGGCTCTACATTTTTGTTCTCAGGATTTATGCCTTTTTTTTTCTTTCTTGTGACTTATAAAGAGTAGAAACTACAGGAGTATAATAATAGGTCTTGGTCTTTGAACTTAACTTTTAGGTTGTCTTCTCCAGAAAACGTAACTTTTGTCCACCCTTCTACCAAAAGACTGCGTTCACTATTCCTTCAATGTTGTCTTCTGTGTTATGACACAGTGAGTATTCTTACCATTGCCCGTAACACATAGTATTCCAGTTACCCCATTTTGCCTGTATTTATACCCTCAGAGTAAATCGTTCTTGAGAGTAAGTGTTTTTCCATATTTATAATTAAACCTCCAATGTCCAGAATAGTCCTTAATATAAAATAAGTGTTTGGAAACTTCTAATGAAAGAATGAATGCGGACCATAATTCAGTTTTTTGATGTACACATGACACATCGCAAAAGAAGTTCATAAATTCTTCACCTCCCCCCTTGCTTTGTGTGTTGCAGCTCTGCTCAGCAAGAGGGAGTCTATTTCTTAATCCCTTCCATCTGGGTTTGGTCCAGTGACCTGCTTTGCTAATGCAACATTAACAAACAAGACTTAAGCAGAAGCTTGATAAGTACATACACATTGGGGCTTTCTTTTCCACCACCAATGATCAAGGACCTCATTATGTACAGTTTTTGTGAGATAGTAAACTTAGTGCTTGTACAAACAGAAGGATTCCTGAAGTATTCTGATGCTTCCTCGTTCCAATTGGAAGTCAAAGGGCAGGTGCAAGACCTAAGGTTAGCAAATAAGAATCTTTCCAAGAATTTTGAATCTGAACCAAGTGGAATACAGAAATAGTTATAATCCATTTCTTCCAATGGTTTACCCTAAGCAGCATACTTGAATTCCCCTCTTAGGAGCTTCTTCTGTTGCCTGATTCCCAAACTTAGTTCTTCAGTTGCCTGATGCTAGTTAGAAATTTTGCATAATTTCACTGCTTTGGGATGGCCATGAAGTTCTAGGTTTCCCATGAACATAAGGTATGTGCCTGAAAGACGGAACTTGCTTTGGGTCATTTAGGGCACTGTCCAATAGGTGCCGGAGAGAAGCTCCCAACAGTAAGAGACTGAAGCTGCCTCTGTATGCCCAAAAGTTGAGGAAGGAGTCACATGTTTGTAACCTGGGAATGGAAGAGTACTTGCCTGGGTCAAGGGAACTGTGGAGATCTGGATCCCTTAGGGAAACTGAATGGTTGACAAAGGAGAAACAACTTTCAGGATTCGTAAGGCATAGAGGCAGGAAGTCACCAGTCAGGTCAAAACTGGCCAAGTCCATTCACTATCTTCCTCTAACTCCTTCTACCTTCTTGGGGAGTAAACAAATAACCAGCTGGTGAGGTAGATGTGAATTTAGAGAGGGTAATGGGCAGGACTTCCCAGACTCAATCAGGTCTGAGCTGTGAGAGGGTATAAAATAAACAATTCTGGGCCAAATTTGAAGTTTTGATTAATACATAGGATTGAGTATCCTAATTCCTAAATTGAGCTTTTTCTCTTTTGCTTTGCTTTTTGTTTTTGTTTCTTCATTTAAAGTAAATACAGAATTCTCAGTTAACTAAGGATGAGAAGAAAAGGTGTCATATCAATCTGAGTTCTCATTCTGGGCAAGAGTATCCCAGTTGAGTACAGTTTACAGGAAAAGCAGGAGATAAAGTGGTATTGAGATGATGTCACAAATCTTACTGTTCAACACAACATACCAGTATGACTTTATACATGTAGATTTTTCCTCCAAAATTGAGTGTTTTTTTTCCCTTTAAGAATGCTTGGTACTGTTATACATTTTCAATCATTTTGTTTAATAATAAAAATGTGCATTGCCCATTTCTCTCTGAGTACAGTAGAGAGAAAATAAAAGTTAAGCCCTAAGCATCTCCAGTAAATAGATAACACGGCATGCTTGCCACATGCCTGTTTACGAGACCCATTCCCTTCCCCTCCCTTCCCTGCTCCATGTCGTAGGGGAATAACCCAGCACCCAGGAACCCCGGGTTCCTTCATTTATCACTTGCTGGCTAGAGTTGGCCAATGAGAGGCGCTGGTGGGAGGTTAGAGAGTGTGAAAAAGGGACCAAGCCAGTTATTTCTTCCCCCTTTTTCCTGCCCGATGTGGTCCCACTTCCTACTACCCCAGCCTCTTCCATGGTCCCAAACACTGATGACACCAAATCTTTTTGTGTTGCCTTACCATATTCTATTTGAACTTTTATTGTCTCAATTTTTAAATAGCTCCCATAATACTACTGCTTTACTGAACTATTTAGCATGAATTTTGTTTCACTGACTGGACTCTGACTCCTAACATCATTGTTAATATTTTGGGGACTTTATTTGGGGGATTTGTCTTGTTTTATCAACACACATAGTCTAAATAGTAACCCATTCATCTCTCCTTTTTGGAAACTTACGTAAACTTGGTCCAGAACTCTAAAGCCTGATCCTTCCATATAAATTCTGTAGATTCTGAGAGCCTATTCTCCTACTGATTCTCACTGTTTACAAATTTTTTAATTATCTAAAATTGTTTAACATTTAATCTTTCAATATATTGAGGATATCTCTGATTCAGAACATTAAGCATCCCCCCATATGTATAAATGTATATAGACAGTCTCCTGTCTCTGTCTCTCCATCTCTGTGTCTCTTTATATCACAAAACCATGGACGTAAAATCAATCTTATTGTTTATAATTTATATAGTTCCTCTGTATACTAATTTATAGTGTTGCCAATATAATTGTGAAATTCTAAAGTATGATTGATCTCCCCCTGTAATGTGGTTTTGTCTAGTTCATTTATTTGTAATGACTTGCTGTATATAATTCAGTGTTATGGTACTTGAGGAGGAAAAAAATCAACTATTTTGTTCTGATGAATCGTAGCTTGTGTCAATGAAAAAGTCTCTTTGTTCCATTTATGCCCTTATCTTTAAATTCTGAAATCATAATAGACTCAAATATTGGCAAGTCAGATTTATTTTATGTGTACCTACATTATATATTTTTACTCAAACATTTATTTTAAATAATTTTGAGTCTTTATTTTACTTCTTTTTATACTATACTCAGAATTTGCTTTTTATTCAATCTTAGAATTTTTTGGTTAATAGGGCCATTAATATGTTCACATTTATTATAACTACTAATGTTACTGCTGTGTCTACTATCAGATACAATTATTTTTCTATTTTCAATGTTTTTTAGTTTTCTGACTTTTGCTAGGTTAGGTGTTTCCTTTTTTTCTTCTTCTTGTAAATTCTTGGGGCTTAGAAATCATATGTCCTCATACATCAATTAGTCTTCCATAAATGAGCAGATTAAAAATGTGACTTTAGATCTAATTATATAACCTCTTCCCTCCTTCACCACCACTTTCAGATACGTATAAGAATGCAGAACATAATCACCTTAAATATCATTTTGCTTTTGCTTAATAACATCACTTTGTAAGAACAGGTGGCAAATTTTGGAACAATAAGAACAGCAGATTATTCTGAAACAACTGTAGAGAAGATGCATTAACACAAAAATTAATAAGATAATCTATCTACACAAAAGAGGCACCACCATTTTAACATTGGAAATTCACAGGATCTCCCAGGCACACTTTCAAAGAAATATAGATATTCAGTAAAATCACAAGACATAGAAATATAATTTGGAAATTCAAAGGAAGTATTGCATACCAATAAAGCTCCATATAGAGACTTCATTTTAAAGATATGTTTATTTTTAAAAAGCACAATGGAGACAATATTATTTTTTTCTGAGAATGATGTGGGGAGTACCTCATTTCCAGTAAGTTCATAGGTACTCTTAAGGGAGGCAGACATGGTACCACCATAACCAGCAAACTAAGAAATCTGGTTTGTGCCCAGATGTATACGATAGCCCAGAAAATACACATTTTTTCTTCAAACTTCATTTTGTAAATTTGATGTTTCTGTGTTTCAATGTTCCTTTAATTTTTCTGTGAATGAATAAATATAGCAACATCACACTGCAATTTAGGTTGATTGAACTCTTTTAGGCGAGGGATGTCCTGCCCTACACATCATTATAACCCAGTAGTTCGCATAATGCTTTGCAGAGAATAAGTGCTAGTTTATTAACTAATGACTAAACCCTAATGTTGGAATTTCAAGTTAATTAACTGATTTTGTAATAGACTTTTAAACATCTGTCATATTTGAAAAATATAACATACATGAAAAATCTGAAAAAATACAACTGAGAATAAAATAATTGTATCTACTTAGGCCAAAGCAGAACACTCAAGCTAAGTTTAACTTAAGAAAGAGAAACTTGTATCACTTTGATTTTCTGTGTAATCATTACTATATAAATCGATCCATTATAGGTGCACATTTACAAATTACCATGTTCTGTGCTAGGCAGTTCCTTTTAATTTTAAGAATTTTTCCTAGCCTTTTATGGTTCCATAGCAATACTCTTTAGCTGTTTAGAACAGTTGAATTGTAATAACGTGTGTACACATCTGTCTTCCCCACTAGAATATAAGAGCAGGGGCACGTGTTCATGTCTGTAAACATAATGTCTGTGACAGACGGAACACTACTGTATTCTGGCTGAACGATGCTTCCTTGTCCCCAGTAAGGGAGAAACACTCTGTTATAGGATAACTTACCTAATCTTCGGCAAAGAAGAAAATAAAAGCAGGAATGTAAGAGTTAGCAACCCTTTGCTTTTCATTTTCACATTTTCCATTTGCCTCTTGATTACTGTGACACTGGTATTCACATCTCATAATCCCTATTGTAAGCTGGTGAGGAGGTGCTATAACTATGCAAATTCTCACTCTAAAATTAATAGTAAAGTAGATATTGATGAATGTGGCTACTTACTACTTTTATTAGGAATAAATAAGTATTTATGGTTGGGTTATTTACTTGGGTTAAAAGAGAACAATATTTATGGGAGCTTTAAGTTTAAAAAGCTTTGCACCAAATTTAGCCTTAACTTAAACATTTCTCATTAAGTTTCTCCATTGCTCTTGAGAACTCCCTCTTTCATTTAGATATTATTCTTATGACCCAATGGGGTAGGGGAAAGGGGCATTAAATGCAAGTTTCTTTGACATTTTTTTTCACCAATGTGTAGGGCGACTTAACTCCTAAGATACTTCAGCTAGACACTTAACCATACTTGCACAGTAATAAAGTTTAATTTTAGTAATTGAATCTTTCCCAAAATAAAGCCAACTCCTAGAAAAACAATACATTTATATGCCATGCAGCTATAAATGCAACCATTATGAAGGCTGCATAGACCCAGCAAATTCAAGACATTCCATAAGCTTCTGATTATGTTGCCTAGCAAAAGCAAGGACAGAGACTTTCTCAGCATACGTACACCTTAGAATGAGTACCTAAAGGTGTGCTTTCAATCAGGCCGCTTACTAAGTAAACTCAAGCAAAACGTTCATCTAAGTTTCACTCTAAACTGTTTACCTACTGTCACTAAATTTCTATGACCTACAAAAGAGTCTTTGGAACAAAAACCATGAATAAATCAAAATCAGTCTGAAATCTATCAATTTAAAAATAAAATAGTGTCACTTGGAAATCAACATTTTTCTTCTTGGAAGGTATGGTCAATGCTTTCACTCTCATAAGGATGACTAAAATAGGATGCTTTTTACAGGAGATTAAAGCTATTTCAAGCAATTGCTTATAGCTCAAAAGAGCATTTGCTACATTATACCTGATAGTCTAGGCTAATTGTGGAAATAATAATTTGATTTTTAGAAAAATAAGAAAAGAATAGAGGTAGAAGAGAAGAAATGGAAAGACTTGGTACTTTTGTAAATATTTTACATTTTCTTACATAATTTATTCAACAACAATGAAAGATGATAATTTACAAATTCAAGAGAAAATAAAATTTAATCGAAGTTTTAAAATTTACTTAAGGTCATATAGCTAGTAAATGGCAGAACCTGGATTTGAACTTGAAGTTGTATGCTACTAAGATCTTTTTCCCATACACACTGCATTTACTATAGTCTATGAAGCATAATATGAAAATAAATAATGTCTTCAAGATTGGGTTTTAATGCAAAATTGACATTTAGTAATTATGTATAGAAATATCCATTGAGGTGTGATTGCTCAGGGCAGAGGAATATTACTTCTTGAAAGGGCAGGTAGGATTTCTCCAGATGTGGATTTTATACTGTGAGGAGGACTAGGGGGCTGGGAAATGAAATTCTAGCCAGACAGAAGACATGTAATCAAGGACTACAAAGCAGAAACAGCAGTGTCAAGGTGATGAAAAGTAGCCAATGTTGCCCATGTAAAGGGTAATGCTGGAAAGCATGTTGGGGGTCAGAGGACAGAAGATAAGCTTGGACTTCAGTTCGAGTGGACACTGACATGATCAGCTTTGAACTATGAGAAGTGTAATGTAGCACATAGGATTGGACCCCATTACAGCTCCAGTCTGAATGCGTGCAGTGCTTTCTCGCTTCTGGAATCAACTTGATTCCTACTTTGACTTCTGATTCCATCTGTGTTTCCTAATCTGAAGCACCTACACCTATCTTTTCTTTGAAGGAATAGCTGCAGCCTAGAACCATCCTGTACCCTTGTATCTGAGCAAGACCATCTGTGTTGCCAATGAGTTTCAGCCCCAGGCAAGTTCACTATGGATTCCATGTGACCAAAGAAAATGACAGCAAAACGTTCTTGGGGTGAAAGGGTTATAGTTGACTTTATTTCTACAGTGGCAGGTCAATCACTAAAATCCCATTCACTCAGAACGAGTCTGCATGCAGCAAGCAGGTCTGTGCCTCTGGGCCCCTCTGCCAGCACAGCCATCCTCTAGGCTTCTCTGCACAGTCATCCAACACAGCCGTTCTCTGGGCCTCTCTGCACAGTCGTCCCGCACAGCTGTCCTCTGGGCCTCTCTGCACAGTCGTCCCACACAGCCATCCTCTGGGCCTCTGTCCTCTGGGCTGCCATCACTCCAGCCTGCTCTTCTGCAGCCTTGCAGCCGTGCCACCGTGTCGCACAAAGCACTCCGCAGAGCTCTTTATATAGAGTCAATAGCAACGTATTGCCCACACGTGTTCAGTGAGCTAGCCAACCAGGGCCAGGTGAGAATCCTGGCCTGAGGAACTCTCATTTTATCCACACCATCCCTGAACAGGACTAGTCTACAGTGACATCATTCTGCCAGGCTGGAGGACCCAGCCCATGTCCTCTACATACCAGGTATGTCACAGCTAGTTCTTAGTCCTACCTTTGCAGAATGAGGAGGATGCACATGGATGTAATTTGAAACTGGGAAGCACTATGCAAGGAAAAGGATCCGGAATCTTCCTCTGGACACACATGAAAGGTAAATGAGACCTCACCGAGAATTTTCTCTTTAACTCGAATGCTTGAACTGAATTTTGAAGAGGTGAGGCTCAAACTTTCATGTGTTTTGAGCACCATATTCTTTAACCGTTTAGCCAATTAGGTTTTGATTCTTCTTATTTATATAACAAGATAAGCTCAGGGAGTGGTCTGAAGGATCTGCAAAACATAAAGAGATAATAAATACGGCATTGAACAAAAGGTAATAATATGTAAATAACCGGGAGCTTCTTGGAAAAAATGCAATTATTTGGTTACAAAGTAAAAAAGAAAAAATCTGAGTATATACCAAGATAGTAAGGGAAAATATCTGATTATTACAGTAAGTCAGATATGCTAATTTTAATGAACAAGTTTGAACATGAAACATGTACATTATCCACCATTGTACCCTGTGACTAAGCTAAAGATTCTACAGCCAACTCCTGATCCTTTTAGGAGTTTTGTGAATTATCAAGAGGAAAGTAGGGTCATCATCAGCAGAGTCCAAGAATTTAAATCTAATCCAAGAGTATTTTGATACTTCATGTCAGGAGGAAAATGGTTCTAGATACTGACACCCAAAACTGCTTTCTACTACATAAAGCTTTACTTTGGTTTTGCCTAGAATGCAAGATCAAAACATTTTTATAAATGTGCAATGATCCTTTATGAAAAGGAAGTAAGCATGAATAGTTGTGAATAGTTGCCTCTCTGGGGAGAAGCTAGCTGGCAAGTAATTATTTTTATTTTGTTATTGTGCACTTCATGTCCCTTAATTTGATAGATAGTAGAGGCTGTATAGGCAAAGCATACCTATTCACAAACTCCATTTAAAATAAAGAACTGTATAACAATACAGATAGGAACAGGTTCAGATTATTATATGACAGTTCAGAACAAATGACTCTTCATCACAAACCACATTAAATATGTTTGTACTTTCAAAAAGTTTACCTGTAAATTTCTATGCCTTATATTAAAATTTGTCATTCCATTTGTCATTTCACGGCATATCCTTTCTGTTTGAATATTCATTGATTCTAGAAAGTCAAAGTACAGACTTCAATTCCTGTGGTTCTACCCTTAAATTTCTTGCTATAAATCTTCCTCGGAAAATATTGTGTTCCCACTCTGTACACAAAGATCTGGGACTGCAGACTTTAGTTTTATGATTCCACTCTGAAACATCTATGTCTGTGTACAAAGGTATGTAAATCTGTTAAATCTATAGCAGCTATGACCATTTAACAATGTATTCCAGCAATACTGTACCAATACCAATTTAAGGTTACAAATTTGACTTGCAATAATACTAGGTGAGGTGAGTAATTTACCTTGGGCCAAACACTAAGTACTTCATGTGAATAATTCATTTAGTCCTTACAATGCTTGAGATAGGTGCTGTTTAAGCACCATTTTACAGATGAGGAAACTGAGGCCCAGAGAGGTTAAATAACACAGTTGCTAGAACCCAGACAGTCCAGAACAAGAATCTGAGCTCTTAAACACCTTGTGATGCTGCTTAGGCTCATATTTCTATGAAAATCAAGCAACTCTTTAGAAAACTTATTACTGCAAATAAAATGCAAACGATTAAACTGATTTTTACCCCCATTTTTTCCATTACCTGCTGATGATAGGCTCTCATGATGGCGTAGGTGTCCCCTGCACAGAGCCCTGCAGGCCATATTCAGCCAAGACTTCAATCCTGGTTCCCCCCACCCTCTGGCTCTGTGAATTAGGTGGATTATTTTTGCATCTCTCTTTGGTTTCCATGTCTTCAAAGCGGGAAAGACAATCGCTGAACTTGCTCTCGGGGTTGCTATGAGGAGTTTATGGGACAAACCATTCATCAGTGTGGCTTCGCATGTTATTAAACGTTAGCCATTAACATTATGTTATGTTAATAATTGTAGCCAGGCTTTACCAAACAGTGGGTCAGCTGTGGATTATGGGACTGTGTTTACTGACTGACCTACTAATGTTAGTTTAACCCTGATGACATAATGAAATGAATAACCAAGGATGGTTTAAATTAAGAGAATGGAATTCTGACCTATTTCTGTTAAAGATCAGTTTCAAGTTTCCAGTATTTACCGTATGGATGTCTCTAACTTAACTCTAGTAAATACATTAGTAATTATGGTTAGAAGCAGCTTAAACAGTGACAAGGGCACTAAAACAGGAATGTGTTAGTGGTGGTGGTGACTGTCAGGCTGACCAGAGCAGGGCGGTACTGTCTGCTTCATTCATCTCCTATATGTTGCATCAGGACATTAAAAAAGCAAATGCAATTATTATAAATGCATTTATAAATCAGAACTGTTTTGTGAGTAATGAACATAGATTGTATGCAAAAATGTACCTTACATGTAAAAAATCATAACTGTAAAGGGAATGAATGCTTAAACTTGCAAGTATTCAATAAAAGATACAGTTCTTATATAGTCTTCTAGTGAAACACCGATCTTTAAGTATGATTTGATGAGGTCTAATAGAGATTTTTCTTTCCTCATTTTCAAACTTAATCCAAGAAAAAAAAAATCCTGCAATGCTGAATCTCCTGCTTCTTTTCACCAATCCTTCGTGCTTTAATCATCCCAGATAGCCTTCAGAGACTGGAGAATGAATCATTCATTCTTTTTCTCCATGTTATCCACTTGTGGAGATATCCTGGATTTTCCTCTATCAGTTATATATTTTTATTATCTATTCATCATACAGTTTCCTTTATACTTCCACTCTCTTTGGTAAATAGCAATTCCAGGCCTTTTCTAGACGTGCTTAGTTGTCAGCTTTTGTTCTCTTTAGTATCGTATTCAGCTTTGATTCTGTAATCAAGTGGATTTCCTTTAGAAAAAGAGCCTATAGAAAGTGAACACCTGACTAAATAAAGTTTAATTAATTTAATTTAGGTTAAAAACTAGTCCTTCAGGTAACATGTTGTTAAATCACATTTTTCAAAGTCTACTTATCCTGCAATCCGAATCTTGACTTCCATATTGAGTAGGCAAGATATGACATACCTAGCAACACCTAGAAGGATGCTCTAATTTGAGATTTTGTGATGAGAATAAAAATGTTAATTGAAACTGATAGACCTCACATTATGCAATAGGAATTATTTATACATTATAATACAGTTGACTTAGGCATAGTTATATTCAACAAAATATACATACTCCATTAAGGCTTCTTCTGTGACTAAGGGTGGAAACCTTAATTTGAGGAGACTGTACCATAGCTGAAGTTGCTTCATATATGCATGAAAAACAGAAGCTTGGAAATAAAAAAAGAAATAGAGATTTGCCCTGTCTCTGCTAAAAATTATCAGTGAGCACTCAGTTTCTTAATGTATAAGGTGTGGATCAAAGCAACATCCTCATAGAAATGAAGTAAGAACTGGTCAGATAATGTAAGGATGGAAGTTAATAGACAGTCTGGTTTAACCAGTATTCAATACATTCCAAACGCAGTTTACTTGGAATCTTGTCTATGCAGGTATGATCTGAATTTATCTTCTTCCAAATTTTTGCTGATTTTCTTCTGACTCCCACAGTGATCTGTTCATTGTGCACAGCTATCTATTCCTCCTCCCTTATTAATTTCAGTGGATTCCCAATCTCTGTCTGAAATTGCAGAAAGCCCAGACTTTCAAGCATCAGCAACTGATCCTAAGAGCTTTTTTTTTTCCTCTCAAAATATCCTGAAAAAAAAAAAACAAAGACAAATTCTGCCTTCAATTTTACTTATAGAGTCTATTTGGAGGCTCTAATGTGAGAACGGGGCTCTAGCATGAGTCCCCACCTGTCAGTCTCCATCTGAAACCATGGGTCTGGGCCATGCCCTTAGCTGCTTCTCCTGTGTGCTGGTGATTGAAATGAGGAATGTTGTTTCCTGTTGCTTGTGTTTGTTATTGTTTGATCCCATGTTTTATTCCACGTGAGTAGGAATTTTGAAAGAAAACTTTCATAGATACACAAATTCCATACATTTCTTGTGAAACTTTTCTAAGCCTTTTTTTTTCTGACAATAATCATGGCTTTACCATGTTACAAAACCAGAATGTTTAACAGGGACAATAATAGACACTCTTTTTTTAAATGCTTATCAATGTGATGGTTTTCCAATACAATGATCAGTAAAATGTGCTCATCTGATTAAGTACTCTTTTTTCCCAAAACAATTTAATGAACTCTATTTAAACACACACTATTTTCTTTATTTTTAAGTATTAACTGATAAAAGTTCAGTCTGTGTTTTTAACGACATTTTAGCTACCATTATAAATCTGGTTGAGAATGACCTCTATTAAATTAAATGCAAAAATTTTATTGACAAACAACAACATCTTGCAAATAAGAAAGGAGGAATGTAGACTTTATTAATCAAAGTATAAAGTTAAAATTCTGACTGAAACTTTTGTGGACTGAGAGAATACCTAAAACATTTAGCAAAATACATGAAAATATAGTTATTTTGTCATATGGTTGGTAAACATATTATTTAATCTAAAAATAAAATGTAAAAAGAGAGAAAGTTTTAAACAATATCCAGGTAATTATTTAAATTTCAGAATAACTTACAAATGGAAATTTAATACTATATGTGTAAATTAAAAGGTACACATTATGAATTTGTAATCATGACAATAACCAACTAAATATAATTTAAGCAAATGTCAATTATTATTCAATGGGCTTTTTTGGGAAAACATTCTGTGACTTAAACATTGGTAAATATTTATCAGCCTTGGGAGTTCTAAGTGGATAGTAAGAGAAAATGAAGGGATTGAATCTTTATGTAATGTTAATGTAAAAACTTTTTTTGAGAGAAAAATATAGTTCAAAAATATTATATCAATTTGTCTATCTTAGTAAATGCAACACATTTTGGCCAAGGGGCACCATAATAAATATCAGTTTTTGTTCTGTGGTGTTGGTTATGGTTATGTTGAACTTGTGGCTGACGAAATACTAACTCCAAGAAATAGGTAGAGCTTACTTGACTGAGAAAGTCTCCAATATCAAGTGTTTGTTTCCATTTGCCTTTTTCCTATTGAACTAAAATGAACAATGTTCAACTTGATGACCTCCTGGGCTCTGTGACATGTCTGTCTTTTTCAAAAATTAATTAGTAAATCAAAGGCTGAATCAGCCTTCTTACGAGCAATTTTCTTGCTCTTCAGAAAGTTGACTTCTCTACTCTCATTATCCATGTCCTTTGCCTTGTCAGCAGCATTTAAAACATTATCCATTATTTCTGCATCACTAGCACAATGTCAGTGGGAGGGGTGTGACACCTTCTCTGTGGAGCTGAGCCCAGTGGCAGGGTTAATCAGAGTGGCATGATCAGCGGTGTCAAACAGTCCAACAGGGAGACAACCAGGTATCTGTTATTAGAGAATTAAGGAGATCGGTAGCAAGCAGTGAACATCAGTGGACAAGGTATCAGAACCAGGCTACAAAACTATCTCTCTGAGAAAACAATGAGCATTTAGTAAATTTCTTAACATGAAGACCCATAGAAGCCTGTATAAAGATCGAGATTAGGGTCAGAACCTCAGTTTAGGTTCACAGACTAGAACAAGATAAAATCATGGGAACAGAATATTAACTGGGAAAAGGGTGTCCTATTCAGCCTGTCCCCATGCTGAGGGTTGTCCTCCACCTGAGTACCCCGACAGAGTCATCTCCTTGCCCTTCTAAGTGATACACATCTTTTTTGTGACACATCACACTGCCTTTACTTCCAATACAATATGTGCTACTAATTACACTCTTCCTCACATCTTTAATTGGTTTATTTTATTTCAGGATGTTTCAAACGATGAGAATTGTTCTTTAGCATCATTATTCCCAAATAATTCTAGAAATTTAATAGCAAGTGACAATTCCTAACTTTTAACTTTTGATAGAATTAATGCAAAAAAGATTAGAAGGTATAAAAATATGCAAAATAATATGTTATATTTAATGAATACACAAGAAGGGTAAATTTCCCTGAAAACAATATCTGGAAACAATAACAATATCTGGGTTGTGACTGCCTGACTAGAGGGACAGGCATATGCTGGTGAGCAGAACAGTGGTCTTTAACAACACAATATTTTTAAGAAGAAAATATGTTAGACAAGTACAGGAAGACCCTACTATTTTAATTTTGCTTGTCAGATACATGAGTTTTTGTTTTGTCTTTCTTATCCACTTACCTGAACTTTAAATTAAATAAGAGTGTGTATGAGAATGAGACACAGAAAAACAGTGAGAAAGAAAACATAATGTTCTTTCCCTTGATTTATCTTTTTTCTTAATAATCAAACACTGTATTTTGTCTCTGATAATTTGGTTTCAATTTTCCCTCTATCCTTACTTTTACCCTCTAGCTAATACTGGTTTCAGCTTCTTGTGTTACACCTTTTGAGCTCATGTCAATCTAGTCCAGCAAATTGTAGCTAGGAAAGTAGCAGAGAACCAAGAACACACAAAACTATGTACCCAAGTATGAGAACCCTTAGAGAAGAAGGGGAAGATGCAGAATTAGGACAAGTGACAGTGACCTTGGTCTTCTAGACTAGGATCTCTGAGAGATAGAGGTAAGGCCATGACAAGGAGCCCATTGATTCCCTGGTGTAATGGCATTCTACCTGAGTATGAGTGAGGCCGAATTGGAGGGAGTTTTATGTGGGGCCAGTGTAGACAAGAGCTTTGGGGAGGAATTAGAAGAAGATGTTTCAAGTTTGGGTCAGAAGAATAGAACTGGGTGTGAATGCAGATGATAGGAAGGAAGAAAGGAAGGAAGGAAGGAGGAAGAGAAGGAGGGAGGGAGGGAGGGAGAGAGGACGGATGGAAGGAAGATACAGATATTATGCATTTTTGTATGTACTGATATTTAAATGAATGAATAAATGACTCAAGGAATTTATATAAAAGCATTCTCAACTATATAAATCGAGCAAATATTAAGCAAAGCAAATCATATTTTACGTGGATGAATGGAAAACTTAAATCACTCTTTGCACTACCCTCCCACACATGCACACATGCACACACACACACACACACACACACCCTGCTCAGGGGTATATCAGAATCTGGGCAGGGAGAGAAATGTGATATTTAAGTACCCTCTTCAGGTAGTTCTGGGGGTGTGCCCTTTTGTCCTCACCTTTGAGAATGGCTATGCAAGATTATTTGCTGTTGTAAAAATTCAAGATTTTCTCTGCTACAGTACTGCTTGAAAGAGTAGTCAAACTGAACTTACTCCCTTAAAAATTAGGAAGACAATTCATGAAAAAGTGCTGAGTTAGAATATGGTAAGTATCATAAATAGACCAATCTCACTGGCATTGTAAAACTATTCAGGGTCTAGATGGCACTCAGAAATGAGTTTTCTGAAAAGGGCTCAAAATTATATTACAGCTTCATGGTTTATTCATTATTTCTGATGGACTACAGTAGCTTTCTGATGTTGTGTCGGTATTCAAAGTGACAAGATTGTACTTGGGGAAAATCATGGCTTTTTCAATCACATATGCTCATAAAAAATATTTGAAAATTCCCATTAAGATTGAGACAGAGATGTGACAATTTTTAATCTCCTTCCTAAAACCAGTTTTATGAAAGTGTTCCAAATGAGTCATAAACAGAGTATGACTTTCATTGGCAGCTTTCAACACTTCAGAATTTTTTAAATTGCATTTTTATACTCTAAGTTTTGCACTTATGGAAAAATCAATCTGATAATCCTTAATAATCTTATTTTTGCGAATTTCAGTCCATGTGTGTTTATATCCAGTTTCAGTCTAAAGCTTATGCCTTTTTCCCCCCTAATTTCTCTTTACTCATGATTAGCAGATATTTTTGAGATACACATATAATAGATATTGCTGTTTGTCTCTCTTCTTCTAAAGTAGTACACCGCCTGATAGCTCAGAATACGGCCACTTTGAAAAGATGCTATGATGTCCATTCCTCATTGCTGCTAGCAGGGATATAAATAATTCAGTTTTTGCCAGTGGGCTGTGAAAACAAATGGCATATGCAACTTTTAGAAACATCTCTGAAAGGAGTGTGTATCCATTTCCTTCCCCTTTCCTCCTTCCTTCTTGTTAAAATTACAGACTTGTTGACTGGAACTGAAAAGCCACTTAAAATCCAAGTTTCTAATATGATAAAGAAAGAATTGACAATAATATATACCTAATAGTAATACAGATTATGCCAGTCCTAGAATGTCAAAGTGTGCTCTGTGTGAGAGGGAAATAAACTTTAATTGTGATTAAACCAGAGTTTCTTTTTCTCACAGTTACACCTAATGTAAACATGTGTTCAAGAATGCATTCCCTGCTATAGCTAGCTCTATCTACTCTTTCTATTTAGGAGGTAGACCATAAAATAAAGGTAGTGGATAAACACTTAGTTTTTAGTCATTGGCTATATTATAGGAAAAACTGAACATTTAAATGTTCAGACTGCTGGGGATTTCATTTGATGAAATTTGACGCTTCCAAAGTCCTTTTTACTTCCTTCCTCACTGAAGACCTCTCAATCTACACTCACTGCCCTTGTTCTCTATTTAGATGGTCCTCTCCTGCCTGCATCCTCTATTTCTAATCATATTGTTTAATTCACATCATTCCTCAATGGTTTTCTTCCTTGTCTCTTTACTCTTACTCTGTTTATTTCTACTTTCCTTGTGCTTCCATCATGTTTCTTGATTTTTGTAGGCATTGTTCCTTTACAGTTAGAGTTGTTTTTCTGTTTGTTTTGCTTTGTTTTTGTTTGTTTGTTTTTATTTGATGAAAGCACCCATCAAATCGCAACATCTTCAATCAGTTTTTCCTAATTCACTCCTACGTCTCTCAGTACTGACCGTGAGGATCTCTCACTCCCCACTCTCACTCTGTCTCTTTTTTTCTCCTACATTTATTTTTCCCCTATAATTTAGTGTATTGGACATATGAAAGAAAAATAAGTGGTGTTCCTGAAAGATTTTAAGAAGCTCTAAAAGGCATTGGGGATACTTTTTAAAACACCCCTATTCTACTTTTTCAAATCCTAGTTGCTTCTTCTAGGAAGAAAATGCTGCTTCTCAATTTAAAAGTAGAAAACCTAGTGATGATTTTTAATCATTACTTAATATTGGCTGATATATTCTATAAAACAATTTACTAAGTATATACAATTGAATCGCAGGCCAGGGGGATAAAATGTGTAAGTAGAGGCAGACTTAATGTACTCTAAAGAAGAAGGAGGATCTGGGAAAGATACGAACATGGGTAAAATGACCAGTTCTTTAAAATTCAACTTGTTCCATGGCCTACACGTGGAATAGACGTGAAATAAAATGCAGCGTCCTAATAGTGACAGTGAGCAACCCAAAATCAGAAGAGGAGGGACACGGCTGCCAGCCATGGTCTTAACATATGATGCTGTTTTCTTATTTCATGTATTTTTTCCTGACAATTCTTCTAGGGTATTTCTCATGAGAAAAATTAAGTTAAGTCATCCCCAGAAAAGTGAGTCATAGTGTCTAAACACACAGGAGTATCATTCCACGGATGAATAAATGAGAGTTCTAT
This sequence comes from Smutsia gigantea, assembly GCA_032199065.1. Classification (NCBI taxonomy): domain Eukaryota; kingdom Metazoa; phylum Chordata; class Mammalia; order Pholidota; family Manidae; genus Smutsia; species Smutsia gigantea. Next base: position 60,835 of record JAVSCE010018736.1, on the reverse strand, counting down.
TTCAAACATGCCAGATGCTATACATTTTCTGGAAAGGATCAGAATTTCAGGTCTTTAGCGAGGCTTCCTGCTAAGCTGAACATCTGTTCATAATATATTGTGCACTTGCTAGTAACCCTAAGAATGCTAAGGCGATTAGAACATCTTGACTGTGTTTTCCAATCGTACACAGAAAAAAGGAGATGACGAAGTGGAGTATTGAGCAGGCAAGAAATCAAACTCAGCCACCTTCCAAAACGTACCACCTTATTTTCATTTCAGCTGCTCAAATTTTTCACAGAAATGTGATTGATTTACTACTTCAAGAAAACTATATGACTTCATCCTGAAAATGAATGAATAGCTAATGATAAGAACACCTAGACGAAAAATGATTTTCATATAGGCAAAAGTGCATCTATCCCTTTAATTTAAAAAATATCCTCACCCATTTTGTCTGAATTATTTCTCTGTACCACTGAAATTGTGAAGTAATGAATACAATTAGCATAACCTTATAGGACACATGGAATTGATTGCTTTGTGAAATTGATCTTCCATTTAAATTTTCCTCTTCGTGCATTAGTTTATATTTGGTCCTTTACCAAATTCTTTCTTTTTCCTAGCCAATGACCTTAGATCTGTAAATACTACATTAAAAATTCATATATTCTATTGAGAATCTCCAAATAAGCACTGTATTGAGCATGAAAACAATTAAGTCAATATACATTACTTGCAAATTGAAAATAAAAGTCAGTTTTTAACTACTAAAACAGAGCTCCCTTATTAAACCCTCTTAATTTACCAGTGATACAGATTCAGAGCAGTAAGAATGTAATTCTTCCTTTCGGCAGTAACGGATTAAGCAAATTTGATTCAATTAATTGAGTCTATACGTGAGGAAAATCTGTAAAAACCTAGGAAGTTTATGACATGGTTTCATTTTGTAAGGGAAAAGTGGTTGAAATTATAGATACAGGAGAGATAACAAGCATTTTTCCAAGTACCATAATCATACTTCAATCATTATTGTTTGGGTTTTCTGTTTTATCTTTGCAAATGTGTCCCTAATATTCATTTGAGTTGAATTCAGACAAAGAGCGTGGTATTTTGCTAAAACTAAGCACTGGAAATGAGTTTTCAAGGTTTTTAAAAGAATAGTGACGATCACATAGTTAGGGATCAAAATCAATACAATGCACACTGGGAAATCAGTCTGCCAAAAATGGTGTACTTTGGCTTTACAGACTCAGAAATCAGAGAAGTCTTTCAATAGTTCTGACCATGTAAGATGTGTAAATCATTTGTCATTACTTTTATATAATGTAATATTTGTTTACGTAAAGGAAGAAGATACTTGGTTGGTGAAATCTAGTCCTACACCCCAATATGCAGCATAGTGTAGTAGATTCTTCAAGCCCATGGGTGATATGAAAACAAACAAAAAGATATAGTAAAAAAATATATAGGACATCTCATTTTAACAGATGATTTTCAAGAAGCAAATTTAAGAAAACACTGCAGCCGTACCAAATTCTGTAAGCAGGTAAAATGTATGTGTTTTACATACATTTCTCGAAATGACCCAATTCAGAGAATAATGTCAGTAATTAGCAGTAACCAAGAGGGAAAAGTCCAAAGTGGATTACTGAGGCTAATGGAACATCTTCACCAGGGTGTTTATAGCAAGGTTGATAGGCTCTCCAACCCAAAACACTGCTGACAAGATACCTAACATATCACAAGATCGAGTCTATTCATGTGGCTAGGATATGTGTGTGAGGTATCTATCTATATGATTCAAATTCAAGTTTGTTGTTTCTCAAAGCTGACCTAATCTTTTCTCTATGATTCTTATTTATTTCTAATAGATCAGTTACAACAGCTTTACTTGAAAAATTATAACTGTAAAAACCTGGGAATGTTAAGTACATAGCAGTAAGTATTGCTCTGCGTTTTTTAGTTCAGTGTTACTTTTTTCTTTAAGGTTTCTTTCAATGAGTATTTAGCTTCATACTGTATAAAAAGGAAAGTTTGATTCACTTATTCTCTGGGTGCATATTTTTAGCATGTAGATTTAACTTTGAAAAGCACTAACATTCAGGTAATTGTTAGTACTGAGGTGATAGCAAGTGAATTTAGTTCCTGTGAATGAACTCACATCTCTTTCCTGAGTGATCAATATAAGAGGGTGCAGAGAAAAGTACAGGTAATTCTATTGACCTGTGCCTATGTTGAGTATACACAAAGAATGGGAAAGAAGCCAGAATATTGAAAACAAAGAAATGTCCTAATTTTTTAAAAAAGGTTTCAGAAGAAATCATTGATATCAAATTTCATTTGCTTTTTAATGGGATTCTTAGATTGTGAGAGGCCATTTGCAGGCATTTCTAGAATTTTTTGCAAAACATTTTCGAAGCCTCTTTTAATAAACTTATGGGAAAAATTGGAGAATGTAAATTGGAAGAAACTATTCCTAATCTGATTGAAAATCCTCGTGTACAAATGCATCATTTTGGACAGAAATCTTAACACTATCCTCCTCAAAATTTGTAATCGAAGACTTAACTGAGACACTAGGGCATCCTTAAATATGTTCAGGTTGACAAAAAGCTAGAGAGGAGACAGCTGATATTCAGATAGCATAATTGCATGCAAAAAAAAACACAACATTTTTACAAGTTAGATTGGTGGGCCATGTCTAAGAAGAACTTTAGTAAAGGTAAATGTCAATTTCTACTTAAATTTCGAAATCCAGTAAAAAACCGGAGGAAAAAGGAGGTATAGTTCTAACTTTTGTGAGGCCATCAGAGAAGAGATGTCAAGTTCTGGATGGGAGAATGAAGTAAATTAGTCCTCAGGTTTCTTCCACCCCTGCAGTTAAATAATTATATATTTATTATACCATAAAAATTTGAGAATTGTTTTGAAAGTACTTAAGAGTAAAGTTCTTTGTATTTCTCTGAGCATCTGGTTAGATAAAAACCCAGTTGTCCATGAAAAGGTTACTGTGGAGTCTCTGTCTTCAGAACGATCAGGATATAAGTGAACATAAGGAAAAAAATAGTTCTTTAAATTCTCACGCAACTAAAATGCTTCACCTATTGCAAGTGGCCAATTCATTTTAATGTGGAGAAAGAATGTGTCTGCTTTTGCTGTTGTAGCAACTGGTTCTACCTCAAGTATTATTATAGGAGATATATCATGCTCCTTTTACGGAAAAGACAGAATAATTGGAACGATAATTTTAAATGCATATCAAATATAAGGTTATAGTCTTAATTTTGGTAGTAGAGACCATTTTCAGGTATTTGAAATCTAATTTTTAATAAAGCCAGTTTCCTGTTGGCAGTGAGGTCAGTTGGAAATGAATTTATTACAAAGGATATTTTTCAAATAAAACGAGTGCTTACCTTTGGTGTGAATTATCAAAAGAATTATAACATGGCACTCATATTGATCTAGAAGAACATTCCTCCCACTGAGGTACGAAGTTTAAAGTTCTTAAATAACCCAGTTAGGGACCTTTAAGAGAGAGAGGAAAAAAAAGAATTAAAAAAAAACCCTGGCCAAATGATGACTAATTAGAATGACAGGCGTTCTCTGACTCGTGGGGGAGTCACAGTACCTGAGTAGTAAAAATAGTGTCTCATTAGTCTTTTAAACATTATTCCCAGGTTTCCGTGAAATTGATATTTAATCACTTTGCCAGTGTACAGCAAGCACTTATTACACTGGGAAGACATGGGGAGTGAAAAGTTTATAAAATTTCTGTCAATCTCTTCTCAATTTGAAGAATGATTCATTATAATGGGCCACCAGTGGCAGAAAGATGCTGAATGGAAGCCTGTAATTAACTTCGCTTCCTGCTTTATTGATGGCATTTGCTGGGTTCTGAGATTAGGTGGTAGATCTAGGGGATACACCCTATGGATCATGCTTTACAGTATTCTAAACTACATCTAAATCACATCTTCAGTTATGTTCATCACAATTATAGATAGTTTTCTGAAATTTGGGTCATTTTAAAGTATTTGGAAACTAAGTTTGTTACTCAGAATAGAGCATGGTAAATTAGTGTCTAAATGGAGAAAATGCATACCTAAGTTGCAGACAAGTCTTTAAAAAATAAAAATTGACTTTAAAATGATATAGTGTAATGATTTCCTTTAAAAACTTGTCAATACATTTCATCTCTGATATGTCCTTATTAAGTATGCCTATTTTTTTAGATGCATTTAGTGCTCTTTTACTCATATGAGATGTTTCAAGTAAAACTATGGATGCAAGAGTTATTTCATTTTGTCAGTAAGTCTAAAATTTAGCTTTCATATACATACAGGACACTGTAAGAAAAAATCCATCCAGCAACTACCCCTTTCTTCCTCCCAAGGAGACAATGTTTTTCTTCACTTAACCAAAGATAACAGAAAAAGGTGAAAGGATGTTCTTTCATTCCATCATCCATTTAACAAACAGCCTTTATTTCATGGGCATAGCACAACAAATCTTGCACGAGGTAGCTCTGCAAGATGATAGGATGATCAGTCTTTGTTGTTATTTCTGTCTTAATAAAAAATTCTACATGTTCGCTACTTTCAAAAGAAAAACATAACCTTGGCATATTTACTGTCCTTTACACTATTGAATTAATCTATTTTTGGTTTTCCATTTCCAGTCCGCTCCTGGGAAACCAGATTGCTTCACTGGGCTAGAAGATGGCAGGGAGTCCTGTGGCATTTTCTGTGAAAGTAGTACAGGTTTTGTCCTTAAAAGAAAACTGTAATAAAACTGCAGTGAGTACTTTTCTAGCACACACTATACTTTTGTTAGCAGGTGTTAAGGGGAGCTTTCAGAGCAGCTCTTGATCTGAGGCTCAGAATTGAGCAGTATCAATAAATATGTTTCATTAATGTAAGAATCTCCAACGATTATGTTAATATGGTCCTATAGACTGCATTATTCTGGAAATCAGAAAACACATTCTGCTATAGTTACACTAAGTAAAATTGGTTAAATAATGAAATGAAGTTTTAATTAATGAAGTAGAAAATAGAAATAGATTTTTACCTTGATTGAAAAATTAGAATTTATAAAAAGTCTTTCTGAAAATTGCTTTATTACTTGAAATCCCCTCCAAAATTAGTTTTGATTTAGTGTTCTTGTACAGTTCAAAATTTAAAAGAAAATATAAATATTCAATATAACCATTCCAACATCTGTGGCAGAACTATAACACTATCAAAACCTTCTTTATACTGTCTTACACCCTTTAAAAATATGTGCTGAAAGCAAGACCTAAATTTCACCATGTGCATTCCCATTTTCTATTAAGTGAGAACCCTCTAAGGGGCCAAATTATCTAAAATATTAAAGGCTTATTATATTTCTACTAAATTATCAATTTTGTAAAACAATTAAACAGGGAAAGCCAATTAGTGTAAAAGTGGTCTTCAGAGTATAATCATTAGTTAGAAGCTCGTTTGGTAAGGTTAGGTCCAAATCTAATAAGTTAAACCCCCAGCAGAACTGTAATAGAGCCTTAGTGACAGTTTTTAAAGAATATCAGTCTCTAAATAGAAACTACTAGAAATTAAGGAAATTGAAAAAAAGAAGTTATTTTTGCCACAATCAACAAAATCTCTGTAGAGCTATGTCAAGTAAGAATCAGGGTAGTTTTTAAATTATGATCACTAGAAATTTATTTGTACTAGGAATCAAAATTATTATTAGTTTCATTTTCTTCCAGTAGGGTAGTAAGATACTACAGGTTAAAGAATTGTAAACAGAAGAGGCAAAATATAAAATAAAGCAAACAGTAACTTTGGAAAAAATGAAAGAATATTAATACAGTGAAGCACATAAATCTTATATTATATACATAGGATCATCACTATGCTATAACATTTTCAGCCTCTCTTAGCTCTGCCTTACTTGTTAGGAAAATATTCTTTAAATAAAAATAAAACAAATTAAAGGAAAAGTAAAATGGCTTATACTAACATCTGTTTACATAAGCGTGAACTCATCCAAATATTGGAACAAAGCTTATGGATTACTAAATCAGTTATTTTGCATAGAGAATTAGACCATTTTCTGATGCGGCCTAATAGATGCTAACCTACTGGCTTATTTCAACAAAGGAAAAGTTACCCACTTTAGAATCAGTTTGTAAAAATATGTAAAGCTTTAAGTAAGGTCATCTTAATTAATATATATATATATAAATATATAGCCTCAGTTACATACATTCCACTTAACTATTACATGAATTGACATAAATGAAAAGTTATATATTACAGATAAGAAAAATAATCTTCTCTGCTCAACATGTCCTTCCATCTTTACAAATTATCATTTGAACTCTAACAGAAGTAGATAATTGACATGATTTAATCATCTATCCATCAGTACATCCACATTCAAAAAATAGGCAGATTGGTCACTAGGGAACATTGGCTGATGACAATGTCTCCTACACCACCCTACACAAATATGCTCCTCAGGTGGTTAGACAACATTATAAACAGTTATCTGCCTCTTCCTCTTCCTTTTATTCTATTATTTCATGGGCATACATTTTATGACTCATTTTTAAACACTGCTATCATTTAATGATCTATTTTGATATATTCGTTTTAAACTATCCATCTTTGTAAAGTATTTTGAGTAGCTGTTTTGTTCTTTTTTGAGCAACAATGTTCTGAAACTGTATCTTATTAAAATAGTTGCATAAATAATCATGCCAGATCCTCGAGGAGGTTTAAAAAATAAAATGAGCATCTGTTTGTACAAATTCATAATATAAGTGATAATCTGCAGGTTAAAGGTTAACATAGACAAAATTGGACATGGTGCATGAACACAAAATGAATGATTACATGGCTATGTGATTTTATTGCCACCACTTAGTTAATTATGCCGTATATCAAATGAATAGTTCAATAGGCAAGTTCCTACTTCAGTATCCTAGTCATACAACTATAAATTACTCCATACATCTAAAATTTGTGATTAGCCATAAACTTCCCAGCGAGGTGTAATAACAAAAAAATACAATTCGCCTCACTACGTGAAAACTTCACAAATGTACTTTCAAAATATACTTCAAAAGAAATTGCATTAATTCTAGCAGTCATAGCTTAATCTATTTAAATACCTTAATATAGACAGAAAAACGTTTCTATTTATCTATGGCTGCATAAAGAAGTTCCTCAAAACATAATGCCTAAAGCTACAACCTTTGCTTGCTTGCAGTTCTGCAGTTTGGGTAGTGACGGCTCATCTGTGCTTCAAGAGGCATCCGCAGGGTGGCTTTACCGGGGCTGGACAGTTCACATCTTACCTGGCCTCTCTCACGTTTCTGGAAAGGTAGCGCAGGCTGTCAGCTGAGAACTCAGTCGAGAGTGCTGCCAGCCAGGGCCTTTGGTTATTCATTTTTTGGTCTCTCCAGCTTAACAGTGTGGATTCCTGACAGTCTGGAGGAAGGAGCCTCAGGGTCGCTTCTTACACCTTAGCTGGTGTGCCCCAGAGCACAAAAACAATTAAGATCCTCAGCAGGCGCACCTTCAATTCTGCATTCTGTTCATTAAAGCAGATCACAAGCCAACTCAGATTCCATGGGAGGAGACTTCACAGGTGTATGGATACTGGGGCCCGAAAATAATATTCTACCTCAACAAATACTTCCTTTCACAAGCTCCCAAAGTGTAAATCAATATGTTTCTAGGTAGTATCAATTTCATTTCAAGTTGATATAAGTACATTTATGGCCCCAGTTTTCCAAGAAGTTACTCTCAAGGTACCTAACTTTAAATGGCTTTTGTTACAAAATCAATGGAGACTCCTAGGGCACAGTTCCTTGTATTTCATCCATATTTCCCATCTAATAAAACTGATTATTTTTTAGCTCTACTTATCACTGTATAGAATTATCCCAGTTGGCAACAGAAAAAGCTGACGTAGCCACTGGAGTTCTGTTATTCAAGGATATGTAGTAATGTCTACGTCTTCTTCGTCAGATTACACATGTACTCAGCAATGTTTCTCACATTCTAGTCGTGCATTATACAGCCCTCTTTATGTCCATCAAAAGCAGTAATAATGTTGAGATACGTCATCTTCTTCAAAAGGTAATTCCTTAGAGTTTTATTTGGTTAAAATATTGTAAACTTAAGTACTTATTTAATGGTAACTTATTGGATGAAGTTAAAATGCTCTACCACTTTTCAAGATTAGAAACTTGGCAGTCACTGGACCTGTCAGTTGTTTGTCCTAACAATGCAGGTCGCACAGAGGCAAAGCTGATGGCAAAACTGAACACTGCCCGGAGTGGAAGGTGTTGCAAAGCAGAGGGAACATGTAAAATCTGAGAATGCAGAAGCAGCTGGGAGAGGCGAAGTGAGAATTAGCACACAAGAAAAGAGCTATAAAGAAATTCATAGGTTCAAACATTTGTTGAGCAGGTATTATGTATCTAGCACATTATTTGTATCATTTACCAAGTTAAACCTGAAACCCACCACCAGTTACAAATGAGATGACAGGAGGCAATAACCGGTCAACTGGAAGAGCAGAGCAAAGTCTGAGCAAATACTCATGGGAGAGGTCACTGGGGGCAGTTCAAGCCTCAGTGTTCCCTGAGTCATCATTAGCACATGGTTAGAAAGGATCATTGGCAAAATTAGAGAAACTCAAGGAATATGGGAACTGATTTTTGAGAGTGGGTGAAAGATTTGGACTAAGACCCAATGAGTTTGGGCTGACACAGAGTGCAGTGCAAATACGTGGTATAGAAATTAGGATCCAAAACTACCTGAGTTACTAATTAGAGAAACATATGCATAGAATCTCAAAGACAAAGTCATCAGAAAGGGAAGAAAGTGGAAGGAAAAGAAGAAAGTTACAAAGGGCGAGCATTGAGGAAAATGCAATTCCCCAGGGGAGAAAAGAGAAATTAGCAAAAGAGAGGGATTGTAAACATAGCAAAGAACAAATAGTGCATAATGTCATAAAGAACACCAAGGAAATCCAGACATGTGACCAATAACATCAAGCACAATTAGGACAAAGGAAGGAAGACAAACAGTGTGTAATTTTCATTTTGGAGTAATAGTTTCTGAGTGATTCATTTGGATATGTTTTTCTAATACATCTTTATGGCAACAGCTCAGCTTAATATATTTATCAACTGTATTTCTCAGGGAGTAGTTTCCATGATTTATTTCTCTCATAGCAGTATGGTCCAGTATACTATAGATGCTTTTGTGAATTTAGTTTTACTTCAATTGCACAGTTTAAACACTTCCTGGCAGTAATATACTGACTACACAAAAAACAATCTGTATTTTCTTACACTGCATAAATAATAACCTGAATAACAGTATTACAGAATTAAGAACAAAGAGATGCAATTAAGAATATTCTATCATTTTCCCTTAAAAATAGCAGCTTAATGATCTTGATCATTGATATTTATTAGGACAAATTAGCCCCATAGAATAGCTAGTATTTTCATTGAGAGTCTACTATTTGCATTTAAATTTGTTCTTGTTTTGGTATTGTCCTATACTATTTAGAAAATTTGAAAAAATTTTAAAGAGATGGTTTGATTTTTTTTTTTTCTGGTAGCCTCTTAGAGAATCCAGGACAGTGACCATTATTGACTATGTACTTTATACCGGTCATGTTTCCAAATGCTATATATTTATTACCTTATTTTAATCCTCACAAAACTCCAAACAGGTAAGTGCTACTGTTATCTACATTTAATATAAAAGGAACCTAAGGCCCAGGAAAGTGAAGAGTTGCTCATGGATTCAGAACCAGAATATGATAGAATCAGTATTCACATTCAGATGGTTGGTAAGACTTGTATTCTTTACCACTCCTAATGATGAAATGTCAGATGGCACAGTGAACTGGCCTCTTAATGGTCCTGCCTGAAAACTGAGGGGTGAGCATAAGCCATGTTGTATATAGCTACAAAAATACCTGATAGAGCCCCTAGAAAAAAACGTTTTTATGTATATCAGGGAGAGCTCTTCCATACTCAGAGAAACTAGTAAAGAATTGGTCCTTAAAACCTAGAAACCAAAGACCATCAGAGCAGCTGTCCTCCAAGGAAACTACTCATCGACTGAACTTCCTTTGCCTTCACACTCCCTTGCCTGGTATATCAAAATCCTGCAACACTGAGAATGCCTGTTTGAACGTTGACTTTAAGTACTTTTGATAAAGCTAAACAATTCACATAGGAACAAAGAATTAACCACTAAAAGTTCTCAGAAAATATTTATGGAAAACAATAAACTTGTATTTGTCTTTATGACCACAACTAATCTCTATAAGTCTCCAGTGTATTGCCACCTCACCTAACCCCTAATCCTCTAATTCATCCTTATCAATGTCTTACTTCTTGACCCTTTGACCTACACTGGTCTGGCCTCAAAAAGTCAAGGAAGATCTGTAATAAAATTATGAGTAAGTTACAATGACAAATGCATAGTATCTAATAATATCAAATACTTATGTTCCTATGTTTTTTGAAAATAAGTTTAGAAAGTTTAAACCTCATAAACCGACTCTATAATTTGTCTAAATGCTAAAATAAATTAATTCTGCACATGTTTTTGGACTTAGAAAACATACATATACATTTGAATGCTTATTTAACTGAATATATACACAAAGTACTTTAAATGGCTGAACAGTTTACTATTGTCTTTATTTGCTTTATTTTTAAAGCAATTTCATATACATTGAAGGTGGAGATGATTTGAGCATCTGATGAGCATTTTTAGTGCCTATAATTTTTTTCTTTTACTGTTGTAAGTAATTATGTGTAAACATCTTTGGGCATCTATATTTATACATTTCTATTCTCTTGTTTAGTTTTTACATATATTGTTAAATTGTGTTTTTAAATTGACATGTTACATTTCCACTAACCTTTTTTTCAGGGGAGCATATACTCACACCTTTACAAAAAATGGACATTAATCATCTTTTCAGATATCTTATATTCCCTTGTTCATTTCAGTAGGATTTTATAAGTCATGGAAGTAAAGAAAAATTGACATTCAAAACCTAGAAGTCAGAAGATTTGTTATGGTAATTTGAAATGCTTTTAAAATTCTTATTCATTTATTAAAAATATCAAATTAAGAAATGTTATTCTATAGAAGGTATCATTTATCTGAGAGTTTTGTTAAAGGACACAAGTCTTCAAAATAGTTTTTCAATGTAAAAAGAATGCAGGTTTTTCCTGTATACTTTTTTTTTAAAGTTCATCAGGCTTTCATAAATATTTTTTAATATGTAGAAAATCAAAGCATGAGAATCCTTGACATGAAAGGGCAAATTACATCCCAAGTGCATATCTTTATTCATAGGCAGAGCTCAGCATCCTGGATCTGTGAAGTGAGATCACATTGGTGCTGGTGTAGCAATGCCCATGGTGGGGCCCTGTCAACGAGGCAAACACAAGCATGCTCCAACTTGAGCAAAAGACAAGACAGCAACTTCTCCCCTGAATGTGGTTATTATTGTTCCAAAGCAAGCAATAATAAAAGGAAAGAATTTCCAAGTAGGAAAAGGAAAGAGCCAAAAACAAAGTAAGAGACAAGGTAGTTCTGTACGGTGCCCAGACAGACTTCAGTCATTTGTTCTTTCTGACCGCCTCTGGGAAGGAGGCCAAAACATCTTCTCCAAACAGATCTGAAAGGCTTCATGGCAGGGCTTCTGAAATGCCTGTATACTTTCCTATAAAAATCCTACTGCTATTTCTGAAGAATATATTATATGTGCTTATGTATATTTTTATGTAAACAAAATATAAATATGCATAAGCACATGTAGCAATATAGCATATATATTACTTGTTATACATACATGTATATGTTCATATATATGTATTATTTATATATGTATATATTTTTCAACTTTATTGAGGAGTCATTGAAAAATATTGCATATATTTAAAGTGTACAACATGATGATTTGATATACATATACATTGTGGAATGATTACCAAAATCAAGATAATTAACATACATCACCTCACATAGTTAATTCTTTTTTTCTTTTTGTAGTGAGAATATGTATGATCTACCCTAAGCAAATTTCAAGTATATAATACTATATTAGCTATAGTTATAATACTGAACATGAGATCCTCAGTATAAACTGAAAGTTTATACCCTTTGATCTACATCTCTCCATTTCCCACCTCCCCCCTAGCCCACGGTAACCACCATCGTCTTACTTGTTTCTATGATATTGTTTATTTGTTTTATTTTTAGACTCTACGTATAAGTGATACCATATAGTATTTGTCTTCCTCTGGCTTACTTCACTCAGTAAAGCACACTCTAGTTGTATCCGTGTTGTTACAAATGATAGGATTTCATTTTTTTTTATGGCTAATGATATACCATTCTACATAGGTGCCACAGTTTCTTTATCTGTCCATGCACTGAGGGACATTTAAATTGTTTCCGTATCCTGGATATTGTGAATAATACTTCAGTGAGCACGGGGGTGCAAGTATCTCTTCAAGATATTGATTTCATTCCCTTCCGATGCATACCCAGGCGTGAGTGCTGGATCATACAGTTCAATGGAGCAACCACCATTCTATTTAGCTAAATGGCTATAGCAATTTACATTCGCACAAATAGTATATAAGGGTGTCCTTTATTTTACATCCTCACCAGCATGTGTTAATTCTTGTCTTTTTGACAATAGCTGTCAAACGATTCATGATGTTGAGCACTTGTTCATGTACTGATTGTCTGTGTGTATGTCTTCCTTGGAAAAATGTCTATTTAGATTCTTTACTCATTTTTAAATTGGATTTATTTGCTTTTTTGCTATTGAGTTGCAGATGGCATGATTTTATATACAGACAACCCTAAACATTCTACCAAATAGTTTTAAACTGTTAGAACTAATAAATTCATTCCGTAAAGTTGCAGGATACAAAATCATCATACAGAAATTAGTTTCATACATGAATAATGAACTATTTGAAAGAAAAAAATAAGAAAGCCTCAGAAACAATAAAGCACTTAAGAATACATTTAACCAAAAAGATGAAAGACCTATACACAGAAATCTAATATATTGATGAAAGGAATTAAAGACAAATAGATATCCCATGCTCAGGGGTCAGAAGAGTTAATATTGTTAAAATGTGCGTGCTACCCAAAGCAATGTACATATTCAATGCAATCCCTATCAAAATTCCAAAGGCTTTTTTACATAAATAGAAAAAACTGTCCTAAATTTTTTATGGAACCATAAAAGATCCCAAATAACCAAAGCCATCTTAAGAAAGAAGAAATTTGGAGGCATCACACTTCCTAAATTCAAATTAAATTACAAAGCTATAGTAAACAAACAGTAACGTACTGACATGAAAACACAACATTGAACAGTGGAACAGAATAGAAAGCCCAGGAATAAACCCATATGCATATAGCCAACTAATCTTTAACAAGGATGCCAAGAATATACAGTGGGCAAACAATAGTTCCTTCTATAACTAGTACTTGGAAAACTTTATATTTAAATTCAGAATAATAAAATTCTTCTTACACCACTCACAAAAATTAACTCAAAATGGTTCAAAAACTTAAATGTAAGTCCTGAAACCATAAAACTCCTAGAAGAAAACATTGGGAAAAAACTCCTTGACATTCATCCTGACAATGATTTTTTAGATAAGACAACAAAAACAGGCAATAAAAGCTAAAATTAACATGTATAACTACATCAAATCAAAAAGCTTCTGAACAATAAAAGAAGCAATCAATAAATTGAAAAGGCAACCTGTGGAATGAGAGAAAACATTTGCAAACCATGTATCTGATAAGGAATTAATATCCAAAATATATGTATTTATATATATGTACATCTACATGTATGTTTGTACTTATGTGTACCTGCATGTATATTCATGATTTATATACACTTATCTGTATGTGTATCATATTTCAATTAAAGAATTACTTCAAAAGAAGAATCCACGATTTTATCTAAAATGATCATTATGTATTTATTGAAAAAGTGAAACTTTAAAGTCTTGAGGGAGAGAAAAGAGAATGAATACTGCTTTTCTGTAGTAGTATACAGATAGCTACCACCTGATACAGCTCATAGCCATTTGGCCTCTCTCTCAAAGAATTATAGATTGCTTCTCTGATATTAAAAACAAAACCAAACAAAAACCTGTATCACTACACATTTCATAAATTCTATTTTTGACGATGTCATAAATAGACACTAAATTGTAATGGCATATATAAATACATTAAACTTCACTATTTGAATGAAGTACTGTGTCTTAATACAAATGTATTTACCTAGTAACATTATGCTCTTTCAAACCATTCTTAAATTTCACTTAATTGTTTTTTAATGTCATGCAAACAGCATTCAGTAATAAAAAAGCGAGTCTTCACCTTGGGCATTCTGAGTCTTCTGGTTCAGCCCTGCAAAAGCAAGAAGGCTGAAGCATATTTCTGCTTCTTTATTGCTGGACAGAATATTAGGTGACCCAGCCAGGTTCATTTCTATTAGAATTGGTGTTAATTTTAGGTAACTGGAAACAGAATAATAAACAACCTCAATTAAATAAAAGCACTAGTGGAAGAAAAGGAGGAGAGATGCTCTATGTGGTCAGACATTGCTCTTTATATATTAGGATCGTTTGTAATTCCTTACCTGGATTACTAAAGAAATACATAATTAAAAAATATCTATCGAGGTTTATTACAATTTTGATACATCATAATATGGCTTCTATACAGTTGCTACTGATTAATATTTTAACTAGAGTTCAGAAAATTGGAGATGCACAATATCTTTAAATTAAGTAAATTTTTTTTCCATACTTATCAGCCTGATCATCTTATTGTGCAAGTGTCTTTGATCAAGGTCATTCAGGATGCAGCCAAGGAATGTCTGTCCTAGCTGCTATGGTCAGTGAGTAGACAGTAAACAGGAAGTAACCAGGATATTTATCATATACCTATATATGCCCATATAGAGATCTATATATACACCATAGGCATATATTGCCTGTTAATTAAGAGCTATTCTGATATTAATAAAAATTTTATCAAAACTCTGCCACTTGCGTAATCTTTGTATTCTAAAAGGACTGGGAAGATTGGAATTGGAACATGCTAGCACATGCAGTCATTCTAAATCAGTGACCTGGGGGACTGGGCACGAATCCTAAAGTCAGTATGAGAAATTATTACTCTGTAGTAATGGTTTCAATAATATGTTATACTAATTTCATCACTCAAAACACCAAAGGAAACCTGTATACATAAACAGTAAAAAAGGCAGAAACATGGTTAATACTGCTTCCCTATTAACTTTATGTTGCATAAATACTTATATAAAACTGTGAAAATGTTCAGTTACAATGAAGGATAATGACTACAATAACACTTTATTCAATTCTTTAATTTGTCCCATGAATCATCCAGGCCAGTGTAATTGCATTGTTAATATGACACTATTGAATAAACCAGTCATGCTCAAATGGAATGGTTCCTCCTTTACGGGACCACGGTAAACACTTCTATAAGAGGATCTTCTGGATAGTTTTATCTGAATGTATCTTATTATCAGCTCTCTGAGGGAAGGTACAATAAGTTTTGTAAATTTATACATTGGACTAAAAACCTGTAGAACCGATTGTCCTGCAAAGCTGCAAGGAGATTGAGGAAGGTTTGCTGGATTAAAAGTGCTAAGCCAATTCCTATAAAATATTTATTCCTATTGTGTTGACAGTTTTATGCTAAGATATGAGACATTATAATGATGAAAATGTGAGTTATATTTTGTTACATAACAAGTTAATGAAAGATTTCATGTAAATCAGTGGCTGCATGGGAAGGTTTTCAAAAAAATCACCGAGGATTGTAATAATTATGGGATATATTTCAACAAGCATGGAGTGACACAATGTTGATTTGCACTACAGAGAAAAGAAAAGCAATTATGAATAATACAAAAACCTTTTCTTAAATATATGAAAGGAATTTATTATCTTTAAAATGCAATGAGAGGACAGGGTAAAATATACCCTATCTGAATTCCTGTCAAAAACCTAAAAATTTTTCAAAAAAAAACCTACAGCAAAAGATAAGATAAATGAAACTTCTATAGACTCCTGAAAGAAATTAAAGCGTAGGTTTCTCCAGTAGGCAGGGAGTAAAAGAAAACACTTTTTTTTTGTTGATTTCAAATGCCTGGTTCTTGGCGGTTACAAAAATTCCTTTGAACATGATGGTAACCCCAGGCCAAGAACTAAAGATGACTACAGGACTACAATCTCCCCAGGCAAACTATAAAGCACAGTAAAGAAATGAGGGAGGAAAGAATACATTTTATGAGGTAATATGCAGCCCTTAAAAATGAAGATGCTAAAGCCTTCACAGTAATTTAGAAAGTGCCAGTGCTTTACTGTTATGTTAAAAAAAAAATCACAACAAAATCAACATCAAGTGATAATTGGAACAGAAGAACCAGTGGAAGGAGACACACGAAGATGTTAATAATGAATGGCTTGGGTCAATGGGAGAAGAGAGGAATTTTTTTTCTGTATTAGTACTTTTTGTCTATATTTAGAAATTTCTTTATATTTTTTGAACAAAATTTTTCACTGTGGTTTCTGAAAATACAAGTGGTTGCTCAGATATATTATAAACAGAGAAAGGTAAACAAAATTACCGATGACATTAGAAAGACATGTTAGAGTTTGAATCAGGTAAAGATAGAATTAGATGAAAAACTTCTTAGAGATATCTAAGTTCCACGCTGGAAAAGTCATTTCATTAATATGTACGACTGAGCAGTTCAACATTTCAAGGAAGTCATACTTTTCTGTAGCTGTGATACAGAAAAAAGAGAAAAAAAAAAATAGGGCCAGGAGGTGGGAATCAGAATGCAAGTCCATAACTGAAGGAGTAGGAGACAGTAGTAAATATATTTATCAGTTGGGCATCAATGAGAGGGTGAGATTTGAGCAAAGCTCTGAGAGAAGTGAGGGGCTTAGTCAAGTGGATAAGTGGAGGAAACTGTTTTAAATAGATTGACATATTGCTTTCTTTTTGAAATCTTCTAGAATTATAGTAACACTAATACAAACAACAGTTTGCCTTCTTTGGAACATTTACACAAATGACCCACAACACGCATAATAAAAGTTAGTTTCTATTCTGGGTTGCAGCCTGAAATTATTATTCTATTAGGATTTCATTCTATTTTACTATGTTAGAACTTTTGGAGTTACCAAGGGAAACTGCTCCATGATAATGGCCTCATTAATGCCTCTAATAAAACACTTAAAAGGTTCTTTATTGATCTTGGTTCCAAATACACCAAAATGTTGTATTCCAGTTTTGTTGAACTATTCACCCTACTGGCATTTTCAGGTGAATAAGCTCATTCTCAGCTCAAAATTCCCTGTTCTTGAGCTCTAAGGTAGAATGAAGAAATAGCAAAACTGACCTACTTTGAAGATATAGGATAACTTTATTCAAGTTCTTATTTTTTTATTTACTTCTATTTTCTGTATTACGAATATGCTACTGGTCCCTTATTTTTCTTTAAAATATTAAAATATACACATACACAGAGTAAGAATGTGTAGAAAATAAAAAAAGAATGGGTCAAGAATAAAAACTTCAGTGAATATAGTTTACTGTCTAAGAGCCCTATATCTTCCCAATTCTTAGACTAGTTCAATTCACTAATATATGATTTTCTGAATTGGTTCTCAGATTTGGTCTAGAGATTTTGAGTGAGATTTATTCTAGTCCCACTGAGGACCTACTAGAACCATGCTTTCTGCCATGGTCATGAAATAGGTATTAATTTTTACCATGTGATCAAACTGAGGCTATGCTAATTTGTAAACAATCGCTTTATGTTTATTACTGGGCTACATGACTCACAGTCCACCTGGTTCTGACTCAAATAATGTAACATAACTGTAGTATGTGCGGTCTTATACAACTGAGGCTTCCATTTGATGTGTCACTATCAAGGGCCATAAGGAGATAAAATATTCTAGCTATTTTTCAGAAAATAACTGAAATCACTAACATAAGTTAATAGCATGAATGATTATTTAAATGTCTTCTTTCTATCTATATAATCTTCTCACTTCATGAAAAGTAAGAGGATCGACCATAAATGTACTAAAGGTAGATACTATTAAGTGATGGCAATGGAGTGTGTAAATGAAGACTATGATAATGTTTCATGACATATGATTAGGGAAGTCACAGAGCCTACTGTTTTACTATAGTGGGGCAAATAGTTCAAAAAGTATTTTGAACCACTTATGATTTAATCACTTGGTTAAAAATTCATACTGAAATTAACTGAATTTTGCTTTCTTTCCAACATACACGTGAACTCATATTTCTGTGTGTTATCCTATTTACTGTAATTGTCAAGCAAAGCATTTGAATGGATAAGGTCTGAATGCCTTATCTATAACCAAAATAACATAATAGCAACATGTTATTTCAAACACCAAAAACATATATAGTTTACTATAACCCTGTGAACAAGGTCATTCCTTTATATTTAATATGGAACCACCTATCTGAGTAAAATAAGATTTAAGTAACTAAAATAATTATGTTATATTAGATTTGGCACAAAGATGAAGAACTTCAGTTCTATACCATTTATGGCTCCAAACTTTATCACTACTGAAATCATATAAAAATCCCAAATTAAAAAAAATAATAATGTTTTCTTATTCTTCATGCTGTTAGATCTGCCATGTGTTGAACAGATTTTATGCTTTTACCTAAAAAATTTTTTCAGCTGTTATGCTTTGAAAGTTGTTCCATTGACCTGTCTAAAATTTTTTAGATGAAAATAGACTCATTTTTTAAAAGCCAATATTTATTTTGGCAAAAGTAAATAAGCCTGTATTATGCTGCTGTGAATTATACCGAAAACCAGTCTGTAACAACCTAATAGTTTTTAAAAACTCTCTCTTCATCCTTCTAAAGCACCAATAAAAGTCAATGAAAATTTAACTTTGGAAGCCACATCTGTGGACTAGAAAAAGAAAGTGTTCATGAACTCGGGATATGCTCCTTTAACTGATTACTCAGGCTCACAAAGAATGTACAGCCAATGAACTGCACATATTTCATTGTATTGCTATAAAAGGATTCTTGGGAGGTGACTAGATTCTTTATTATTAGTGTTCAGAAATCACAGGAAAAAAATTGGAGATAAGTTTAAATAGTACAATCTCTCTTACAGAACAATAAAAAATATCACTAACAACAGAAGGTTTAAATTTTAACTATATTCTCAGAGCTCACATGGGATCTTCAGTTTTTGTGCCAAATACTTCAATTTCTGAAAAGCTCTTTCATTTTCTCTTCTATATGAAAATAAAGTGTTTTGATATATAGCTAGAATAGAATAAGGCAATGTTTGCAATGCGAGGTGTTTTTTCTTTTTCTTCTCACTATTAAGACATTTCTTCTTGTGAAATTACAAAGCCTAATGCTTTACTGGCCTCTGTTGTCATAATCTTGGTATAACACTTCTGCACATGATGTCGTCTACTGTCATTTTGATATTTTTCAATGCAAAAGTAATATGTCGTCTAAAGCTTTAAAGATGCCACCGAAGAAGAATCTGACTATTCTCAGGTTATACGAAGAAAACTAAGTAGTTCATGTGACATAATACATGACATTATGATTGCCAGACAACAGACATATATTTATGTGAGAAAGAAAAAACTCACCTTCTAAAAGTTTCTTTAAGTCAGTTTTTGTAGATCAATTAGATATTTCTTCTTGTCCCAGATCATATATGTCCCTAGCAAACAAACTAAACATGGACTGACAGAAATCCTCAATATAATATTTTTGCCAGATGTGATGTTAATATTCAATCTGTAATGCTAAAGACAAACTGTGTGAAGTAGTCAATATATACTGCACTGAAAAACACACGCGGGCCATAATTATTTTATTTAGTGTCCAGAGATCAAGTCTTCCTCTTCTTTATGTAGAGATGTTAACTATTTAAATATCAAATTTACCAAAGTTTAGTCAGATAAACACAATTTAGTTTTATGCTTGATGAAATACCAAGGTGCATATTACTGGAGATCTGTTTCAGTGATAGATTGTTAACTGTTCCCTTAAATTTCATTTGCACAGATAGTGGCAATAGAAATAACAAACAGATGCTGGTATATCAAAATAAAAAGTGAACTGGAGTAATTGTCTTGAAAATGTTATTAAGTATGAGCTAATCCCCTTGTTTATGGTCTTCTGTGAAAGCTCACTCATCATCTTTGCTGATAGATAAAACCTTCATAGACCACACCACATCCTTCACAGGCAGGCGTATGCCTCCCAGCTACTGTCTAGATCAGGGCTACCCAAATGACATATATTGTAAGCCACATACACAATTTCTAAGTAAAAAGAATAAGTAAAAGAGACAGGTAAACTTAATTTTAATAACATTTATTTGACCCACTGAACCCCAAATATTATCATTTCAACACATAATCAGTTATGAAAAGCATTGATGAGATCAATTACATTTCTTTTTAATGCTAAATTTTGAAATCTGGTGTGTACATTTATCCAAATTTCAATTCAGATCAGCCAAACTTCAAGTCTTCAGTTGCCGCATGTGACTAGTGGCTTCTGTTCTGTCACAGAGGTCTATATCTTATGAATCAAGTAGAAGCTTTCTGAAAGGCAAGAAGTGCAGTGGTTTCCCTTTCCAGTGACCACAACTTTGTAGAGTCTAAATGGGGGAATCATACATTGTATGTAGAAAAATATAAGAATAATTACGTTTCCAAAGAATGCAGAACATGCCACCCAGATGATACAGCGTGATCCGTGACACTGATCATGTCACTCTCCATCAGTGAACAGAATGTTAGCGGTTGAGATTTCTTCTTTTTGGTCCCTGTCCCCACTGCAACAAAGAACTGAAAGACGGAGACACAGGAGTGAAACAGAGGGAAAGCTTTATTCGAATAGACTCCAACAGAGAAGCGGGCCAGAGTGTAGGTAGACAAAGACCTCCATCTGTTAGGCTGGAGGCTTATATACTGCATTCTGGTTAAAAGGTATCTCTGTGACTGACAAGGTGGTGCCTTATTTAATTTACAGATTTTCTATATAGTCACCCCTCTCAGTGAGCATGTCCTTTCCACGCTGAAGTGTGACTTGGGCAGTTCTTAGTTCCATCCATTGGGATCTGGTTGGGGAGGAAGTTATCTTGCTACAAAGCCTCTGTTGTCTTCATGTGGGACTCCCTACCTAGGCAGAGTTTGGGTGGTTTCTTCTTTGAACCTTTTCTTATCCTTTTCCAGCTGCTCATGTCTGTCTTTCTACCTAACATTCCTAACAAAAACAAAGTAGAAACCGAGAGGATGGAGTGTGTTTGCAGTCTGCCTAGATTTGAATCTCAGCTCCAGACCTTATGAACTCCAGTGCCTGGAGTAATTCACTTAACGTGACAGTGCTTCCATTTCTTATCTAAAAAATGGAGAAGATAATAGCACCTAGATCAAAAGACAGATAGGAAGAGTAAATGAGTGTATTTGGAAAAAAAAATGTAAACCTCTTTTCATGGATCTCAAATTCCTATGTTTGCAGAAGATGATAAACAAGCAGAGTACTCAGTCTGTGAGAAGGTGTTAAATGAGAGGGATAAAAATTTTAAAAGAAATAGGGATAGGTAGTTTTGGAGGTTGAGGACATGTTTGCAAATTGTAAAAGATTGGCCAGAGAGTGTCTTTGACCTCCCATCCTCCAACCACCTAAAAAAATTTACATAGATGACATGCTCCAGGAAGAGAACTATCACCTTAGATAGTTATAAGGTAAACTAGTGTGGTAGACAGGGAGGGATATAGCTAAGTCTGTTGAAATTCCTCTTTGTGCCCCTAATTGTTTCTGTGATGATGATATTTGAGCCCATTTCAAGTGGCAAGGAAGTGATTCATGTGTATACACAGGGGAAGAATTTTCCAGGTGGAGAGAACAGCAAATAAGAGATCCCAAAGTCAGATGCATGCCTTGTGTCAGCAAAAAAGAATCAGGAGAACTATGTGACTCGGAATGAGTGATGAGAAGAGCAAGCAACAGGAGACGTGGGCAGAGAGGAATTGCGTGGCCAGATCATGGAGGGTCTTGTAGACCACTATAAAGACAAGTCATTATTATGTTAACTAGGAAATCTACAATATACAGCCCTATTGTAGGGACCAAGGGCAGGCTTCCCCAAGATGGGCCACTGTGACATGCAGATTATTTCAGAGAGTGTCGAAGAGGAAGAAATTTCCTCTATTCCTTAAGGTTCTTCTAGCTGGTCCAAGAATGAACTGACATGAGATAGATTCACAGGAGAAAAAAAAAACAAAACAGTTTAATTCCATCCACAAGGGGGAAGCCCTAGACGTGGGTTCCAAAGACAGAAACAATGAGGCATATATGTCATCCTGAACCAAGGAGAAGTGGTAGGGGTCTAAGACATCAAAGGAAAGGGGAAGTAATTCACAGGAAAATGAAAAGAGTAAACATTTGATATTTACAAATAGATACAAAAAATATTTATTTATCAAATAATTCATGGGCCACACAGAAACAATTAGGGGTACAAAGAAGAATTTCAACAGACTTAGCTATATCCCTCCCTGTCTACCACACTAGTTTACCTTATAACTATCTAAGGTGATAGTTCTCTTCCTGGAGCATGTCGTCTATGTAAATTTTTTTTAGGTGGTTGGAGGATGGGAGGTGAAAGTTTCTTTCAGAGTCTTTTGGGCCTTCATTGTTCCCAACTCTGAAATCTGCATGTCACAATGCCTGCCCTTGGTCTCTACAAGAGCTATCACCTTAGAAGAACCTTGATGGGTAGAGGAAATTTCTTCCTCCCCAACACTATGAAGGATTGTATGCTGCCTGCTATGTTGAGAATAGACTATAAAAAGCAAATGAGAAAGTATGAAAATTAGGAAATGTGTGTACTGAATAGGTAAACCATAGTGAACTTTCTAGGGAGGTGGTATTGATACTATAGTTGTGTTCTAGGTATAATCTGAAGGTGCAACTAATGGAATTTGATAACAAATCGTGGAGTATGAGAGAAAGAAGAATCAAGAATAACATTAAGATTTGCTTGTACAATTGGAAGAATGAAGTTACCATAGCTTAGATGGGAAAGAATTAAGGAGAAACAGGCTTAGAAGTGAAAAGAAGGAGTTCTGTTTTGGACTTGTTACTTCTAAGATAGCTGTTTAAATGTCTTGAGAACTAGAGGCCTGTAAGGTAAGGAAAAATAAATAAAAGCAGTTTGGTTTCTTACAAGCTGGGTGAAAGACATGCTCCAAGAAAGAGGAAGTAAACAATTGTATTAAATGTTGCTAATTGGTCAAATAAATGACTAAGATTTGACTATTGCATTAATTAAGAGAAACTTGCTTTTAGAATTGAAGAAATAAGAGTGGATGTCAAGAAGCCAGTAGAATGGGAAACATGATTTTGGAAAAAGAAGGGAATATTGCTGGGATGTTGGAATCAAGTAAGTAAAATAGGATAGATTCTAGTGCACAGGTAGAGATCATGACATTAGTTAGGATCACATAGAATTCATCTAGAGGAACAACAGGAAAGATAGAGTATTTTCACCAATGCAGGTAGATTGTAGATGTGATGGGAACATGTGGAAGTTCTCCTCCACTTGAATTCATTTATCAGTAATGGTAGAATTAGTGGCCTGTAACTCCAGGGAAGAAATATATTCCCAGCTCAGGGCAAATTACCTTTGAAGGTGAAATCAGTCAAAGGGAGAAGTAAAGTGGGAGAAAATCGTTTATTGCTCACAAGCAGTTGTCCACTTCTGCTCGTCCATGTCTCTCCTCACAACCTGGCTGCAAGAAGGGACCCCCCCCCCGCAAACCTCTCAGGTCCAGATATGCCCTCGCTCCCCCTTGTAATCACCTATAGATTTGGAGATGGACTCAGGCCAGGAAAGAGATTCTGGAAATATTGCAATTTTACCCACATGTCCCCAGTAAGGGGAAGTCAAAGGGGACTAGGGTCAGGCTTCACAGTAAACAAGGAGTCGCATCCTGGACATCTAGAGAATTCAGCTTGAAAAACAAAGGGGATCATCCTAGCAATGAGCCCCTACCAACCCTGTAAACTTCCTTATTTTTGGCTGATAAACCCTGGATACTGCAGCTCTAACAGCCTCTTCTTGGAATCTCTACCATTTAGAGTGAGTCTTTTATTCTTTCCTTTTCACTCCTCATTAAAAACTTTGCTGGTTGCTCTATACTCTTGTCTGCTGGCTTCATTCTTCATCACTTCTGAGACAGGATCCTTAGAAAAAATGGCATGCCAGCAGATAACAGGAGGAGTGGAAATTGACCGTTCAAGAGATTAGGGAAAAAAGAGTAGACCAGGATCAGTGCCTCCTTTGACAAATGTCTTTCCAAAATCATGGCCTCTCCATGTGTGAGATCTTACAGGATTCACATAAAATATTCTGTTCCTCTAGTTGGAACATTGTATGGGACTATGGTAATAATGTTTGGCTCTAAGCTCATTTGAGTTCCAGCTCAGAGAAAACATGTTGCGATTGGAAGTTGTTTAGTGATTTTTTTTTGTTCTATATTGCATTCTGCTTATTATATTCCATTCCAGTTATTCGTTGATCTCTTTTCTCATTTAAGTACAATTAAAATTCATGTTCATGAGATTATCCCAAAAGGAAATTGTCACTTCTTAGGTTACAGAAGATTTTCTGCAAAAGTTGCCTATGCTTCCAAAACTTTAGTGCTTTGCATAGCACCTTCAAGATTTTCTTTTTATCTGATTGTGTTGAATGGACCCAAGCCAGTTTGGCTGTTCAGCTATTTTACTTTGAGTAAATAAATATTGGTAGCCTCTGGCAGTTAGAGGTAGGTAGGAGCTTTGCATCTTCTCTCCAATCTCAATGCCAGCTGGTATGTTACAATACTGTAAGTCTTATTCCAAATTCTGATAAAGATACAAACATTGACTGGAAAGCCAACACAAAACAGTCAAGCAATCTGTTCATATAGGCTTAGTGAAGATCTCACTCTCTGTCCTAACACATTCCAAGGAACACCTGATAGGAAATTTCATTCTGAGGTAGCAGTAACATTTTGATAGGATAAGCTGGACCTTCAGAGAGACTGGTTAGAAGAGTCTCCATTTAGTAGGGGTTCCTCATGTGTGAGAATGTTAGACTTGCTAGTTGCTTAATACATTATTCATACAAAGATAGGGAACTGGCAAAATATCTCTAGCCAAACTGTGTCCTTTAACACTACTTGTCTCATCAATTAAAACATGTTGCAAATATCACTCATGACAATTAATAACCCCTGCCCATATATATTTCATTGGCAATGTTGAAATACTTAAGCATGCTGAAGTGTAGATTCCTGATTCAGACAGTGCAAATCTTAACCAACATCCCTTGTTAGTTAAGGTTAACTAAAACACTCAAACTCATACTGATATTCAGTTTACATGGAGCAATTGCTCCTCACCATTCAAAATCAGGGCCAGGTAACACTATGTCACACTTGAACCTTAATTCATGCTATTTGCATGTATTTATATGCCATCTGTCTACTTTAATATCTTCCTGGTCAATATGTATGTGAGATTATTAATTTGAGGACTATTTATATTTGGTTCTAATAATGCACTTTTAATATATGCATGACTCTTTAAAATGTTTCTGTAGACAACCTGAGGATGAACTTTGAAAATTCAATGACTCTTTAATATTCATCAAGTAAATATAATCTTTAGTATTAAGATTATTATATTTTCTGAATACTATAAAGATGAGATCTATCACCACTGTGGTATAAATTAGTATTAATATAGATTAGAACAGCACTAGGTGTGCCAAAAAATAATTTTATTTCCATTTGGTATCCTACTAAAGCACAATTTATACCAACTGGATAATGTTTTTAAAATTGTAAGTACATTACTTTTTCTCCCTGTAATTTCACTGTGGAAAATCTATCTTAATATTCCTTTGACAAATCTCTGAAAGTAGAATCAGGGAAATCTCATCTCCCTGGCTTGAGTTATTTTTAACTAATGTGTGTTACATCTGTGCCTTGGGAGGAAGGGGGTTCCCTGCATAGGGCAAGTTCCCAATAAATCTGATAAGACTGAAGGAAGAAAAGGGAAAGGGCAGGCTGGGGAAAGGGTTTTTACCTCTCACAGCACGGTCTCCTTCTCCCATGGCGTTCTCTGGCCCCTCTTACTTTGCTCCGCTACCAAGCAAGCTCTGTTCCTCCAGCCCCGGTGTGCCCTCCTCCTCCCCCTACCCCTTCCAGGAGGAGCTCCATGGGTGGGTTCCTGTTGACTGGAAGACGCTTGACTGATTAGACACCAGGGATGGAGGGGAGGAGAGAATAATCCTTTTCTTTCCACTCCTTGCCCTGGAACGGCCTTGTGACAGACCAGCCAGGTAAATATCACACTGATATACAAATAGGCCCTTCTGTGCATACCACTATCAAGGCCAGGTAAGAACTTTTGCTTGCAAATTGCCATTTACCCCACAACATCTCTTCCCTAATAATTAGTGTTGAAACAAATTCCATTCAAATAAAGACACCAGTGGAAAATTCTTATTATGCTAAATGGGAGCTAAAAGAGTACCAGATTTATTAGTTTTGTTTAGAAATAAATAGGGTATTTTTCATGGTAATGCTTGGTCCTATTTTATAGTCTTTATTTTACTATGTATAAATCAAATAATATCCAAAAAATTATTTTCTAGTTACTTTTACCTATTCTATATTTTCCACTCTAAATAAAAATCCTCATCTCCAGTCATTCATATAAATCACAAATAACATTCTAAAGTTGTACTTAATAATGATGAATTGAAAAGGCCTCTAAAATATTTGAATATACAATAAAACACATTTATGTCAATAGGCTTCAAGGGTAAAATGTGCTAGAGTGTGAACAACAGGAGAGGGGAAAAAAGGAAGAATCATGGTGAGAAGGGAGAGGAAGAAAAGAAGCAGAAAAAAACAAGAGGAAAGTAGAAATAGATCCAAGTATGAGGTCATGCTATTCAACTGAGCCGATTTCAAAAGTCTAGAATTCAAAAATTAAATATAAAAAAATGAACTCTAAATGGCTTATAAGACCTAAATATAAAATGCAAAATTGTAAAAACCCTAGAAGATAATATAGGAGAATATCTAGATGACCTTTGTATGGTGATGTCTTCTTAGATCCAACACCAAGAACATGATCCATGAAAGAAATAATTGATAAACTGAACTTCATTAAAATTAAAAACTTCTGTGCTGTGAGAGACACTATCAGGAGAATTAGAAGAAAAGCCATAGAGTAGGATAAAATTTTGGCAAAAGACACATCTGATACAGGATGACTATTAAAAAAAATGTGTGTGTATGTGCGTGTGTGTGTGTATACACACACACACGCACGCACACACACACACACACACACACATATATACATATGCTTCAACTCAATAATAAGAAAATAAACAATCTGATTTTAAAAATGAAGCAAATACCTTAACAGACACCTAACCAAAGAAGATATAGATGTGGAAAATAAGCATTTGCAAAGGTGTTCCACATCATATGTTCATCAGAGAAATATAAATTAAAATCATAATGACATGCCACTACACACCTATTAGAATGCCCAACATCTGGAACACTGACACCACCAGTTCACTGGAGAGAACGTGAAGCAACAGGAATTTTCACACATTGCTGTTCAGAACACAAAACGGTACAGCCACTGTAGAAAACAGGTCGGCAATTTTTTACAAAACGAAATGCTCTTATGATATAATCCATGTGATCGTGCTCCTTGGTATTTACCCAGAGGAGCTGAAAACTTACATCCACAGAAAAACACGCACACAGATGTTTATAGCAGCTTTATTCATAATTGTCAAAGCTTGGAAACAACAAAGATGTACTTCAGTAGATGATGGTAAATGAACTGCTGTAATTCAGACAATGGAATATAATTCACTAAGAGGAAATTAACTATCAAGTGATGAAAAGACGTGGAGGAACTGTAAATGAATATTTATGAATGAAAGAAGCTTATCTGAGAAGGCCGTAGACAGTGATTCCAACAATATGACCTTCTGAAATAGGCAAAATTATGGAGAAAATAAAAAATATCATTGTTCGCAAGGCCTGGCCGGGAAGAAATGAATAGGCCAAGCACAGAGGATTTTTAGGGCTATGAAGTACTGCCTATGATACAATAATGCTGGATATATGTCATTTTGCATTTGTCCAAACCTGCTGAATGTACAACACGAAGACTGAACCCTAAGGAAATTATGGACTTTGGGTGGTTACGAGAGATATCAGTTTAGATTCAGCTTTGGAAAAAAAAAAAGTACCTCTCTGGTGAGTGATGTTCATAATGGCAGAGGCTGTGCATGTGTGGGAAAAGAGAATGTATGAGAACTCTCTGTACCTTCATTCTAATTTTATGGTAAACCTGATACTGTCCGAAAGTCTATAAAAATACAGTATCCATAAGAAAGTTTTTAGGGATGGAAAAACATCTAGGGACAATAATATGAGAAGTATTATATCAAGGAGACGTGTTATCTCCTGTCAGTCCTCTAACATTTCCATGCCAAGCCTCATTTTTATCTGTCCACTTTAATTCCTCTTTACCAAGAAAACTGAAGCAATCAGAGAAAAACTTTTATAGGCTATCACTATTTATACCAACTTTCTACATCTGTGCCCATGTTTTCTACCTCCCTCCTTGTTTCTACAAATGGGCTGAAGATGGTCCCGGCCAAGATTATTTCTTTACTTACACACTATCTCCCATGCCTTCCTGCCCACTTACAAACACTGTTACAGCAATTCTCTCCTCATTCATCTGATTGTCAGGTTTTCCATTTGTAACTGTTGATTTTATTAGCACAAAAAGTATTCTGTTATTTCTCTCATCATTAAAAAATAAACTGTTCCTTGACCTCACTGCTCCCCCCCCCCCAGGGAAACCCCATGTCCCTCTTCACATTACAGCAAAATCCCTTGAGTGATTTCTCTATACATGCATTCCTTAATTTCTCTTTTCCCATCTTCCCATTTACCCAGTATTTTAGGAATTTCTCTCACTGCCATCCACCTCTCTTATTAATAGCACCAATAATGGTCTCTTGGTTAAATTATCATGACACCGTAATAATTTAGTTTTCTCCTGCTTCTCAGTCTCTTTTGCAGATATTGTGTGTCATATTTTTAACTTCTAAGTTTTGGCATATCCCAGAGCTCATTCCTTGGAAGTCTGCTTCCATCTCTCTCTTTCCTGTCTAGGTAATCACATCTAACAATATATCTTTTACAGATAGATTTGCTCTCCTTTGTCCTTGTCCCCATGGAAACAAATAATGGAAAGACAGAGACACAACAACAAAGCAGAGTAAAGGTATCATTTGAATACATTCCAAGGGAGGAGTGGGCCGTTCAAGATAAACAAAGACAGAATTTTTTATGCTTCCATCATCACAGCTCCTGTTACTAACTCTGATCTCCTGCCTCCATCTTAAAAAGACCCTTGTGCTTACCTCGGACTCACATGGATAATCCAGGATAATCCCTCCATGTCAACATTCTTCACATCTGTAAAGCTCTATTGGCCATATAAGGTATCATTCACAGGTTCGAGTGATTAGGATATGAACATCTTTGGGGGACTACCCAACGGCTTGTTGAAGCCTCTCTTTACATGCCATCTCAAATACAAAATGGCCAGAACTAAGATTCTGAGATTCCCCCACAAGCCAGCTCCTTTGTTAGTGGCAACTCCATTCTTAAAATTGCTCTCGTCAAAATGTTTGGTATCATCTTTGAGTCATCCATTTCTCTAAAAATTCTGAATTCAATCTGTGAATGACCAAATCCTGGTGGTTTTGTCTTTAAAATTCAGAATTCTATCACTTCTCATCACCTCCAAGGTCATTAACTTGGACCGTGCCATCGTATCTCCTATCTATATTACAGCAATAGTTTTGCTTTGCAGAATGAACTTGTTAAAACTGATACCAAATAATGTTGCTTGTCTGTGTAAAGCCCTCAGATATCTTCTATCTCATTTTTTAATGTATATGTCCTGCTCCTCCACCTATACCCCTGGTCTTTCTCTAACCTCATGTACACCTTCTTTCCATCTTGCTTGCTTGGATCGAGTCACACTGGCTTTTAAACTGCTTTTTGAACTTGCCAGACATGATTTTTCCTTACACCTCTGCACCAGCTCTTCTCCTTGCAAGAATGTTCTTGCTGATCTCGTCATGATTTTCTCCATTACTTCTCCATTCAGGGCTTTACACAAATGTCACTTCTTAGTAAGACCTTCCTGAGACTTCCTATTTGAAATATGTACCCATTTTATATCTAAAATTCTCTTTACTTTTTTCTTCAGTAATTATTACCATTAATTCATAGATGTCTCACTTATCTTATTTATGTCTCTCTCTTCCACAAAGTAGAAGCATCATGAGAGTAGAAAGTTTTGTGTATATCATCCAGTACTATGTGCTGAATGCTGAAAGGGTGCTTGAAACATAAGTGCTCAATGAATTAACAAATTAATGTACAAAGTTTTATTCAATTATTTTCCTGTGTTGTCCTCCATCACAAGGCTTTATATACCTATTCATTGTGTTGACAAATACTTATCCAAGTAAATTTGAAGATCAAATTGGCTTTATTAAATGATTCATCAATCAGGCAACATGCCCTCCAGCAAGTAAGGAGTACTCCATGGAACTGTACAAAATGGAAGGTTTTCATAGATAGGAGGTTTAGGGAGGTAGTTATTAGCAAAAGAAAAGAAGGGATTATTTCAGACAAGGTCACTCTTTCCTAGGGGAAAGAACAGGGTCTTATAATGAAGGTTACCCCAACTTTGTTTGGGTAAAATGGAAAGAGCACATGTGACAGATTATCTTATCAATGATGTTGGACAGAAAATTCCTGACTGACTATATTTCTGGGGGAGGTTAAAACTGTAATCAGGTTGAAGAGGTAGTTCCTGGTTTGGTGACATGGCCTAGTAGCAGTGACACATGTTAGGCCTGTGTCTTTCTTTTTAACAATATAAGCTATACAGTCTCCTGGGAAGACCACATCTAAAGAAGTGACACAATACTCCTGACTTGGAAAGCAAGACCTTGAGATCCCTTTCACTATTGTGTTCCTAAAAACCTTGAAGAATATCTGTCCCATGCCAAGTGCCATTGGATGCCATATATGGATATTTCTCCAACAATTAAATTTTAGCCTATGAAAATTCTGTACATAAGGTTGTTTTTATATGTAATGGGACACGTTTATTCATGATGCTGAATTTCTTCTAACTCAAAAATATGACCGAATCACATGAGATAAAACACAAGAATTACTGGTATAACTGTTATGTCAGGGATTGGACTAGGATCAGGTGATTGGGGTAGTTATTGATGTTTCCTTTGGTTACTGGGCTGTAGCCCAGTTCTGAACCCAAGTTCAGTTGCTTGTTGTTCAAGAGGCCAAAACTTGAAAGACAGGGGTTGGTGGAAAGGAGAAATTGCTTTATTCAGAAAGCTGGCAACTGGGAAAGATTGTGGACTAGAGTCCCAAGACCATCTCCAAAGATCCTTCCGAGTGAGCACGCTTTCAAGAGGAGTTCCATGGAGACAGAAGGGGGCTAGCAGTTAATCAACAGCTCACTGGCTGACTTGCTGGCATCAAGACAGATGTGTGCTCCCAAACTGCCTTGAGAATGGCATGTCCCTATCTGTAGTTTCCAGGGGACTTCGGGAGAATTCCTGCAACTCTAAAGTCTGGTTAGAGGGCAGTATGGAGGCAACGTCTTAGCTCCTTTCAAAATAGAGTTGGGCTTGGTTAGAGCCTCTAACGCATTCACCTCGGCTCTACTATGGCTGGCACTAAGTCTGTCTTTATTTAAAATTTAGATATTTTGTTCATCATGAATTTTTGCATTAGTTTTTATTTCTTAAATATTTCATTAAATATTATTTATCTTCTTGATTACTAGATTTTATGGTAACCCCTAGAATTTTATGCCCAGGACAGGTGCATCACCTTCCTTTCTGTCAACCCAGTCCTGTTTCATGAAAGCTGTAGGGGAGGAAGAAATTTCCTCTATCCATCAAGATTCTAGCTGGTTTAAGAATCAAACTGACCTGAGACTAACAGGAGAAAAAACTTCCAAAGTTTAATTATGTATGTACAAGGATTCCATAGACATGGATTCTAAAGACAGGAAAACTGAGGTATATATATCATCCTGAACCAAGGAGAAGGGAGTAGGTGTCTGGGACTTCAAAGAAAAGGGGAAGCAATTATAGGAATACAAAAAAAGTGAAGGTTCGGTAAATGAATGTTTGCTGGGCCATATAGAAACCATGGGGCATAAAGAGGAATTTTAACGGACTTTGCCACATTCCTCCCGGTCTACCACCCCGAGGTTACATTATAATGTAATTATTTATGATGATTGCTTTCTTCCTAGAGTAGGTCCTCTATCTAAGTTCTTTTTATATATTTGGGGTTGAGAAAATTAAAATTTCTTCCTGAGTTTTTGGGCCTTGATTATTTAGAGCTCTGACATAATCTGCTTGCCAAAGTGGCGTATCTTGGGGTGGCCTGCCCTTGGCTCCTACAAAGTTCTACTGCAAGACAATAGATAAATATAAAGAATGTGCTCTTCTTTGCTTGGCATATTCCATCCACCAAAATAAGAACTGTCTGTCTTACTAACCAGCATGTTTTCTGCCCTCACCACAAAACTTGGACTCATACTTACTACAGATATGGGAGGAAAAGCCCTTGAAATCATTTGGCGAGTGTTTCAGAAGTAAAAATCCCAATCATACTTAAAGAAATCTATTTCAAGCCTGGGTTTAATTAATGAGAAAATATGGACACAGAGGAAACATGAAGTATAAGAGTGCATATGGAAATTAAGAATCCCACTAGACACCCTTGAGAATAAACTGAAAGCTATTAGAATTTTTAAAAGAGACTTCCGGGAAGATGGTGGCATGAGCAGTGCAGCGGAAATCTCCCCCCAAAACCATATGTATTTATGAAAATACAACAAGTACAACTATTCCTAAAAAAGAGACCAGAAGATACAGGACAGCACAGAGCCTGCATCTACACCCGAGAGGACTCGGCACCTCGCAAGGTGGTCTTAAAGAGCCCAGCTGACATACGGGGCACCTACCAGCGACCACTTCTATCACAATGAAAAGACAGAGGAATATGGTCCAGACTAAAATCAACCAGACAACCCCAGAGAGGGAGCCTGAAGGGATAGATTTATACAATCTTCCTGAAAAAGAATTCAGAATAAAAGACATAACCACACTGATGGACCTACAGAGAAATGTGCAAGAACTGAGGGAGGAAGTGAGGGAAGTGAGGAAAGACAATGCGGAAATCAGACAAGCGATCGACGGGCTTAACAGCAGACTGGATGAGATGCAAGAGACTGTTAATAGAATAGAAATCAGAGAACAGGAATACAGAGAGGCTGAGGCAGAGAGAGATAAAAGGATCTCTAGGAATGAAAGAATATTAAGAGAACTGTGTGACCAATCCAAACGGAACAATATTCACATTATAGGAGTAGCAGAGGAAGAAGAGAGAGAAAAAGGGATAGAGTGTCCTTGAAGAAATAAGTGCTGAAAACTTCCCCATGTTAGGTAAGGAAATAGTCTTGCAGTCCACAGAAGCCCACAGATCTCGCCACACAAGGGACCCAAGGAAAACAACACCAATACAGATAATAATTAAAATGGCAAAGATCAAAGATAAGGACAGAGTATTAAAGGCAGCTAGAGAGAGAAAAAAGATCACCTACAAAGGAAAACTCATCAGACTATCATCAGACTTCTCAACAGAAACCTTACAGGCCAGAAAAGAATGGCATGATATATTTAACATAATGAAACAGAAGGGCCTCGAACCAAGAATATTGTATCCAGCATGATTATCATTTAAATATGACACAGGGATTAAACAATTTCCAGACAAGCAAAAGTTGAGAGAGTTTGCCTCTCATAAACCACCACTATAGGATATCTTAAATGGACTGCTCTAGAGGGAAGCACTCCTAAGGCTAAAAAGATGTGACCAGAGAAAATAAAATCATGGCAAAGAAAGCAGACCATCCAAATACTAACTAGAGGCAAAGAATAAAACACCTAGTATATAAAGAATGGAGGAGGAGAAATAAGAAACGAGAGAAATAAAGAAACATCAGACGGTGTTTACAATAATGTAACAAGAAAGTTAGGTTAGATTGTTAGATAGTAAAGAAGCAACCCTTGAACCTTTGGTAACCACGAATCTAAAGCCAGCAATGGCAATAAGTACATATCTATCTATAATCACCCTAAATGTAAATGGACTGAATGCACCAATCAAAAGACACAGAGTAACAGAATGGATAAAAAAGCAAGACTAATCTATATGCTGCTTACAAGAGACTCACCTCAAACCCAAAGATATACACAGACTAAAAGTGAAGGGATGGAAAAAGATATTTCATGCAAACAACAAAGAGAAAAAAGCAGGTGTTGCACTACGTGTATCAGACAAAATAGACTTCAAAATGAAGAAAGTAGCAAGAAATAAAGAAGGACATTACATATTGATAAAGGGGTCAGTCCAACAAGAAGATAAAACCATTATAAATATATATGCACCCAACACAGGAGCGCCAGCATATGTGAGACAAATACTAACAGAATTAAAGGAGGAAATAGACAGCAATGCATTCATTTTAGGAGACTTCAACACACCACTCACTCTAAAGGACAGATCAACCTGACAGAGAATAAGTAAAGACACAGAGGCACTGATACACTAGAACAGATGGACATAACAGACATCTACAGAACTCTGCACCCAAAGACAACAGGATACACATTATTCTCAAGTGCACATGGAACATTTTCCAGATTAGACCACATGCTAGGCCGCACAAAGAACCTCAGTAAATTCAAAAATATTGAAATCCTACCAACCAACTTCTCAGATCACAAAGGTATAAAACTAGAAATAAATTTTCTAAAGAAATCAAAAAGGCTCACAAATACATGGAGACTTAACAACATTCTCCGAATTAATCAATGGGTTAACGACCAAATCAAAACAGAAATCAAAGAATATATGGAGACTAATGACAACAACGACACAAAGCCACAACTTCTGTGGGACGCAGCAAAGGCAGTTCTAAGAGGAAAGTATATTGCAATCCATGCCTATTTAAAGAAGGAAGAACATTCCCAAATGAATAGTCTAAAGACACAATTACTGAAATTGGAAAAAGAAGAACAAATGAGACCCAGTCACCAGAAGGAGGGACATATAAAGATCAGAGAAGAAATAAATAACATTGAGAGAAATAAAACAATAGAAAAAAATCAATAAAGCCAAGAGCTGGTTCTTTAAAAAATAAACAAAATAGATAAACCCCAAGCCAGACTCATTAAGAGAAAAAGAGAATCTACACACATAAACACAATCAGAAATGAGAAAGGAAAAGTAACGACGGACCCCACAGAAATACAAAGAATTATAAGACAATATTATGAGAATCTATATGCTAACAAGCTGGAAAACGTAGAAGAAATGGACAACTTCTTAGAAAAATAGAACCTTCCAAAACTGACCAAGCAAGAAACAGAAAAACTAAACAGACCAATCACAAGCAACAAAATTGAATCGATAATCAAAAAACTACCCAAGAACACAACCCCCGGACCAGACGGATTCACTTCGGAATTATACCAGACATACAGAGAAGAAATAACACCCATTCTCAACGTTTTTAAAAAAATAGAAGAGGAGGGAAGACTTCCAAACTCATTCTATGAAGCCAGCATCACTCTAATACCAAAACCGGGCAAAGACCTCATCAAAAAAGAAAATTACAGACTAATGTCCCTGATGAACGTAGATGCAAAAATACTCAACAAAATATTAGCAAACTGAATTCAAAAATACATCAAGAGGATCATACACCATGATCAAGTGGGGTTCATCCCAGGGATGCAAGGATGGTACAACATTCGAAAATCCATCAACATCATCCACCACATCAACAAAAAGAAGAACAAAAACCACATGATCATCCCCATAGATGCTGAAAAAGCATTTGACAAAATTCAGCATCCATTCATGATTAAAACTCTCAACAAAATGGTTATAGAGGGCAAGTACCTCAACATCATAAAGGCCATATATGACAAACCCACAGCCAACATCATACTTAACAATGAGAAGCTGAAACCTTTTCATCTAAGATCGGAAACAAGACAGGGATGCCCACTCTCTCCACTGTTATTCAATGTAGTACTGGAGGTCCTAGCCACAGCAGTCAGACAAAACAAAGACATAAAAGGCATCCAGATTGGTAAAGAAGAAGTCAAATTGTCACTATTTGCAAATGACATGATATTGTACATAAAAAACC
Organism: Smutsia gigantea; assembly: GCA_032199065.1. NCBI lineage: Eukaryota > Metazoa > Chordata > Mammalia > Pholidota > Manidae > Smutsia > Smutsia gigantea. Next base: position 24,224 of record JAVSCE010018736.1, on the reverse strand, counting down.
CTAAAGACTCCACTCCAAAACTACTGGAACTAATATCTGAATTCAGCAAAGTTTCAGGATACAAAATTAACACACAGAAATCTGTTGCTTTCCTATACACTAACGATGAACTAACAGAAAGAGAAATCAGAAAAACAATTCCATTCACAATTGCATCAAAAAGAATAAAATACCTAGGAATAAACCTAACGAAGGAAGTAAAAGACCTGTACTCTGAAAACTACAAGATACTCCTGAAAGAAATTAAAGAGGACACTAACAAATGGAAATGCATCCCATGCTCTTGGCTAGGAAGAATAAATATTGTCAAATTGGCTATACTACTTAAAGCAATCTAGAGATTCAATGCAATCCCTATCAAACTACCAACAGCTTTCTTCAATGAACTGGAACAAATAATTCTAAAATTCATATGGAACCACAAAAGACCCCAAAGAGCCAAAGCAATCCTGAGAAGGAGGAATAAAACAGGGGGAATTACGCTCCCTGACTTCAAGCTCTACTACAAAGCCACAGTAATCAAGACAATTTGGTATTGGCACAAAAACAGACCCACAGACCAGTGGAACAGAATAGAAAATCCAAACATTAACCCAAACATATACAGTCAATTAATATTTGATAAAAGTGCCTTGGATATACAATGGGGAGATGACAGCCTCTTCAGCAGCTGGTGTTGGAAAAACTGGAGAGCTACATGTAAGAGAATGAAACTGGACTACTGTCTAGCCCCATACACAAAGGTAAAGTCAAGGTGGATCAAAGACCTGAATGTAAGTCATGAAACCATGAAACTCTTAGAAAAAAACATAGGCAAAAATCTCCTGGACAAAAACATGAGCGACTTCTTCATGAGCATATCTCCCCAAGCAAGGGAAGCAAAAGCAAAAATGACCAAGTGGGACTATATCAAGCTGAAAACCTTCTGCACAGCAAAGGACACCATCAGTAGAACAAAAAGACATCCTACAGTATGGGAGAATATATTCATAAATGAGGTATCGGATAAGGGGTTGACATCCAAAATATACAAAGAACTCATGCACCTTAACAAACAAAAAGCAAATAATCCAATTAAGAAATGGGCAGAGGACAGGAATAGACACCTCTCTAAAGAAGAAATTCAGGTGGCCAACAGGCACATGAAAAGATGTTCCACATCATTAATCATCAGAGAGATGCAGATTAAAACCACAATGAGATATCACCTCACACCAGTGAGGATGGCCAACATCCAAAACACAAACAACAACAAATGTTGGCAAGGATGTGGAGAAAAGAGAACCCTCCTACACTGCTGGTGGGAATGCAAATTAGTTCAACCATTGTGGAAAGCAGTATGGAGGTTCCTCAAAAAACTCAAATAGAAATACCATTTGACCCAGGAATTCCACTCCTAGGAACTTCCCCTAAGACTGCAGCAGCCCAGTTTGAAAAAGACATATGCACCCCTATGTTTATCGCAGCACTATTTACAATAGCTAAGAAATGGAAGCAACCTAAGTGTCCATCGGTAGATGAGTGGATAAAGAAGAGGTGGTACATATACACAATGGAATATTATTCAGCCGTAAGAAGAAAACAAATCCTTTCATTTGCAACAACATGGATGGAGCTACAGGGTATTACGCTCAGTGAAATAAGCCAGGCGGAGAAAGACAAGTATCAAATGATTTCACTCATATGTGGAGTATAAGAACAAAGAAAAAAACTGAAGGAACAAAACAGCAGCAGACTCACAGAACCCAAGAATGGACTAATAGTTACCAAAGGGAAAGGGACTGGGGAAGATGGGTGGGAAGATAGGGATAAGGGGGAAAAAGGGGCATTACGATTAGCAGATGTAATGTTGGAGGGGCATGGGGAGGGCTGTACAACCCAGAGAAGACAAGTAGTGATTCTATAGCATCTCACTATGCTGATGGACAGTGACTGTAATGCGGTTGGTGGGGGGGACCTGATGAAGGGGGTAGTTTAATAACCATAATATTGCACATGTAATTGTAGATTAATGATACCAAAATAAATTATTTAAAAAAAATAAAAATTTTTAAAGAGTTCATTATAATGGCCATGTGAAAAAATACAGAAATCAACAACTTTTCTTCAGACCTGCACAAAGCAATTGGATAATAGGAAAATAAAATACAACAGAATTTAACTGACATATTTAATATATGGACAGAAAAATGTAAAGCGTTATTCCACACTTGGAGTGGAAAAACAAATACTACACATTTCAGTTCTTACCTTCATTCACAGGTTTAGAGTAATGCCCAATAAATATCCAATGGTGCTTTTCAAACTTGAAAGAATTTGGCTTCTGGAATGGCAGATTAAGGACCTCTAAGAATCTGCTTCTCCATTAAAGCAATCAGAACCAGACTGACAAAATGTCAAAAATAACTTCTAAACTCAGGACGTTAAGGAATCGCAACAATATGAGTTGTGTTTACACAGCAAACACAGGTGAACCACTAACAACAGTGTGATTTCTAAACATTTGACTTACCTTTATCTCATGACTGTGTCCTCAGCTGCATTATAATCCAGGGACAAAATGACTTAGGAGCTCCCTAAAAGTCTCATCCCCAGAGATGTGATACTCTTTAACATGCCTGGCACCTTGTGAAAAGCACCATACACACGGTTTGTCTTTATTTGGCCTTAGTCAAGTCCTTACTATGAGTGAGGAGCCCTACCCTCAGGGCATTTGTTAAAAATAATAACAATTGTTTATCTTCACATCTGTCTCAGGGGCATTACTTGTGGTTAAGAGAGGCTGACCAAAAAACAAAACAAAACAAAAAATATATACAAGGGGAAACTGGGGACTGACATGTTCATAAGGAGCTTTGAAAAGCTAAGATTATTCTCGAAATCTAATAACACATGCTCAGGGCCATGCACATGTCTGAGTGTAACTCCAGGGGGAAAATATTTTCCGAGCTTAGGGCAAAATACCTTTGAAACCAAAATCAGTCAAAGGGAGAAATGAAATAGGAGAGACCTGTTTATTGCTTACAAGCAGTCGTCCACTTCTGCTCACCGGTGTCTCTCAGGAACCAGATGCAGAAAGGGACCCTGCCTAACCTCTCGGGTCCAGATAAGCCCTCACTCCCACTTGTAATTACCTATTGATATGGAGATGCACTAAAGCCAGGCAAGATATTCTGGAAATATTGTAATTTTACCCACACTAAGAAAGAAATGGGAAAGCCCTAATCTCTCACCTCTGACTGACCTTGAGAATATGAAAGCAAGAGGTTAACTGCTTGTCATAGCATTGAAATTAAGCCACAACTTAAGAACAACAAATGCTGGCAAGGATGCGGAGAAAGGGGAACCCTCCTACACTGCTGGTGGGAATGTAAGCTAGTTCAACCATTGTGGAAAGCAATATGGAGGTTCCTCAAAAAACTAAAAATACAAATACCCTTTGACCCGGGAATCCCACTCCTTGGAATTTACCCAAAGAATACAAGTTCTCAGATTCATATGCACCCCTATGTTTATTGCAGCACTTTTTACAATAGCCAAGATATGGAGCAACCTAAGTGTCCATCAGTAGATGAATGGATAAAGAAGATGTGGTGCATATACACAGTGGAATACTATTCAGCCAGGAGAAGGAAACAAATCCTGCCATTTGCAACAACATGGATGGAGCAGGAGTATATTATGCTCAGTGAAATAAGCCAGCCAGAGAAAGACAAGTGCCAAATGATTTCCCTCATTTGTGGAGTATAACAACGAAGCAAAACTGAAGGAACAAAATAGTAGCAGACTCAGAGACTCCAAGAAGAAACTAGTGGTTACCAAAGGGGAGGGCAGGTGGAGATTGTGGGAGAAGAGGATTGTGGGGTATTATGTTTAGTACACGTGGTGTGGGGAATCACAGGGAAAACAGTGTAGCACAGAGAAGGCAAATAGTGAATATGTGTCATCTTACTGCACTGATGGACAGTGACTGAATTGGGGTATGAGTGGGGACTTGATAAAATGGGTAAATGTAGTCACCACATTGTTTTTTCATGTGAAACCTTCATAAGAGTGTATATCAATAAAAAAAAAAGAAATTCAGCTACAACACACACGAGCCCCTCAGCAAAGAATGTGAGACTTATGTGATCTAGGCATGAAAGCAAAACTTTTCAATCATTAGCTGACCACTGTTCAAATGAAGTGTAGATTTCAGTAGCCACACATGAAAAAGAGCACAAACTACACGTAATTAAATCAGGAAAATCACTATGATAGTAGTAACAATATTAATTACAAAAAACCATGTAGAGGAAGGAATCTAATTTTCAGAATTCCATACTATGTTATTATTTCTTTTTAATAGCTTTATTGAATTATAACTGATATACAAAACACTGCACATATTTGATGTATACAATTTGATGAGTTTGGACATAGGCATACACCCATGAAACCATCACCACAAACAAGGTAATAAATATGTTTATTACCTCTAAAAGTTCCCTCATGTCCCTATGACTTTTTGTTTTGTTTTAATAAGACCACTTAAGATGAAAAATACATTACTGTTAATTGTAGGCACTATGTTGTTCCACAGATCTCTAGAAATTATTCAACCTGCAGAACTGAAACTTTATACCTATTGAACATTAACTCTCAGTTCTCCTTTACCCCAACCCCTGGCAACCTCCATTCTACTCTCTACTTCTATGATTTTGACTATTTTAGATACCTTATATAAGTGGAATAATGCAATATTTGTGCTCCTATGACTGGCTTATTTCACTTATTAAATGTCCTCTAGGTATATATAATTGTCCCACAGGGTGGGATTTCTTTGCTTTTCTAAGGCTGGATAATATTTCATTGTATGTATATGCAACATTTTCTTTATCATTCATCCACAAGTGAACATTTAGGATTTTTTCCATGCTTTGGCTATTCTGAATAATATTATATTATTTAAAATATCTAGTTTACAACAAAGAAATATGAGACACACAAATAAACAAGAAAGTATGAAGCATAGACAGAAAAAGGAAGTCAATAGATATTATCCCTGAGGTAACCCCAGGTATTAGAATTGCTAGACTGAGAGTTTAATTCAACTATTATAAATGTATTCAAAGAGCTAAAGAAAATCATATCTCCAGAATTAAAAGAAATCTATAAGGATGCCATCATTGGATTCAGGGCCCATCCTAATCCAGTATGACCTCATTTAGTTAACTGCATCTACAAAAACTCCTTTCCCAAATAAAGTCATCTTTCTGATGTTCTGAATGGACATAGATTTTTGAGGGACACTACTTAACCTAGTACATAGGTCAAATAATAATATCACTCAGTCTAAGGAATAGAATAAAAGCGTAATGTAGAAAGACTATCAGAGCCTTAACAACTTGTGGGACTTCATCAAATGTACAAACATAGGTCTAGTCCATAAAGGAGAGGAGAGAGAAAAAAGGGGCACAAAAAAAAATTCAAAAAATAATGGCCAGTAACTTACCAAATGTAAGGGAAAACATTAACCTGCATATCTGAATAGCTCAATGACTTCCAACTAGTAAACACTTGGCACAGATATCTAGACACATCATAGGGCAAATTTTGAAACACCAAACTAAAAAAATCTTGGAAGTAGCAACAAGAAAATTACTCACCAACAATAAAGGATCCTCAAAGAGATTAAAAACCAACTTCTTGTTAGAAACCGTGGAGTCCCATCAAGCAGTAGGATGGCATATTCAAAATACTAAATGAAAAAGTTATCACCAAAAAATCTAAACCAGTAAAACTACCTTTCAAAAATGAAGGAGGAATTTAGGTATACCAAGATAAACAAAAACAGAAAATTCATTGTTAGCAGGCCTGCCTTATAATACTTAAGGGAGTCCTTCTGACTAAAATAAAACACATGTGAAGAAATAAAGACTACACAGATAAATATAGAAGCTATACAAGTATATTTTTGTAATTCATTTTTTACTCCTTTCCAATTTAAAGACAACTATACATAGCAATAATTATAAAACTGTATCAATAACATATATATCAAGAATATGATTTGTATGATAATAGTAGAAAGAATGGAGAACAGCAGAGATATATTGTAGAAATTTTTTGTATATTATTGAAATTTAGTTGACAATAGATTAAAATATATCATTATAAGTAAAGATGTTAATTTTAAACACGGAGAAAACAACAAAAAACAAAATAGTAACAGAAACAACAAAGGAATTGAAATGAAATACTCCAAAATATCTGTTTAACACAAACAATGGAGGGACAGAAGAATAGAAAAGGCAAGACTTAAAACAAGGAGAAGAATCACAGAAATAAATTCTACCTTAATAATAATTGTACTGAATATAAATGGACTAAAAACTTCAATCCAATGGTAGAGATTGACGGAATTTATAACAAATGACCAAACTATATGTTGTCTACAAAAGGAACATTTTAAGTTCAAAGATACAAATAGATTAAAAGTGAGAAGATGAAAAAAAATATTTATCATGCAAAAAAGTACCCAAAAGGGAGCTAGACTAGTTATACTAATATAGTAATAATATATGCTAACATATTAGTATATATGTTAATATAAAAATTGTTACTAGGTGCAAAGGACATTTTATAATGATAAAAGGCTCAATATGATTATTGAGGATGATATAACACTTATAAACATGTGTGTACACAAAAACAGCCCCAAAATGCATGAAGCAAAACCTGGCAGAATTGAAGGGAGAAATAGACAATTCAACAGGAAGAATGTAGACATCACTGCCTCACTTTCAATAATGGATAGAACAATTAGGAATAATATCAGCAAGGAAATAGAAGACTTGACCAGAACTATAAACTGACTGGATATAATATACATTATAGAACACTCCACCCAACTACAGCATAATACACATTCTTCTCAAATGCCCATGAAACATTCTATAGGATAGATTTTAAAAACAAGCATCAATACATTTCAAAATTGAAATTATACCAAGTATTGTTTCTAACCACAGTAGAATTAAATTAGAAGTCAATAGCAGAAATAAGCTTGGGGAATGTACAAGTATGTGGAATTAAACAACATGCTCCTAAATAACAGTTGGGTCCAAAAATTATAATGAAAAATAGAAGATACTTTGGAAAGAATGAAAACAAAACTACAAACCTTCCAGAGTCATGGGATGCAGCAAACACAGTGCTTAGAGAGATATTAGTAGCTCCAAAAAGCTGTAATAAAAAAGATGGAAGACAAAAAATCAGCAACTAACTTTAGAACTACCTTAAGAAACTAGAAAAAGAAGAGCAAAGAAATCTTAAAGAATGCAGAAGAAAAAACAAAACAGAATGGAAATAAATGAAATAGAGACTAGAAAAGCAATAAGGAAATCAATAAAATTGATTCTTCTTTTTTCCTGAAAACAGAATTTCAAAATGCAGAAGCAAAAACTGGTGCAACTCCATGGAGAAATAGACATAAATCCATAATTATGGTCAAAGTAAGTAAAAGAAAGAGGATAATAAACATAACAGAAGAGATCAAGGAAACAAAAAGCAACCAACAGTAAAAGAAATTCAACAAAACCTTTGTTGATTCTTTGAAATGATAAACAAAATTGATAAACACTGAGCTAAGTTAATCAAGAAAAAAATGAAAGAACATTTTGCCAGTGTAGTAAATGAAAGGATTATCACTACAGAGCCTACAGATTTTAAGATTAAAAAGGGGATTTGTGAACAATTGTATGACAAAATACTCAAAACATTAGTTGAAATGGAAAAATTTTTTGAAAGAAGATATACACATGACAAATAAGTACATAAAATGAGCTCAACCTTATTAGTCTTGAAGAAATTTGAATGAAAAAACAAATACTGATAAGCACACTTGGACAGCTAAAATTAAAATGATAAGACAATGTTGGCAAGAATGTAGAAGCACTGAAAATCTCTGCTGTTGAGGTGTTGAGAGGTTTCTTTAAAAATTATGTATTCGCCTAACATATTACACAGTTATTTCACTCCTAAATATTTCACCAAAAGAAATTAAATTCTAGAAAATGCAAACTATACTGTAATGGCAAATTGCACATCTGTGGTTGCCTGACAGGGCAGAAGGAAGGATAGACTGCAAAGAGGCACAAGAAAATTAGGGAGGAGTGTTGGAAATACCCTGTACATCAGTTATGGTGGTGGTTTCATGGTCTATGCAAGCACCAAATGCATCAAATTTTGCTCTTTATGCAGTATTTGTATTTTAATTATAGCTTACGTAACTTTGATAAGGAAACAAAAATTACTTATAATGGTTCCTGCAGACTAAACACAGTTAACTTGTTTAGCTTAAGAAACTTCTAGAAACCCATTTATAGGCCGTTTATTTACTTTTTGGTAAATTGGTTATGTGATGCTGAGAAAAATATGGCCTTATTAACAGATATTATTCTAAGCACAGGTTCAGAAAAATTATTGTTCTTTACTAAAATATAATTTTATGTGCATTTGAACAAAGGAAAGGAGCATAAAAACTTTGCAAAACTCCTATGAAAACAATCTTTCAAATTAACAGAGCCCATAATTTACAACAGTATCAAATTTGGACAATAAATCAATATGGTTAGTGTATCATGGAGTCCCAAACTGTCACTTTACTGTTAAATCTCTGTAGTGAAATTAACAGGTAGACGGGGCTTCCTTTCCCCAGGTGTCTTTTGAAATTGTTTAAGAATTATCCAGTTTAAATTAGACTCTCCTCTGCAGTGAATAAACACTGTGTTTAGGGCCTAATATATTAAATTAAGTGTTTTCCGGCATTCTTTCATTTTTTAAACAAATGTCTTTCAGCCAGATTTTTATCTATCTGTTACATTTTTAATTATGCTTATGTGGGCAATTAAAAAAATGAATATGGCGACTTTGGCCAAAGTTAGTTATTTCTTATTAATACAAGTTTCTTCATCCACTTGACCGAACAACAGGCCACATACACCACTAAGGATGACTTCCCATCCACTGTCAATAATCACAATATTTGTAGAGCTATTAACAAGTAAAATGGAAAATGAAACCCAAACTTTTGTTTTAACTTTTAATTTCCATTTTCATTTAAAATAACGTTTGGTTTAAAAAAATTGTCAGTTGGCATCTGTAGTAGAGATGCTCTGCTAATATGCATTTCAGAGGAGCGGATGCATTTTGTTTATACTTGTATTTGTAGCACACTCATCCTGAAAGAAAGTAAAAAGATAAACCATTGTTGAGTATTAAAATCTTCCATTAAATTGTTTCCCTCAATTTATAACTAGCCTGGAACCACTAGAGGGCAAGCTTTACATTATAATGAAACAAGAATCCACTGTCACATCCATTGTAATAGCACACATTTAAAATGTTCAAAAATGTTTTAAGAGTAAAATATGTCTCAGTATAAGTATTTTTCTTTGAGAGGTAAATTAAGCTAACATCATAGTTTGCATGTATTCCTTAATTTACCTACTCAAATGCAGAAATTTTTATTTTCAACATGACTTATTTTTAGAATCAGTGTTACATGAATCATATGCAATTCCACACCTGCATAATATTTGCTCAATATTAAATAATACCATTTCCTGGTGATTAGTCCTGGGATGAGACAAAAAGATTTCCACCTGATATTTTAGAAACCTTAGGAGTTAAAGTCAAAACCTATGTATATAGCACAGAGTTCCTCTGTCATCAAAAAACAACCTTTGAAAACAATGATTTGTTTATAGGTTCCACCATAAAATGTGCTTGTTATGGATGGCATAAAATTCCTATTTCCTTATGAAAATCTTCTAGTTGGCTGAATTGACTGTCAGTATAATTATTGTGCAGGTATGTACATAGTACAGCATACCAGCCTATATTAGTATATATCCTACAGTTCCTTCTCAGTTTCTTGGGCATGCTCTGCTGCTCAGGAGAAATGGATCATTAGACAATCACATTGGGTGTATTATATTCGATAATTAGTAGCTGGTATTGAACATTTAACATTTAAAATTACATAACTTGCTCAAAGATACACAGTTGGTTAGTAGTAAAGCCTAGAGAACTACTAATACTTACCACCTTTCAGAAAAGATTTTTAGGAAATGTCAAAGGTCCAAATAACTACTAACCAAGAAGTGTAAGGTATTTGAATCATTAAATTTTAATCTGAAGAGGCATGACCTCAGACTAAGGCATTGTATAGGTATAATCAAGTTACAATTTGAACTCTTAAGTGACCACTGCCTATAAGCCCCTGGGTAACTTGAGAGATATTAGCTATTCCTATCTAAGCCAAAGTACCTTTAATTTTTTTTTAAATGCAATTATGCTACATAAACTAGGTAAGTGAAATGAATAAACTAGATGAATGAAATGTATACAAACTCAGTATCATCAGTTTACTTGTGTAGATCATTATATTTTCATTAAACTTAAATACTGTTGACCACTATTGTAGGCTGATTGCATTGACTGTCCCAGTGCATGGCTTCCTTGAATCCACGTCATGGGCTCTTTGATGTCGCTAGAGCCACAGAAACATGGTAAGGCTAGCTTTGTGCATGCAGATTTGTGTTTGAATCATAACTGATACATATCCTTGGAAGACAGCCAGCAACAAGCCCCGGAAGCAGAGCTGTCTAACTGACCCTCCGTCCATTATAGACCCATGAGGGGTTTAGCTGTGCCCAGCTGCCTAACAGCAATTCCCCAAAGATATCCATGTGTAATTCCTGCAACCTGTGAATATGTAAAGGACACCTAAAGGACAAGAGGGATGTGCTTGGATATGTGACTGGATTAGGAATCTTAAAATGGGGAGATTATCCTGGATTATCTGGGTGGATCTAATGTAAACACAAAGATTCTGTGAAGAGATAGGCAGGGAAAGACATCAGAGAGAAAGAGAGCTTTGGTACTGCACACTGCTGTTCTGAACATAGAAAGGGCCTTGAGCCCAAGAATGCAGATGGCCCCTGGAGCCTGGGGAAGGGAAACCGATTATCTCTCAGAGCTTCCAGGAAGTAGACAGTTCGGGTGACGCCTTCATTTTGGCCCTGTTAGACCTATTACAGACTCTGACCACCAAAACGGTGAAATAATAACTTTGTTGTTTTAAGCCACTGTGTATGTGGTGATTTGTTACTGCAGCAGTACACAACTGGTTCATTGGCCTAAAGCATAGCCTGTAGATAGATCATGACTTAACTGAGCAGTTGTTTTGATTTTTAAATTCTAAATTTGGGGGCGTTTTATTACCCCATTGCTAACTGATAGACTCTTTGATGTACAGATTTTGTTGTCAATATATAAAAACACCTCAACTATTTTAAAATGTGAGGCATATGTTTAGAACCAAATAGTGATGAAACGTTTGCAGAAGAAGCAAATGAGGAAGAAAAGGGAAAGGACGGTATTACCAGCATTTATCAAAATGCTTTTTCAAAACATACACTCTATCTTATTTAATTCATAAACAACCTTATAGGATAAATCGTCTCAATGTTGCACTTAAAAAAAATTAAAATACAGATATAATGTAAGTTCTATAGCTAAAAATGAGAGATCTTAGAAATAGGTGTGAGTCTTATTAATGAAGTTTATAACTTTCTAAATCACAGTACTAAAAAAATATAGTAATATGACTTACATATAAAACTAAGACTTTTTACAGTCTCCGTGTACAGTGTTGTATTAAATCTGTGACCTAAGAGATTTATAGGAAACTCTGTGCTTAAGCAGAGTGTGTTTTCAGATGAATACCTGACTCAGTCAGAAATAGTATAATTATCAAGCAATAGCAGAAACAGAAAAATACTGTATCAGCTTTGCTTTGAATGTCTGTGTAAATAATATCAGGAGTGTTTGAAACAATAACATGTTACAACAAAAATTCTGACTTACAAAACTTTGCAAAGAATTTAGGGCTAATGGTTTCCTTCAAGTTTTTTCTAAGGCTACTTTCATTAGAAACATCAATTCCAAGCATGAAAGGAGAAATACCAAAGTGCACAGTACAGTAACTCAAGAGAAAATTTCATCTAGTTCTTGCTTTTGAATACATATATGGCCTACCAATTGCAATGATTACATTTCATAAATGCACATTGCAAAACATTAGTGGTGTTATCTTTTTGCAGACTACTTGCCTCTTTAATAAATGTCTCTACTAAAGAAGCACTTAGCTTTATACACATACTTAACGATCTAAATCAATACTACCCAACAGGAAAAAAGTAAAATAAACTCATGAAATCAATTTTAATAATAGATTTAACACAATACATCTAAAATACTATTTCCAAAAGTAACCAACAAAATTTGTTATCTTACATTCTTTTTTTCATACTATGTTTTTAAAACCTTATGTGTATTTTACAATTTATTTCATATCTCAGTTCAGAAAAGCCCGTTAAGTGCCCAGTAACTACATGCTGGCAATAGCTACTCTATTGGATACCCCAGCTCTAAAGAGAAGCAGTGAAAAAGAAAAAGAACTATTGATACCACTTTGTAAATAAGAGGATTGAAAAAGAATTAGGGGAATATCTTGATTACTTTTAGGGCTGTATCTCAGACATACTAAATTAAAAATCTGCATTCATAATACCTAGAAATTATAATTAAAAAAAATTATTCACATGTGCCTGGTCTTCAATACAAGTGTTGGGAACTATTGACATTTTGTTAAAAGTAGTTGTAAAGTTGACTGGTTAACAGAGTAGCAAGTGTTCTAGACTCATAAAGCTTTCAGGTAATAGAGTCACTGAGACCTTGATTTAAAAATCAGACTCTAATTAATTGCCAGTGAAACATGACCAAGTTACTTTATCTCTCTTTCTGAGTCCCGGTCTTTGATGAGGTTAAAAATATATATCTCATAAAATTATTAATGGGATTAAATACAACAATGTCTATGTGTAAAGAATCTTGCAGGGTGCCAAATAATTATGGGTTTTACTAATTATAATATGGTACTAATGAACCCAAATGTAGAGTTTCATCTTTAAATGGACCATAATTCTATAAGCCCTCCATGACGCCAAATGGCATTTCTAACTCTTGTTCTCTCTCTTGAAATTTTGTGCCTGTACTAGTTGGCTTGGATTGCAATAACGAAATACCACAGTATGAGTGGCTTAAACAACAGAAATTTATTTTCTCATAGTTTTGGAAGCTGGAAGTCCAAAATCAAGGTTCCATCAGGGTCGGTTTCTGGTGAGACATCTCTTCTGAGTGTGTGGGCAGCTACCTTCTCATTGTGTCTTCTAAGTCCTGTGCTCCATGCAAGTATGGAGAAAAAGTTCTGTAGTATGTCTGCTTGAACACTAAAACTTCCTGCCTGCACCATCCTTAAACAGATCAAGGATACAATCTGTCTGCTATGCCTCCGACCTATATGCATGTACCTTTGAGATCACTTTAGCTTCTAGATATCATGAAAATATTGGGCATATGGTTTCACAGTTGTTTGGCAAAGCATGCCAATTCACAAATAAAAGAAATACCAGGTTATATTCTTTCTGTTCATTAGATTAAACTGTGAATGAAAAAATAAAACTGAGTCACCAGGAGGATATCTGTTCATCAATAACAGCTGTATTTTACTGTGCAGTTAGTTATTTGGGTTTATAATCTTTTGGAAGAAACTGAGAGCCTCATCTATTCTTGACCTATGTATTTGTGATAATCACAGAGAAATGTGGTTTAGCCAATTTTGTACATAATATAGAACTGCTAACTTGAGGAAATGGTCAAATTATATAGCCCAGTTAGACAAGCATTTTGAACTTGTCTCTAATCTTCTATGCCAACCTTCCATTACGTATGTAGAGCTTATCACATCTTTGCCCTTCTATTTTGCTCATCTACCGTTTGATGCCTAGGCCTGTCCCTCTGGCTTTCTTTCTCTATTATAACTCACATTATTCATGTTAGACAGTTCCCCCTAACCCAACAGAAGGCACCTCAATATCTTCTATTTAATAGTTGTCAAATGTCAGTGGTGACTTCCTTCTCTCACCCAAGCATAGAATCCACTACTTTAAAATAAACAATGATTCAAATATACCAGGTCAAAAGCAGTCTAGAAACAAACCAAAGAGGTATTCTTCTTACCTATATTTTCTATTAAAGACAATATTACATTACTTTAGCTCACACCGTACTAGTTTCAGCTCTCTTATTTCAGTATTAAATGTAGTCTTTTTTCATAGGCTTAAACCTAACTGAAATCCACAACTGTTTTATATATAATCAGATGTTATTTCAAGGGAAGGAGGTTTTCTTGGCTCTTTAATAACTCTTTTTTTGGCACAGATATGATTGATAGTAATGATGTACAATTATAACTGTCTTAATGTAATTTGGGCAGGTTTAATGCACAGTTCTCTGTTGTTCAGTTGTAACATTAGATTTCTAAGACCAATTTTTAAAAAGATTTTCTCAGAACCGATAAACATAACAAATTCCTCCTGTTCTGTGATGTGAAGTTTATCTGTCTGAAGGGGATATACAGAACTTGGCTGCACTTATTTAAAAATTATATTGAATACAATCAAAGTGCACTTTTGCTGTAATTATCCCAGCAAGAGGCAGAAACATTGAAATGTATCTTAAATGTTAAGGATGTTTATGATGTTTAAAGGTTTCCTGGAAAATCCTGTCTTTTTTTTTTATTAATATACAATTACATGAGCAACATTATGGTTACTAGACTCCCCCTATTATCAAGTCCCAACCGCATACCCCCATTGCAGTCACTGTCTATCAGCGTAGAAGGATGTTATAGAATCACTACTTGTCTTCTCTGTGTTATACTGCCTTCCCTGTATCCCTCCACCCCACACTCACCCCTGCTATATTATGTGTGCTATTTGTAATAACCTTTTTCCCCCTTTATGCCTCCCTTCCCACCCATACTGCCCAGTCCCTTTCCTTTTGGTAACTTTTAGTCCATTCTTGGGTTCTGTGAGTCTGCTGCTGTGTTGTTCCTTCAGTTTTTTTCTTTGTTCTTATGCTCCACATAAGAGTGAAATCATTTGATACATGTCTTTCTCACCTGGCTTATTCCACTGAGCATAATACCCTCTAGCTCCATCCATGTTGCTGCAAATGGTAGGATTTGTTTTCTTATGGATGAATAATATTCCATTGTGTATATATACCACATCTTCTTTATTCATTCATCTACTGATAGACACTTAAGTTGCTTACATTTCTTGGCTATTGTAAATAGTGCTGCGATAAACATAGGGGTGCATATGTCTTTTTCAAATTGGGCTGCTGCATTCTTAGGGTAAATTCCTAGGAGTGGAATTCCTGGGTCAAATGGTATTTCTATTTTGAGTTTTTTGAGGAACCTCCATACTGCTTTCCACATGGTTGTACTAATTTACATTCCCACCAGCAGTGTAGGAGGGTTCCTCTTTCTCCACATCCTCACCATTTGTTGTTGTTTGTCTTTTGGACTTTGGCCATCCTAACTGGTGTGAGGTGATATCTCATTGTGGTTTTAATTTGCATTTCTCTGATGACTAGTGATGTGGAGCATCTTTTCATGTGCCTGTTGGCCATCTAAATTTCTTCTTTGGAGAAGCATCTGTTCAGCTCCTCTACCCGTTTTTTAATTGGCTTATTTGCTTTTTGTTTGTTGAGGTGTATGAGCTCTTTACATAATTTGGATATCAACCCCTTATCAGATATGTCATTTATGAATATATTCTCCCATACTGTAGGAAGTCTTTTTGTTCTACTGATGGTATCCCTTGCTGTACAGAAGCTTTTTAGTTTGATATAGTCCCATTCATTTATTTTTGCTTTTGTTTCCCTTGCCTGAGGAGACACGTTCATGAAGAAGTTGCTCATGTTTATATCCAAGAGATTTTTGTCTATATTTTTTCCTAAGAGTTTTATGGTTTCATGACTTACATTCAGGTCTTTGATCCATTTTGAGTTTACTTTTGTATATGGGGTTAGACAGTAATACAGTTTCATTCTCTTACATGTAGCTGTCCGGTTTTGCCAACACCAGCTGCTGAAGAGGCTGTCATTTCCCCATTGTATATCCATGGCTCCTTTATCATACATTAATTGACCATATATGCTTGGGTTTATATCTGGGCACTCTATTCTGTTCCACTGGTCTATAGGTCTGTTCTTCTGCCAGTACCAAATGTCTTGATTACTGGAGCTTTGTAGTAGAGCTTGAAGTCAGGGACCGTAATCCCCCCTGCTTTATTCTTCATTCTCAGGATTGCTTTGGCTATTTGGGGTCATTTGTGGTTCCATATGAATTTTAGAACTATTTGCTCTAGTTCATTGAAGAAAGCTGTTGGTATTTTGATAGGGATTGCATTGAATCTGTAGATTTCTTTAGGCAAGATGGCCATTTTGACAATATTAATTCTTCCTAGCCAAGAGCATGGAATAAATTTCCATTTATTAGTGTCCTCTTTAATTTCCCTTAAGAGTGTCTTGTAGTTTTCAGGGTATAGGTCTTTCACTTCCTTGGTTAGGTTTATTCCTAGGTATTTTATTCTTTTTGATGCAACTGTGAATGGAATTGTTTTCCTGATTTCTCTTTCTGCTAGTTCATCATTAGGGTATAGGAATGCAACAAATATCTGTGTATTAATTTTGTATCCTGCAACTTTGCTGAATTCAGATATTAGGTCTAATAGTTTTGGAGTGGATTCTTTAGGGTTTTTTAGGTACAATATCATGTCATCTGCAAACAAGGACAGTTTGAGTTCTTTCTTGCCAATCTGGATGCCTTTTATTTCTTTGTGTTGTCTGATTGCCGTGGATAGGACTTCCAGTACAATGTTGAATAAAAGTGGGGAGAGTGGGCATCCCTGTTTTGTTCCCCATCTTAAAGGAAAAGCTTTCAGCTTCTCGCTGTTAAGTATAATATTGGTTGTGGGTTTGTCATATATGGCCTTTATGATGTTGAGGTACTTGCCCTCTATACCCATTTTGTTGAGAGTTTTTATCATGAATGGATGTTGAATTCATCGAATGATTTTTCAGCATCTACAGAGATGATCACGTGGTTTTTGTCCTTCTTTTTGTTGATGTAGTGGATGATGTTGATGGATTTTCGAATGTTGTACCATCCTTGCATCCTGTGATGAATCCCACTTGATCATGATGGATGATCTTTTTGATGTATTTTTGAATTTGGTTTGCTAATATTTTGTTGTGTATTTTTGCGTCTATGTTCATCAGGGATATTTGTCTGTAATTTTCTTTTTTTGTGGTGTCTTTGCCTGGTTTTGGTATTTGAGTAATGTTGGCCTCGTAGAATGAGTTTGGGAGTATTCTTTCCTCTTCTCCTTTTTGGAAAACTTTAAGGAGGATGGGTATTGGGTCTTCACTAAATGTTTGATAAAATTCAGCAGTGAAACCATCTGGTTCAGAGGTTTTGTTCTTAGGTAGATTTCTGATTACCAATTCAATTTCTTTTCTGGTAATTGGTCTATTCAGATTTTCTGTTTCTTTCTGGGTCAGCCTAGAAGGTTGTATTTTTCTAGAAAGTTGACCATTCCTTTTAGATTATCCAGTTTGTTACTATATAATTTTTCATAGTATTCTCTTATAATTCTTTTTATTTCTGTGGTGTCTGTAGTGATTTTTCCTTTCTCATTTCTGATTCTGTTTATGTGTGTAGACTCTCTTTTTTTCTTGATAAGTACAGCTAGGGGTATATCTATTTTGTTTATTTTCTCAAAGAACAAGCTCCTGCTTTCATTGATTCTATTGTTTTATTCTTCTCAATTTTATTTATTTCTGCTTTAATCTTTATTATGTTCCTCTGTCTACTGACTTTGGGCCTCATGTGTTCTTCCTTTTCTAGTTTCATTAATTGTGAGTTTAGACTGTTCTTTTGGGATTGTTCTTCTTTCCTGAGGTAGGCCTGTATTGCACAATATTTCCCTCTTAGCACAGCCTTCGCTGCATCCCACAGATTTTACAGTGTTGAATTATTGTTGTCATTAGTCTCCATATATTGCTTGAGCTCTGTTTTTATTTGGTCATTGATTATTGATTATTTAGAAGCATGTTATTAAGCCTCCATGTGTTTGTGGGCTTTTTTGTTTTCTTTGTGTAATTTATTTCCAGTTTCATACCTTTGTGATCTGAGAAGCTGGTTGGTACAATTTCAATGTTTTTGAATTTACTGAGGTCCCTTTTGTGGCCTAATATATGATCTATTCTTGAAAATGTTCCATGTGCACTTGAGAAAAATGTGTATCCTGTTGATTTTGGATGGAGTGTTCTGTAGATGTCTGTTAGGTCCATCTGTTCTAATATGTTGTTCAGTGCCTCTGTGTCTTTACTTATTTTCTGTCTGGTTGATCTGTCCTTTGGAGTGAGTGGTGTGTTCAAGTCTCCTAAAATGAATGCATTGCATGATATTTCCCCCTTTAATTCTGTTAGTATTTGTTTCACATATGTAGGTGATCCCGTGTTGGGTGCATAGATATTTATAATAGTTATATCCTCTTGTTGGACTGACTCTTTTATCATTATGTAATGTCCTTCTTTGTCTCTTGTGACTTTCTTTGTTTTGAAGTCTATTTTGTCTGATACAAGTACTGCAACTCCTGCTTTTTTCTCACTATTATTTGCATGAAATATCTTTTCCCATCCCTTTACTTTCAGTCTGTGTATGTCTTTTGGTTTGAAGTGAGTCTCTTGTCAGCAGCATATAGATGGGTCTTGTTTTCTTATCCATTCAGTAACTCCATATCTTTTGACTGGTTCATTCAGACCATTTACATTTAGGGTGATTATCGATAGGTATGTACTTATTGCCATTGCAGGCTTTAGATTTGTGGTTACCAAAGGTTCAAGGGCAATTCCCTTACTATCTAACAGTCTAATTTAACTTACTTTGTATACTATTACAAACACAACCTAAAAGTCCTTTTTTTTTCTCCTTTTTCTTCCTCCTCCATTCTTAGTATGTTATGAATCATATTCTGTAGTCTTTGTCTTCCCTTGGATGACATCTGTTTAGCCTTAGGAATACTTCTATCTATAAGAGTCCCTCCAAAATGCACTGTAGAGGTGGTTTGTGGGAAGTAAATTCTCTCAGCTTTTGCTTATCTAAAAATTGTTTAATCCCTCCTTCAAATTTAAATGATAACCTTGCTGAATAGAGTATTCTCGGTTCAAGGCCTTCTGCTTCATTGCATTAAATATATCATGCCACTCCCTCTGGCCTGTAAGGTTTCTGTTGAGAAGTCTGATGATAGCCTGATTGGTTTTACTTTGTATGTGATGTTTTGTCTCTCTCTAGCTGGTTTTAAAAGTCTGTCTTTACCTTGATCTTTGCCATTTTAATTATTATATGTCTTGATGTTGTCTTCCTTGGGTCCCTTGTGTTGGGAGATCTGTGAACCTCCATGGCTTGAGAGACTATCTCCTTCCCCAGAATGGGGAAGTTTTCAGCAATTACCTCCTCAATGACACTTTCTATTCCTTTTTATCTCTCTCCTTCTTCTAGTACCCCTATAATGTGAATATTGTTCCATTTGGATTGGTCACACAATTCTCTCAATATTCTTTCATTCTTAGAAATCCTTTTTTCTTTCTGTGCCTCAGCTTCTTTGTATTTCTCTTCTCTAATTTCTATTCCATTTACCATCTCTTCTCCTACATCTAATATGCTTTTAAATCCGTCCATTGTATGTTTCATTTCAGATATGCAATTTCTTAATGATTGAATCTCCAACTTAAATTCATTCCTGAGGTCTTGAATATTTTTCTGTACCTCCATAAGCATGTTTATAATTTTTATTTTGAACTCTCTTTCAGAGAGATTGATGAGTTCAGTTCATTTGGCCCTCTTTCTGGGGTTTGTGAGATTTTGGTCTGAACCATGTTCTTTTGACGTTTCATGTTTCTGTGTGGTACCCACTAGTGTGCAGAAACTTCAGTCTCTGGAGCTGCTCAGCCCCTAGAGTGAGGTTGGGGGTCGTAGGGGAGTGGAGCTGGTGTCTGTGAGGAGGAAAGTTGTTTTTCCTGCTTCCCGTCTGCCCTGCCTGTCTCCAGTGTCAGAGGCAGTGAGCCAAGCCCACATGGGTAAACTTCAGTGCTTTGCATCTCTAGCTGTTGTAGGCGGCACCTCCCTGTGGCTGGCCTGATGCCTGTGCAGTGACTGTGGGTTTGCGAGCAGGTGCCTGCAGGCCAGTATAAGGCTAGACAGGCTGTGTGTCACAGTAGGGGCCTTGGAGCTGAGTAGGCAGTCAGGGGCATGGAGCACCTGAAGCTCCTCAAAGTTCCCAACCAGCTTGGCAGAGCGCGCCCAGACAGCCTTGTCCAGCTCTCCTTTCTCCCACACAGCAAGCTCCGTGCAAACCCCGCCCCTTCAGCAGCTGCTAGGAAGCCTCTCAGACTGCCTGCCTTTCCTCTGACATAGAGCAGCCGGGTGTGGATCCCCTCCTCCACAAATGGCTGGAATTTCAGTTTTCTCAAGCACTGTGCCAGTCTGAGCTTCCCAACGTCCAGAGCACCACACACCATAGGATTCTGCTCACAAAGCAGATGTCCAGGGCTAGGTGTTCAGCAGTCCTAGGCTTTCACCCCCTCCCATGCTCCATTTCTCTTCCTCCTGCCCGGTGAGCTGGGGTGGGGGAAGGGCTTGGGTCCCGCCGGATTAAGGCTTTTGTAAGTTACCCTGTTTCTTGAGGTCTGCTTTGTTTGTGAGTTCTGTATGCAGTCTGGTTCAGCCTTCTTTCTTGTTGCTGTCTGAAGGTTTAGTTGTATTTATTAACTATATTTTTGTACTGTTTGTGGTTTTGGGAGGAGCTCTCCATCTCATCTCTCATGCCGCCATCTTGAAAGCCAAATCCTGTCTTTTTTGTCCAAGCTGGGGATTCTCAGATGTAGGTACCAGAGGATTGCTATGCTTGGGTCCATCGTAGGTCTGCCCCAAACCAAGCTTGCCCCAAGAGCTGAACTAGTATAGTGCTATACCAACTGTGTTACTGTATTATTTGGAGACATATTTTTTCTTTTTAGTGAGTGAAAGCCATTTTTGATGCACATAAATAAAATCACTTATTATGGCAGTTTAATCACATGTCTTTTGTAAGTTTAATAATCACTCACTGAAACATAAATATTGTAAATTAATGAGAGCTCTATTCTCCACAAACCCCATGAATAGGCAAATCATTCTCTAAACATAACGTGTAAACTTTTACGTGAAGAGGTTCTCAAGATGTGAAAAGTTAATTATTCACGGAAAGGCCATGAAATTCAAGAAAAGCACCAGAAATTTAACAGGTAAAATCTGGTACACAAAAATGTTTTTATTCAGAATATAATTTTGTTCATAGCATTATTTTAATTCAGGTGCATAATACCCTGGAAGAAATGGAGTGCCTCAGCTGTCTCCAGATACCAAGAATTCTTATTACTATTGTCTCTGCCCTCTTTATTCTTATTTAAAGACTAAGAACTTGAGAAAGTAGCCAAACTGTACTCAGTGAAAAAATGTACAATAGAGAGCACTCAGAATAAAAAGATTCTGTGATTAAGCTGTAGTGGTTTCAAAAATAATTGAATATGTTGCCCATAATTATTATTTTTGATTCACTGAAGTAACATGAATACAATGAACAGCATTTCACATTAGGAAATAAGTCCGGAAGGGGCTTGGAACAGACACAGATAAGCCTATCTGTCTTTGATGAACATCTGAGTTAAATGTCTCTGCACCCCCAACTTCATTAATATATTTCAGGGTGAGTTAGATAAGATCACTGCTTCCTTATTACTGTCAAGATTCCTGTTTAAAAATATATATTATTCATTAAAAAACTATTATTTGTTTCTATTACTAAAAGCAGAGTAGACAAACTGATATCTGATTACACTGATTAATTGCTCAGAGTATTATTCTGTATGGATTTCATGATTATTTCATCAATACAAACACATTTCTCCGTTTTTCATTAACAGTTTTTTTGGTGGTGATTAGAGAGGTCTCTCAAAAGGGGTCTGGGTAATAATAAAATGAAAATCTACTCACTAGAATGGATTCATCTTCCCAACTTAGCGATATTTTTATAGAAGTGTCTAAACAACTTAGGGGGATTTTTAAAACATGAGCAAATTACTTGTATAGAATCATAAAAATCACTACATATCCAAAATAATATATTCCCTTTAGCCTTTACAGTAAAGGGGAACACAAAGCTAACTATAAAGTATTAGAGACCTATTACAGGTATCAACTGATATATAGATTGCAAAAAGTTTATTGATAAGGTGACTAAATTTGGTTCATGCTGAATATCATAAGAACTATCTATATTGATTATCACTGAACGCTTATACTGAATAATATAAAAGCATATCTTTTTAGAATTTCTTTGATAAATAATTCTAATGGAAAAAATCTGTTATTTTTCATGAAGGTATTTCCTAAGAAACACATGATATTTATGGTATGTTTCCTTATAGGGTCATCGCTAGTCTTTTTTGGGAGGATGGATGGAAATTTGGGAATTTTGTCATTTCAGCATGATATTTATATTTCCCTTAAATATTGCATGCTTTTTATACATTTAGATGACAAATGTCACTTAATATAACAATGTTTATGTGAATATAAATCAGATGAATCCTTTCTCCTTCAACATTTGGTCAACATTCAGTAAATATTTATTGACTCTTTGTGGTAGGCACTGTTCTTGGACAATAAATCTGTTGAAAAGAGAGTAAATATTAATTACTTGCAGTTTTGTTTAATCTTTTCTCTTCTTTATTAATTCAGTCTTAAGGCTATGGTTCAAAAGAAGCGAGATCATCCCAACAAAATCAAATTTATAAGTTCCATGGTTTTGATGTGATAATGGCAGCCACCTAAATCTAAATTCCTCTAACATATCTTCTAAAAGAATATGTGTCAGATAAGTAAATACCTTTCCAAAACACCCTATGACATAGCTAGAAGTTAGAGAATGCTGGCAAGTTATACGTAAATAGGGTATCAACTAAAGAACAAGCAGAGACTGTGGAAAAGGAAGAGACCAGAAGGTGCCTAGTGGAAGATAAAACACAGGGGAAGAAAAAAAGGACAGTCTCACTTTGAATGGAAAACATTGATAAGAGGTCTGAGACTGTGTGTCAGTGCACCTGGAATCAAAAGGAAGTGGTACAAAGTGCCCAGGTCAGTGAGGCAGTCTTAAACTTAAATGAAAGATCTCCATTAATCTTCATTCCAAAGATTTCTTTAGATAGCTTTAACAACCAATGCAAAGCTCTGTGCTAGGCCCTGTTCAGATGTATTGTGAATGAAACTATTGATATATATTTATAGAGAAGAGAATATTAATTGATGTGTTTTAAGAATTGTGAATCAGCTGAATTAATTTAAGGGTCACTAATGGAAACTTTCAATAATCAGGACATTTGTACCAATAAGAAATGACCCTTTGACATTTCTCACTGTTCAAAAAGCCTTATGTCTTTCTTTGATTGATAATTCAGGAAAAAATGTGTTTGCTAAGAATAAAAGCACTTTAATATACCTTGATTAAATTGTATTCCCTGTGAATATAGGCTAATATACTAATTTTTTTCTGCCTTTATGAAGCTCTTTCAACTTTATATATCATGTCATATGCACAATTAGAAAACAACTTCTCAAAAGTCCAATGAATTTCCGATTCTCTAATCCAACTTATTTGCAAATATTCAGTGTAAAGACCTCCTATGGTAAGTTCCCAGCATCCAGCTTTGACTCTAACAAAACTAAATGAAAAATTTTTACCATTTTTTCTTCTGAGCAACATAAGTCATCCTAGCTGAGGCATGACTAGTGACACCCTGTCTGGCCTCAGGGTTTCAGCCCCCAGCAAGTTCACTCTGAATTCAGAGAGATAGAATGACCAAAAAGACAACGGGATGTTCTTGTGGTAAAAGGGTTTATACCCAGCTTTATTCTTGTGGCAGCAGGTCAAGCATAAGAATTCCATCTGCCTCATGGCAAGTCTGCATGCAGCATGCAGGTCTCTGCCTCTGGGCCTCTCCGCTGCCTCACAGACCCACAGCCCTAGAGTCTTGGGTAGAGCTGTTTAGATAGTGTCAGTAATATCCCTTTGCCAACACATGTGTAAGCCTGCGCCTACAAGCATTTCATGTGCACTGTGGGCAAGCACACCTGGGTCAGGTGAAAATCCTGGCCATAAAAC
>JAVSCE010018735.1:0-68780 GCA_032199065.1 Smutsia gigantea | reverse complement strand
AAAAAAAAGAGGAAAAAAAAGAAAAAAAGAAGAAAGAAAGAAAGAAAGAAAAAAAGAAAGAAAAGAAAAACAAAAACAAAACAAAAAACAAAACAAAACAAAAAAACAAAAAAAATGCCCACCGGACGTAGATTCTGTGGGAATGCTCTAGGTGGCGCTATTGCCCCACTATTCCACAGCTGTGACTGTGCCGCTCCACGGGGCCGTTTATCGCTCTGGCAGGGGTGGGAACGAATAGGAGGCTGTTGATCTCAGTGAGAAGTGTTAAGTATGGCTCCGCTTCCTCAGTCGCCAGCTAAGGCGTCTGAAACTCCCCAGGACTCCCAGCCTGCTGGGCTGAGTGTGCTGGGGCGATCCGGCTCCTCCGCTGGGCTGCTGTCTCTTTAAGACCTCTGAAGAAAGCGCACGCTTTTTTTTTTTTTCCTTCCCGGGAGCCGGCTGCAAGCACCCTGGCGCGTTCCCCGCTCAGATCCTGCCCCTCTGTCTCTCCAATCTCGGCTGCACTGCGCAATGTGGGTCAGCGCTCCCCGCGCAGATCACCGGGGCTGGCTACTTCGCGGGGTGTGCTTCCTCTCCCTCCCGGCTCTGAATCCTCTCCTCCCGCCGGTGCGCTGGGGTGGGGGAGGGCTCGGGTCCGCCGGGTCGCGGCTCCGTATCTTACCCGCCTCTTGGGGTGCCGAGTGCTCTCGGGTGTAGCTGCACGCTGTGCGCTTTCCTGTGTATTCTCGTCTCTCTTTTAGGAATAGATTTATTTGCTGTGTTTTCGTAGATAAATTTAGTGTTGGGAGGAGATTTCTGCCGCCCTGCTCACACCGCCATCTTCCCGGAAATGTCTAATTTAATATTCTTAAACTGACACATAATAAATAAATAGCATTAAAAGAAAGTTAAAAAATTTAAATATGCCCTAAGTAATGTCCCTCTGGTACAAATATTAATTTTTTTCCACTTATATGAAAAAAGATCAACAGTAGACATTTCTCTAGTTCATTTTCTGATAATTTCTAAAACTTTTATAGAAAAGTGTGAAATCTTGTTCCTTTAGAGTTATGTAAAATTTGTAATTTTTTATTTAAACTTAGGTATATTTATCATTGGTAGTAAAGGTTCATACTAATAAGAATGACTATTTCTAAACTGTATCACAGTTCAGGGGTCACTCAAAATTATATCTATTAGTCTAAGTGGATTTTTACCCCGCTTATGCCCACATAAACTTAATTTATAATGTAAATTGCCAAATCCTAACCCTTATTTTTAGTTTTTGAAAGTTAGCATGTTAGCTATTGTGCCTTTTTTGTGCAAGGTTTACTATTAGTGGTGTATCCTACAGCAATATCAGGAGTAATTGGTGTGCTACCACCACAACATAAAATAGTGATTGGCTCAAACCAGTACAAAGAGGGACCCTATTGTGGTTTCAGTTTTGAAACAATGTATAATAGCAAACCAGTCTTAATGTGGCCAAGAGAACAGATATGTCTAGTACCTATTTGCCTCTTGTTGTAAATTAGATCAGCCAATAATTTTTACAGAAACAAAAGACTAGATTATGAGTTCATTAAATAGCAAGTAGTTCTGAACATTCTTTATTAATCCTTTGTGTTCCCTTTGCTGCTTTCTTAGTTTAAAAATGTAGTACTGGTATTGATTTCTTTTCATGAACTTCTCTTTTCTCAGTTCACAATAGAGCATGAATTTGTATTCTCTTGGTGGGAATATCTCAGGTAATATGGGATGTTAATTTTGCATTTAATGACTGCCAGATATAATCCAGAGAACAGTTAATGGTATACAATGACACACCACACCATACACCACCTTTCCCTTACTCCCTCCCAACTCCAGCTGGGCAGACAAAATTCACCAAAACCCAGAGCAGAGTTAACCATGTAAGAGTTCATTGTTTTGGCTTTGGGGCATAAATTGATGGAAAAGATATTGAGTTTAGTAAATTATGCTGTGATCACTTTTGTAAAATTACTTACAAATACATGTCCTCAGAATTTATTTGTCCTTATGGCAAGTTTTCCTTTGGCGAGTATTGCCTCTCAGGATCTCCATTCCCAAGACCCAGAGAGTGACTTAGTAATTCATGATGAGGAGTCTATAACATTTTTTCTCCTTCATCATATAAAGACTGTTTCCTCAGAGGTCCCACTCAACACAACCCTGGGAGACATGGACTTCTAGAGGAACTCCAGATCAATCCATAAAATATGAATCTTTTGATGCTGATCAAAAGAGGGCTTATCTAGTGCCCAGAAATCTTGAGACTTTCCCTCTTGACACTTGGCAACAGCTTTGCATAATTCACATTCCATACAACTCTGCCTTTCTAAGTGTACAATTCAGAACAACCATCACTGCAGTCAGTTTTAAAACACGATCAGTTCACCAAAAATAAACCCTATATTTTTTGGCTGACACAGCTCAATCCTCCTATTGGCCCCAGTCCAGGGCAGTCACTAATCTAACATTGGCTTTAAAGGGACTCTTACAATATGTGATCTTTGTGACTGATTTCTTTTACTTAGTATAGTGTTTTTGAGGTTGGTACCATGTTGTAGTTTGAATCAGTACTTCACTTCTTTTAATTAACAAGTAATATCCTATTTGATTTTATTTATTCATCAGTTGACACTTGTTTACACTTTTTGGCTATAATGACTAAACGTTTTAAGAATATTTATGGCAACACCATTCTACATTCTCATCAGCAGTGTGTGATTCTTCCAGTTTCTTTACATCCTTGCTAACACTTGTTATTATCTGTATTTTTTATTATAGGCATCCTAGTGTGGGTCTCTCTTGAATCTTAAATCCCATGTACCTGTGCCTTGTCATTATGACTTGTTTTCTTGCATTTAACTGAGGTGATTCTTGTCTGATTGGCTGGCTGCCTCTTGAGATTTGCTCATGGCAGTGCCCATATGTTCACCAAGCTTTGTGGTCCTCGTTTACTGCTGACCTTACTGAACGCCAGGCAGGGTGCGATGGCTGATCTTTGATACAGCACTGAATTCATACTATTTCATTGTTTATAGTAATCCATCTAACATAGTAATCATCTAGATGTACAGAAAATATTTGATATAATTACCACTTTATAATGTGATACCAGAGAAAAACACTGTTAATAAAAGTCTTTCAAATTCTAATCCTTTTATCTATTTTCACCATAGTAGGTTTTGAAGAAATTATTTGATTTTTATCAAATATGTTGCTGAAGGTAGGAAGATAATACAGTAAGACCAGTTTTTGGTTCATAGAAGTTTTCAAGTAGGCTTATATTCTGTGATCTTTGCTGTATTTATAAAAATCGGGGATATGGGTAGAGACAAATGTTTTATAAGAATAGTAGAATGACTCATTACAGCAATTTTACATCCTGATGAGGAAAAGGCACTTCTGCCCTATTATAGGGATCTTCTCAGTGGAATCTGAAGAGAAGTAGTGTGATAAAATACACTGACAATCTTGTAAATATCTAATTATGTCATCTAGGCCTTCTTTAAAGCTTCCCATGTCTCAATGGACTCCTGAATGTAACAAACTCTATACTTTATCAGTGGATATGAAGAGTGAGGTTCCTTCTGATGTGCCAAAGACACAGGAGAGCCTGAAAGGGACCCTCATGCATCCAGAGCCCACTGGGGCACCCAGAAGGATTCTTGCAGGAGTTGAGATGATTAATAGTAAAGTGGGGAGTGAATTCTCTCATTTGTGTGATGATTCTAAGAAAAAAGAGAAGTACATGAACAGTAACCAACAAGAGCAAGAAAAAAGTGTTGCTGTGAGGAAAAAAATGCAGAAGCCAGCAGACTGGCCCTTCATACATGAAAAATTGCGTTAAAGAGAACCAGGGAATATCAGGAAGGAGGCCACACCTGGAAACACCAAGTGATGAACACAGTGATTCCTCTTTCAGGGATTGTCTTTCTTCCCCTTCATCTAGTCTGATTGGGGCTGTCACCAAAAATATGAGCAACAACAAAAGAAAACAGGTAAATTGGATTTCACCAAAGTCTAAAACTTTTGTACATCAAAGGACATTATTGAGAAAGTGAGAAGACAGCCTACAGAATGGGAGAAAATCATGTGAAAATCATTTATTTGATAAAGGTCTAGTATTCAGAATATATAAAGAACTTGCACAACTCAACAGTAAAAAGAGAAACAAACCAGTTTAAAAATGGGCAAAGGATTTGCATAGATATTTTTCCAAAGAAGATATGCAAATAAATGGGAAGCACATGAAAACAACCTCATTAATTATGAGGGAACTACAAATCAAAACCATTTTACACCCATCATAATTAGAAACAAAATAAAACCGAAAACAGGAAATAGAAAATGAACAGTGCTGACAATAATATGGAGAATCTGGAACCATTATGAATATTTGGTGGGAATGTAAATTGATGCAGCTGCTGTGGAAACCTATGTATCAGACGCTTATCTAGGCACTGGGAACAGAACATGAATTTTCTACCTTAAGAGAGCTAATATTCTAGTGGATAATAACCAACATCTTTTGCACTCATAATATTGGGCATGATGTATCTTTACTAACTCTGATTTTCATAATAACCAATGAAGCATATTTTATTACTCTCATTGTACAGATGAGGTTACTTGCCCAAGGTTATGTGATAGTGGAGCAAGAATTCAAACCTAGGAAGTCTGGCTTGGGGCCAGTACTATTCCTTTATGCCAGGGTTTCACGACCTTGGCACTGTTATCTCTGGGCTGCACAGTTTGTGTGGGGGACAGTCCTGGGCTTTGTAGGGTGTGTTCCAGCATTCTTGGCCTCCGCCACTGAATTCAAGCATCAGCACCTCCTCTCCAGTGGGACAACCAAAAATGTCCCCAGGTGTTGCCAGATGTCCCATGGGGGCAGCATTGCTTTATGTTATACTAGCACCCAGGGCTTTTGTTATGATACTGGTTGATTAATATTTTGAATTGTCTCTATACTTGATGATGAGCCCCTCAAGGACCAAAGATCAAATCTTTCTCTTCTTAGCACTTAACTGCATGCATGCATCTTTTCCCTTGTGGGGTTAACTTAAATTTAAAAGTGTTTATTGAGCCACCTACGTTGTGCAAGCATGTTGCTAGCTGAGATAAGACAACAAAGGCAGAGCACATGAGAAGTTGTTTTAAAGGCCAGGACTTTTTTCTCACCATTGCATTTTCCAGTGCCTATTTTAGATCCTTTACCATGCTGTTACTGTTTGTCAGACTCGCTGAATGAATGAATGAATGCATTGGTCCATCTCAGTAATACTCCTAAAGGATTGAATGAAAGGACTTTAACCAGCTTCATGTCACTGAGCTGGGAAGTTAATTTCTCTGGTGCAGGTTTGTTATTGTCTCATTTTTAGTGAACACTGGGGGCTAAATATTAATTAGAAGGAAGTGTTTTATTTATCAGATATCTTTGTATTTCACCTCTAATTTATGGCAGTTTTCTTTTGTCAGTAACTCTTGAACAACAGGAGATTAAGCTGTCTTTGCTTTGGGTTGCCACCCTGTTTGAGCAACAGAGAGGTTCTGGACTATAGGAAAATAGACTTAATGTAATTGGGAGTCCAAACTGTACCCTAAGTAGATCTCTAAGTCCAGTCTTCTTTTTGAGATCATTAGTGATCTCACCATTAATTATCTGACCCCTTAAATATGTGTTTGGTCTTAAATATATTATAGTCACTGTGCTTCCGATTCTCTCACTCTTATTTTTGTCTTTGAGATATTTGAAGACAATGAAGGCAAGTTCTGTCTGCACAAATAAGTGTCATCTCTCTCACTTCCATCATGTCCGCAGCAGTCTGCAGCACTCTTGCTGTACTTACAAATTCATCTCCTGAGTCTTAGGGTTGCACAGAATCCTCAAATAACTGGATCTGTAAAATTAAAGCATCAGAGTTGGAAGGAACCATGAAGGTCATTAGGTCCACCCACTGACTGGATTTAATCCCAAAGGTTTTCAATCTTTTTTCTGAAGTAATTTCACCCTAAATGACATACACGTACATGTTGACATGGGATAAAGTCCTGAAAATGCTGCAGATAAAGTCCTGAAAATACTGCAGGAAATAAAGCTACTGTAGTACCGAATTATTGCTACATATATTACAGCATATAGAAAAGAATTACTTACAGGCTGTTGATGATGGACATTTCCTTATATTCTAGTTGTAACATTGTTCAAGTTATTAAAAAATTTGGAATGCAAATGAAAGAAAATGTTATAATTATATACTGAGTTACAGAACTATAACTGACTTTGAATCCACCATAATTTGTTTTAAAAGTAAACAACTTATTTTCCTTGTTTTTTGTTACAAATCACTTGTAATATTTAACCTCTCAACTGATCCTAACTAACAAGGTGGTATGAATGCCAGGAGGTAATCAGAGATGAGAAAAAATTTGTAATTTTTTTTATCCAAGTCCACAGACTCCTGAATCTAGTTCTCAGGTTACCTTTATTTTAGTTCATGAAATTAGCTCAAATAGGCCAAACCTAGAAGCTTGGAGAAAACCAATATACAGAGATTTAGAATGGAGATACTGTGTAGCAGAATTGAGATCACAGACCTTTCCCAGGAGAGAATCAGCAAAGACAAGAGAGGACATGTATGGGAAGGCAGATCCAGGAGAATTACAGGGAGGTTTGCTCCCTGCCATCAGACCTATCAACCAGAGCCCAAAGTACCTCCATCCAGATTCTTTTATGTGACCCCATCAATTCTCTTCATTTTTTTTAGCCAGTTTTGGTTGTATTTTTCTATTATTTGTAATGAACCAGAAGATTCCTGATTGGTACCTTGGCCCAGAAGAGATTATGTAGGTACTATGAGTCAAATAGGAGCAGGTTAACTCTGGTATTGGTTATTCTAGAAATAAGACTAGAACAGTAGTGCTCCAGAATCCTAAGGGATCTGAGGGGAGGACTCAGGAGGCCCATGGAGGGTGGGAAGGATAGGAGTTTGGGTGCTCCACTCTACCTATGTTTATTTTTTAAGTAAAAAATTTTATCTACATTTTCACCTGGTTTCCACATAATACATAGTTTGAGGAAAGGATGCTGTTTTTTTTAGATGAGTTTAAAACAGTGTGCTAGGCCTTCCAGGGGCACTTTTGCATTTCTTTGGATGTAGAAGAACATACATTCAAAATAACTATGGGCATGGGGCAGGGAGCATAATCAAAACTCATGTATTTCATACTTAGATTATCATCTTCTCTAACAGCCATGCAGGGCAGTTACTGCTCCATTTAATAGGTGAGAAAGGTTAAATGACTTTCCTAAGGTCACTTTCCTAATTGCTTGGGATTAGACAGGCTTATGATTCAGACTCAGGCCCATCTGACTCCATGCTTTTTTCCCAGTGCTCAGCACTAATTCACTAGTTCAGATATATTGTATATAATAAATAAATTATTTATCTTACTGCCCTTGCAAAGATGGTCTAATTAAGTGGCCTGTGATTTTTTTAAACTAATTCTCTAGGATTTTCTGAAAGTTCTAAATTATTACTGATCAAGGGGATTTGGGAAATCAAAAATCAGGTTATTATGACACCTTTAATTCTACACATGTTAGAATTTTATTTCTTACATTCTGTTGGGTCTGAGTTTAGAGACCAGAGGAAGGGGAGAGATGGAGGTTAGTGAGGCAGCCAGACAGGCTCTGATTTGGTGGTTATGTCTTCAGAAGATAAGATTTTTAACAAATAGTCTGCATTATGTGGGAATGATTTGTGCTATTAGGGGTTCCTGGAGTTCAGGAGAATTTTGCTTTATTGTATATAATAGAAGGATTCATTTGATATTAAAATTTTTTTTAATGCAATTAAAAACAAATCATCTGTTATGGCCCAGGAGAAGATGATCTACTGCCATATTTGAACGTCACAGTAAATATGAGTCTCCTAAAGAATTTAGGCTTTCAGGAAAATCTCAATGAAGACTCTTCCCTGAAACTATGATATATATATTAAGAATGTGGCACTATCACATTCTTATTTACCGAGATTTGAATTTACTAAACGTCTTAATTCTTTATTTACTTATTTATGCAAACCTATTTTTTACCCAGTAATATTTGATCATTTGATTGTTCTTTGCATTTTTGGTTTCAAGATGACTTGAGGAGAACTGCATCTAGTGCTGTAACAGAAATGGGCCTTTTGGCAAGGCCAAGGTTACCTTCCTGTCGTCCCCAGCACTTGCCCTGTGGAGGGTCGGCACAGAACCACCATGCATTAGGACACCCACACGCAAGCTGCTTTCCACAGCATGGCCACCATTTTCAGCAGCATCATCACCGCCACCATCATACTCCCCACCCAGCTGTTCCAGGTTCTCCCTCCTTTAGTGATCCTCCTTGCCTTGTGGAAAGACCTCTGCAAGCACAGCCACCTTGTGGGTCAAACAGTAGTTGTGGTACCACCTACCAAGACCAGGTATGTGAAATTTCATGACCTTTTCTTAATTTTTTAAAATCGTTGTTCCTTAGGAGGAAAGAAAAACCAACCCAGTGATAAACTGTGCATAATAAATAAGTTATTTTTCTTACTGCTCTTGCAAAGATGACCTAATTTAGTGCCCTGTGATTTTTTTTTAATTAAGTCTCTAGGATTTTCTGAAAGTTCTAAATTATTACTGATTGAGGGGCCAGGAATTTGGAAAATCAAAAATTTTACCTATTTTTAATATTGAAATTTTAATACTGCTTTTTTGTGTTTTTAGTTTAATACAGGTGAATTGATCCCTGAGATTTTATTTCAATATATTTCCCTCTTAGCATGACCTTTGCTGTATCCCACACATTTTGTGGTGTTGAATTATTGTTGTCATTTGTCTCCATATAGTGTTTGATCTCTGTTTTTATTTGGTCATTGCTCCATTGATTATTTCAGAGCATGTTATTAAGCCTCCATGTGGGCTTTTTCATTTTTTTTGAGTAATTTATTTCTAGTTTCATACCATTGTGATCTGAGAAACGGGTTGGTACAATTTCAATCTTTTTGAATTTACTGAGGTTCTTTTTGTAGCCTAGTATATGATCTATTCTTTAAAATGTTCCATGTGCACTTGAGATTCTGTATCCTGTTGCTTTTGGATGGAGTGTTCTGTAAATGTCCTTAGGTCCATCTGTTCTAATACGTTGTTCAGTGCCTCTGTCTCTTTATTTATTCTCTGTTTGGTTGATCTGTCCTTTGGAGTAAGTGGTGTGTTGAAGTCTCCCAAAACGAATGCATTGGATTCTATTTCCCCCTTTAATTCTGTCAATGTTTGTTTCACATATGTCGGTGATCCTGTGTTCGGTGCATAGATATTTATAATAGTTATATCTTCTTGTTGGATTGACCCCTTTATCATTATGTAATGTTCTTCTTTGCCTCTTGTTGCATTCTTGGTTTTGAAGGCCATTTTGTTGGATACAAGTACTGCAACTCCTGCTTTTTTCTCCCTATTAGGTGCATGAAATATCTTTTTCCATCCCTTTACTTTCAGTCTGTGTATGTCTTTGGGTTTGAAGTGAGTCTCTTGTAGGCAGCATATAGAAGAGTCTTGTTTTTTTATCCATTCAATGACTCTATGTCTTTTGATTGGTGCATTCAGACCATTTACATTTAGGGTGATTATTGATAGGTATGTACTTATTTCATTGCAGGCTTTAGATTCATGGTTACCAAAGGTTCAAGGGTAATTCCCTTACTATCTAACAGTCTAATTTAACTCACTTCATATGTTATTACTAACACAAACTAAAGATTCTTTTTTATTTCTTCCTCCTCCATTCTTTGTATGTTATGAACCATATTCTGAACTCTTTGTCTTCCCTTGGGTGACTTCTTTTTAGCCTTAGGAATACTTCCATTTATAGGAGTCCCTCCAAAATGCACTATAGAGGTGGTTTGTGGGAGGTAAATTCTCTCAGCTTTTGCTTATCTGAAAATTGTTTAATCCCTCCTTCAAATTTAAATGATGACCTTGCCAGGTAGGGTATTCTTGTTTCAAGGCTCTTCTGCTTCGTTGCATTAAATATGTCATGCCACTCCCTTCTGGCCTGTAAGGTTTTTTGTTGAGAAATCTGATGATAGCCTGATGGGTTTTCCTTTGTATGTAATCTTTTCTCTCTCTCTAGCTGCTTTTAAGTCTGTCTTTATCCTTGATCTTTGTCATTTTAATTATTATATGTCTTGATGTTGTCTTCTTTGGGTCCCTTGTGTTGGGAGATCTTTGCACCTCCATGGCTTGAGATACTATCTCCTTCCCCAGTTTGGGGAAGTTTTCAGCAATTACCTCCTCAATGACATTTTTATCCCTTTTTCTCTCTCTTCTTCTGGGATCCCTATTAATCAAATTTTATTTCATTTGAATTGGTCACACAGTTCTCTCAATATTCTTTCATTCTTAGAGATTCTTTTTTTTTCTGTGTGCCTCAGCTTCTTTGTATTCCTCTTCTCTAATTTCTATTCCATTTACTGTCTCTTCTACTACATCTATTCTGCTTTTAAATTCCTCCATTGTATATTTCATTTCAGATATGGAATTTCTTGATGATTGAATCTCCATCTTAAATTTGTTCCTGAGTTCTTAAATATTTTTTCTGTACCTCCATAAGCATGTTTATGATTTTTATTTTGAACTCTCTTTCAGGAAGATTGGTGAGTTCAGTTTCATTTGGCCGTTTTTCTGGGGTTTGTGAGATTTTGATCTGAACCATGTTCTTTTGACGTTTCATATTTCTGTGTGGTGCCCTCTATCGCCCAGAAGCTCCAGTCTCTGGAGCTGCTCTGCCCCTAGAGTGAGGTTGGGGGTTGCTGGGGAGCAGAGCTGGTTCCTGGGTTGAGGAAAGAGCTGTTTCCTGAATCCCACCTGCAGTGCCTGTCTCCCGTATGAGAGCCAGTTGGCCGAGCACACAGGTGTAAGCCTCTGTGCTCTGCATCTCTAGCTGTTGTAGGCGGGGCCTCCCTCTGACTGGCCTGATGCCAGCGCAGTGACTGCTGGTTTGTGAGCAGTTGCCTGCAGGCCAGTAGGAAGGCTCAGCAGGCTGTGTGTCACAGTGGGGGGCCTAGGAGCTGTGTACGCAGCCAGGGGGATGGAGTGCCTGAAGCTCCTCAAAGTTCCCAATCTGCTGGGCAGAGTGCACCCAGAGAACCTTTTCCCCCATCCCTTCTTCTGCACAGCAAGCTCTGTGTAAACCCTGCCCCTTCAGCAGCCCTCTAGCTGTTAGGAAGACTGTCAGATCACTCGCCTTTCCTTACTCTCAGAGTGGCCGGGTGTGGATCCCATCCTCCACAAACTGC
Organism: Smutsia gigantea; assembly: GCA_032199065.1. Lineage (NCBI taxonomy): Eukaryota > Metazoa > Chordata > Mammalia > Pholidota > Manidae > Smutsia > Smutsia gigantea. The sequence goes on along the minus strand of JAVSCE010018735.1, from coordinate 57,450 downwards.
CAGAATCTGTTTCTCAAGCACTCCACCCGTCCCAGCTCCCCATCCTCCAGAGCACCACACAGTGTAGGTTTCTGCTTGCAAAGCAGACCTCCAGGGCTGGGTGTTCAGCAGTTCTAGGCTTCCACCCCTCCCCACTCCATTTCTCTTACTCCCATCAGTGAGCTGGGGTGGGGGAAGGGCTCGGGTCCCGCCGGATCAAGGCTTTGGTACGTTACCCTGTTTTGTAAGGTCTGCTCTGTTTGTGAGGTCTGAATGCAGTCTGGTGCAGCCTTCTTTCCTTTGGCTATTTTAGGGTTAGTTGTATTAACTATATTTTCTCACTATCTGTGGTTTTGGTAGGAGTTCTCTATCTCACCTCTCACACCATCTTGAATCTTCCTGAGATTTTATTTCAAATAAAGTATTGAAACTTCAGTGTTAACCTGATTAATGAGAAATTGGGAAATTCTCATTTTCCCCCCCTCTACCACCTGTTCTGGAGCTACCTATAATCTACACTCACCTAGAAATAAGTAGCCTTCTCAGATGCAAACCTGTAACATGGTTTCTTGGGAGCAGATAATGTTTTTGGTTTATAGGGAATGGAAGTGCCAGCAAAAATTATAATTAATTAGTGGATATTATTAGTGAGTGCTTAAAAGGTCAGGTAATATTGAATTACTATGGGGTAAATGAAGTCATATATTTTATGCTATTTTAACTTTGCTGTGTTATTTCTGTGTATAATAGTGATAAAATCTGGATGGTGTATACTTTAAAAATGAAACATAATTTCAAAGTAAAGTTGTAATTGACATACGTGCTAGAAGAAAGTCAAAAAGAAAATTCAGAGTAGCTCCTTTTCTCTTACCTCATGACCTTGCCTAATATACTTTCTTCATCTCTTAAATTCTGATGTTTCTCTCTTCTGGATCTAACAAATTAAAAATAATTAAGAATGAAGGGTGTTCCCTTTTTTAAAAAGTAGTTGCTTTATAAGACATTTAGTATAGTTTTGTAGGAAATATGATTTAAAGAGATTTTTAGTTGATGTTTTGATTCTGGTAGCAGTTCTACATAATAGCATCCACTGATCCTCTAGATCTGGTCTACCTCTTTGGAATGAGGAAGCACCAAGAAAAATTTTTCAGTGGACTGAATTAAAGGCCTTACTTAAAAGCAAAATTTTTTTACTGGAAATTTGGGCTGAAAGGAGGGTTTATAAGTAAAGTAGGAAAATGGTGAGGAATTGGACCTACCAACCCTCCCACATTCATTAAGAGCTGCCGAAAGGTGATTCTTTTGTTCACAGAATTGTTGAAATAATAAAATAACACAGCTGGTTTGAGAGATCATTTGTGTATGCAGCATTTTCTATCTGAGTGAGTTTATTACAGGTAGAATCTCTTTGACAGTTCTGCTCATTGTTAAATGAATGTAACCTATTCACCTGTCTTTAAGTAGAGGTACATATTTGGATTGCACACAAAACTTGAGGAAAGTCATCAGTATCGATAATGGGTAAAAAAGCAAGTACCAAATGAGGTTTTGAAGATAAGAACAGTTTGAGACACATATGTTGGGCAGACTCTGAAATTAGCCACATACTCATGAGGTAATTTCAGACAGTGTCCAGTGGAGCCCTTTGCGAGCCCAGGAGGAAGCTGAGGAGTGGGAAAAGCAAACTGATCTGAGGATCTGTGATCGTGTAGGTATCTTACAGTTAAGAGCCAGATTGTAGATAGGCAGAGAAAGATTGGGGAGGATTAGGCTTCATAACAGAAATCACACCAGCCACTTGACTCTCAATAGGCCTTACTTCTCCTTTGCATGTAGTTTTCTCTTTTGACAGAATAGTTCAGTTAGGGTTATGCATTGCTTATAATCTATGTAAAATACTTGTCATATCTGTACCTACTTTGCTTATCCTCTCTTTTCCTTCTAGAATACAAATTGAATGAATTGAAGGAATTGAAAAAAAGAGGGTTCTCTTTGTGGTTTTCCCCCTTTTATTTTTAATATTTACTTTTTATTTTATCCTCCTTTACTTCTAGGACCTTCACCTGACTTTACTCACTGTCTGGGAGTGCTCTTAATCACTGGAAAAAATGATAGGAAATTTGCTCACCTTCACAATCTGTTGATAACTCCAATTCATTTGCCAAATTTTCGCCTAAATAAGAAAATAGGGAAAGAATTATGAACCATAAACATGAATGCACAATCTCACAATCTTATTTTTAAACCATATTACCTGAATGAGGGACATACATTGTATTTGCCAACTCAAAAGAAAAAGGTCCAATGTTTACTTAATTGATTGTAGACAATTCTTGCATACTATAGAAGAAAAAAGGAGCACTTTCTTTTTGCCTCCCTACAGCTTCTCCTGTACCGTCATCCCCTTTCCCTTTTGCATCCAGAGTACCTCTTGTTTCTATATCCCCTGATGAGGGTGGAGCCCATTAGAAATACAAAGACCACTGTGGTTCCTCTGAGGACTGCTGGGTGACCTGGGCCTCTGAGAAATGCATCAGTCTAGCTGTCTTTATCTCCAGCCCCTCAGCCTCCAGTATTGAACGATTCCTAAATATAATTTCATATAGAACATGAAATCTTTATTTTCTTTGATCACATTTTAAAAATCAGCCATACTGAATGCTGAATGCTTGTATTTTAGTTACTTAAGAATACAAAGAAGCAATTCTGTTTCTCTAATCTGCTCCAAAGAAGAAGATATAAAGTGTATTTTACTTAAGACTTTTCAAGATGTTTCTGGAGAAAAAGTTGACTGATGAGTAGAGATAGAATCAAGACTCTGGTTTATTTTCTAACTTAGCAAATGGGTGTATTCCCTGAAATCATATTCCCAACAAAAGGAATCAATGGTTTAATTTTTCTTTTTTAAAGTATAAAAGGTAATGAGATAAAACTAATTTGTGGTTACTCTTGAATAATCTTATGTCCTTTGTTATCTTTGAACTGTTAGAGTTTCAGTTGAATGATTGTTATGTACAGTTTAGAAACAGGATATACAGTTTTTACCTAGAACCTTAATTTTTCAGTGATGTATATTTCCCAAAGAAGTCCTAGATTACTACTCAGAATTTTGAGGTAAAGGAGACTATGGAAGTGTGATTTTAAAGTTTCTTTCTACAATGTAGGTAACAGAAGAGAAATAGACCTTAAAACAATATATTAATTAACTTTTGTTTGTCTGGTAGCATGGTCGTATGTTTGATTTTTAAAAGTTGATTATTGATTTTAAGTATATGGTCACCACAATTATTGCAACCCAAGATATGCATAGTATTTTCTGGTGCTCAGTTAGGTCTTCACATAGAAAATGTTGCCGTTTTCAAAATCTTAATTTAAAGATTCTGTTTTTCTAGATTACATTAGGAGTACTTTTATTCTATAACATGGAACAATGTTTTGACCAAACTTTAGAAAGATAAAATACAGTTTTCTTTATACAGCAGGCATTGCCAGTAGACCTGAGCAACAGTGGCATCAGAAGTCATGGAGGTGGTGTTTTCGATGGAGCATCTGCATTTGACCCCTGCTGCCCTGTTTCTTCTTCCGGAGCTGCAATCTTTGGCCATCAGGCTGCTGCTGCCCCAAGTCAGCCATTACGGATAGACGCTTATGGATCAGGCAGAGTTGCACAGCCTCAGCCCCAGCCCCCACCACAAGCCTCACTCTCATCATGTCGACATTATAGGCCACATTCTTGTAAGTATAAATTTAACAGGCAAAGACCTTAGAGGCATATAAAATAAAGCATTGTGCATCGCTTCATGAAATAGCCTTTCAGTAATCCTACTTCATAAACTTTTAATATTTTCTTGGCCTAAGAGTGGGGTGTGTTTTCCCATTTCATCCTTCCTTCTCCTTGTGTCCCCAAAACACTCTTCTAAGATAAAAAGGGGGCAGAGGTTGGTCAAAGGGTCAGGAAAATAAAAAATAACATTTTGGCTATCTTCCATTTTAACATTTACATTTTAATATCTATGAAGTTGAAGTACATTGAATGGCACCTCAGATTCTTATTAAAAGGAAGTTTTAAAGAATATAGGTCTATCCTTTAGTAATAACAGGAAATTTGAGAGTTTAGCTGTTTCTAGGCACAGGAAAGTATAGTTTGACTAAATTCTGAAGCTTAACTAAGGTGTAGGAGACTTCCTTGACAGAAAGCTTTGCCAGTTGCAAAAAGGTTTTTATACTCATTTAATGCAGACAGTTAAAATAGAGTCAGATGTAGCTTTTCAAAAGAAATTGAAATCTATGAGAAATCTTAAGGAATGAGAAATACCTTTAGGCTATGTAACGTATATTTACTACTTTGTTAAATCATAGGCTAAATAATGAAAAGGAAACCTAATAGTTTGTTTAAAAAGCATTGAAAATTTATGCCAGGAGCAAATCAAGACATTATCAAGGAAATTTGTTTTTTTTCTCATTCTGTACAAGGAGTAATTTTCAGTTATCTGTCTCCTTAGATTTCTATCTTCACTCCTATAATTTTTAGAATCTGGGTTCTGCAAACACACATGGAATCAACACAGAATTTGTCCAGTGAAACCTACTAGTACATCATTTACCTTTCAATAATGCCACTTAAAATTTAAAATGTAAGTTAAAACATTAGAAAATGACACAATTCATTTTTGCAGAGTCTTGACCAATGGGCAAATTCAGTGTATTAACCCTTGCGTGATGTACAGTCTGTTTTGTAATACTTGTTGATATTCATCTTCATATGTCACTATTTTTAAGTAAGAACTCAACATGTACAGTTTTTCTGCCCTTCCCTTTTAAAAATATACTGAAGCAGTGTATAAGTAAATCCATTCCTTTTTTAATGACCAAATAAATAAATGATTTAGATTTACCTTGTTTTACTGTTGTCATAAAAGTAATTTGTGTACATCCTAACAAGTTAAATTGTAGAATGATGTAAAGTGGGATGTTAAAAGCCCTTCTCCTCATGTCCCATCAATCTTAATACCTCAGAGGTAGCAACTGTTTATAGCTTATCGTAAAGGCTTTCAGAAATTATTTTTGTACATACATATGTATCTCCTTTTAAAAAAGGGATTGTATCAAACATATTATTTGTCTCCTTTTGATTTTTTGACTTTTTTAACCATACATTTTCAATTTTTTCCATATTAGTCCATAATAATCTAACTTGTTCTTATTACCATCAATATTCCTCATATATTAAATCAGTCCTCTGTTGATGGACATTTAAATTGCTTGTAGTTATTGTGTCTGTAAGAACTTCTGGGAGTGAAATTGCCAGGTCAAGTGGCATGTTGAACTCATAGGAAGCAATATCAAAACCTTTTATTTTTCCTGGCAAAAATACATAATATAAGGATGGGAGGGAAATGGTCTTTGGGAATGAAGTATACATCACCATTCTGTAGTGGTTAGCAATCTGTTTTGTTTAGATACACAGTGAATTATAACGATGGATGAAGTTCTCATCTCAGACAAAAAAACGGTGACTGTGCGAGTTGATGGGTGTGTTAATTAACTTGATTGTGGTAGTCATTTCACGAAGTATGTATATATCAAGTCATTTGTACACTTTAAATATTTATGATTGTATTTGTTCATTATACATCAATAAAGCTGAAAAACAGTGAAAATGATTGTTGAGGAGTTAAATAAATTGATTCATCCTGAAACAAAACTTTAAAATGTTATAATACTTGTGAATATTATTTCTTGCATAATGATTATAGAAATAGAAAACTTTTAAATGAAACTGGAAAAAATGCTGTGAATTTGATGATAGTTAACTGTGGTAAAGCAGAGACAGTTCATTTTTTGTGACCATTTTTATTACCAAGAAATACTGAGCTTTGTGGAATCTTGGAGTAAAGCATTGATTTGAAAACATAAATTTTAGAAAATAAGATCAAAAAATTTTCTCACAACTTATTGAGCTTAGTAAAGGTTTCCTTTAAGATACTTGATAGCAAGGTTTCCTTTGAAAATATGGCCAAATGTTTTCATGGTTACCTACTTTTTACCCCAGCTGAATTAATCAAATGAGTTAAAAATTGAAGGATATCCTTCTGTAATGAAACTAGAGAATGGCCTTAGCTTATACCAGACTACCAAGAAAATCTTCCAAATAAAATGAAATTCAGACAATCTATAAACACATTTTTTACCTCAAGTAAATGCATGTTTTCTAGAGTAACAGGGATGCATATTCCTCACAAGGAATATGCAGCTACTTTGAAACATAAAAATTTAGAATGAAGAAATGGTGGGAAGCTATCTTTGTTAAGGGCTGATTTCCATGGCCGGTTCCTGGCAGATATGCTCCTGCCATCTTATTAATGAAGTGTGGGGGAAATGGCATGGGGCGGGGTGAGAGAGGAGCAGCAAGAAAAGAATATCTCCACAGTCTTGCCTAGAAGGGCTAAAAGTTCTTTTCTTCTCTATACTGCTCTTTACTCAGTAAATTATAAAGGAAAACAAGGATTATTATGTTTAAAAATGTGTAACTAATACTGTTTACTACACAGAAGGCAACAAACTTGCATATGGCAAAATAAAATTAACAAAAGACAGTTTGGAAAAATGTTTATAGGTTATTATGACAAAAGCTTTCAGTGTATACAAACTACTTGTAAATCAGCAAGAAAAAGGTGAACAAATAGGCTAAGATGAATAGGTAATTCTGGGAAGAAATGTAAGTGGGTAATAAATACAAGATTTTTCTCAGATTGGCATGTGAGGACTTAGTGATAGTGGGGGGTCATCAGGGATTCTTGTGTACTGTTGATAGGTGTATTAATTATGGTAACCTTTTGGGCATGGTCTTTTGTCAACTGATATATGAGTTTATATTATTTTTTGAGACTCAGAACTACTTACAGGAAATTTATGCTATAATATCTGTCCATGAATAATGTGTGTGTGTGTGCAGTCATGTACGTGCATGAACAAAAGAAGATAAGCACAAGAGGGTTCATACAGATATTTATTGCAGCATTTGTGTTCTTTCCAATTTTTATCAATGGCAATTTCTTTGATAAATTTTGGTACATCCCTATAGTAGAATGCTGTGAAGCTGAGAATGAAGTAAAAGTGTATACTGACATGAGAAGATATCTAAGACTATTCAAAGAAGAAAATAGGTTGCAAAACAGAACTGAGCAGACTCAAGCACTGATAAAGTATTCATAAAAAATTAAAACTATGCTAATATGTCTCTAAAATACAGTAGGAATATATAATAGCAATGTATGCTCAACTGCATGGTGCCTATATTTTCCCTACAGATGCTTCTTTGAGAAGACCACTTCATCATCAAGCCTCTGCCTGACCACACTCTCATAGAAACCCCCCACCTCAGACTCAGCCTCCACCTCAAGTGGATTTTGTTATTCTTCCTGTACATGCTTTCCATTGTTACATACCTTCTCATGCAACGTCTCCGTGGCACCCTCAACCCCAACTCACTTAGCCAGTACAGCTGCAGCAATCCCTCAGCATCTTCCTCCCACACACCAGCCAATCTCACATCACATTCCAGCCACTGCACCTCCAGCACAGACTTCATCCTCACCAAGTGATGCAGAGGATGGGAGTTCCAAGAAGGAGGACGATGCAGCATCCAATGTATGTTTCATGTTTTTAAAAAGATAATCACACATTATTCGTTTTCCTTCTATTCCCATTGGTTTTTTTTAATAGCCATTTAATCTAAATTTTCAAATTAATTGCTTACAATGTTTTACTTTTTTATAATTTATAACATTCTACAGTTTTGTACATCTTCATCTATATATTTAAACATCCATAGCCATTTTGTTTCTTATTATTTATTTGTATCTTTTACTCCATTTTTTTTCCTTTTCCTTTTTTTATTTTGGTATCATTAATCTACAATTACATGTGCAATATTATGGTTATTAAACTAACCCTTCATCAGGTCCCCCCCACCAACCCCATTACAATCACTGTCCATCAGCATAGTGAGATGCTATAGAATCACTACTTGTCTTCTCTGAGTTGTACTGCCCTCCCCGTGCCCCCCCAACATTACATCTGCTAATCGTAATGCCCCTTTTTCCCTCTTATCCCTCCCTTCCCACCCATTTTCCCCAGTCCCTTTCCCTTTGGTAACTATTAGTCCGTTCTTGGGTTCTGTGAGTCTGCTGCTGTTTTGTTCCTTCAGTATTTTTTCTTTGTTCTTATACTCCACATATGAGTGAAATCATTTGATACTTGTCTTTTTGGCTTGGCTTATTTCACTGAGCATAATACCCTCTAGCTCCATCCATGTTGTTGCAAATGGTAGGATTTGTTTTCTTCTTATGGCTGAATAATATTCCATTGTGTATATGTACCACCTCTTCTTTATCCATTCATCTACTGATGGACACTTAGGTTGCTTCCATTTCTTGGCTATTGTAAGTAATGCTGCGATAAACATAGGGGTGCATATGTCTTTTCGAAACTGGGCTCTTTCATTCTTAGTGTAAATTCCTAGGAGTGGAATTCCTGGGTCAAATGGTATTTCTATTTTGAGTTTTTTGAGGAACCTTCATACTGCTTTCCACAATGGTTGAACTAATTTACATTCCCACCAGCAGTGTACGAGGATTCCCCTTTCTTCACATCCTCTCCAACATTTGTTGTTGTTTGTCTTTTGGATGTTGGCCATCCTCACTGGTGTGAGGTGATATCTCATTGTGGTTTTAATCTGCATTTCTCTGATGATTAGCAATGTGGAACATCTTCTCATGTGCCTGTTGGCCATCGGAATTTCTTCTTTGGAGAAGTGTCTATTCATGTCCTCTGCCCATTTCTTAATTGGATTATTTGCTTTTTGTTTGTTAAGGTGCATGAGTTCTTTATATATTTTGGATGTCAACCCTTTATCGGATACATCATTTATCAATATATTCTCCCATACTGTAGGATGTCTTTTTGTTCTACTGATGGTGTCCTTTGCTGTACAGAAGCTTCTCAGTTTGATATAGTCCCACTTGTTCATTTTTGCTTTTGTTTCCCTTGCCCGGGGAGATATGTTCATGAAGAAGTCCCTCATGTTTATGTCCAAGAGATTTTTGCCTATGTTTTTTTCTAAGAGTTTTATGGTTTCATGACTTACATTCAGGTCTTTGATCCACCTTGAGTTTACCTTTGTGTATGGGGTAGACAGTAGTCCAGTTTCATTCTCTTACATGTAGCTGTCCAGTTTTTCCAACACCAGCTGCTGAAGAGGCTGTCATCTCCCCATTGTATATCCAAGGCTCCTTTATCAAATATTAATTGACTGTATATGTTTGGGTTAATGTTTGGATTTTCTATTCTGTTCCACTGGTCTGTGGGTCTGTTTTTGTGCCAATACCAAATTGTCTTGATTACTGTGGCTTTGTAGTAGAGCTTGAAGTCATGGAGCGTAATTCCTCCTGTTTTATTCCTCATTCTCAGGATTGCTTTGGTTATTCGGGGTCTTTTGTGGTTCCATATGAATTTTAGAATTATTTGTTCCAGTTCATTGAAGAAAGCTGTTGGTAGTTTGATAGGGATTGCATTGAATCTGTAGATTGCTTTAGGTAGCATAGCCATTTTGACAACATTTATTCTTCCTAGCCAAGAGCATGGAATGCATTTCCATTTGTTAGTGTCCTCTTTAATTTCTCTTAGGAGTGTTTTGTAGATTTCAGAGTACAGGTCTTTCACTTCCTTCGTTAGGTTTATTCCTAGGTATTTTATTCTTTTTGATGCAATTGTGAATGGAATTGTTTTTCTGATTTCTCTTTCTGTTAGTTCATCATTAGTGTATAGGAAAGCAAAAGATTTCTGTGTGTTAATTTTGTATCCTGCAACTTTGCTGAATTCAGATATTAGTTCTAGTAGTTTTAGAATGGAGTCTTTAGGGTTTTTTTTATGTACAATATCATGTCATCTGCAAATAGTGACAATTTGACTTCTTCTTTACCAATCTGGATGCCTTGTATGTCTTTGTTTTGTCTGATTGCCGTCGCTAGAACCTCCAGTACTATGTTGAATAACAGTGGAGAAAGTGGGCATCCCTGTTTTGTTCTCGATCTTAGATGAAAAGCTTTCAGCCTCTCGCTGTTAAGTATGATGTTAGTTGTGGGTTTGTCATATATGGCCTTTATGATGTTGAGGTTCTTGCCGTCTGTACCCATTTTGTTGAGAGTTTTAATCATGAATGGATGCTGAATTGTGTCAAATGCTTTTTCAGCATCTATGGAGATGATCATGTGGTTTTTGTTCTTCTTTTTGTTGATGTGGTGTATGATGATGGATTTTTTAATATTGTACCATCCTTCCATCCCTGGGATGAATCTCACTTGATCATGGTATATGATCCTCTTATGTATTTTTGAATTCGGTTTGCTAATATTTTGTTGAGTATTTTTGCATCTACGTTCATCAGGGATACTGGTCTGTAATTTTCTTTTTTGGTGAGGTCTTTGCCAGGTTTTGGTATTAGAGTGATGCTGGGTTCATAGAATGAGTTTGGAAGTATTCCCTCTTCTTCGATTTTTTGGAAAACTTTAAGGAGAGTGGGTCTTATTTCTTCTCTATATGTCTGATAGAATTCAGAGGTGAATCCATCAGGTCCAGGGGTTTTGTTCTTGGGTAGTTTTTTGATTACCGCTTCAGTTTCATTGCTGGTGATTGGTCTGTTTCGTTTTTCTGTTTCTTGTTTGGTCAGTTTTGGAAGGTTGTATTTTTCTAAAAAGTTGTCCATTTCTTCTAGGTTTTCCAGCTTGTTAGCATATAGATTCTCATAATATTCTCTTATAATTCTTTGTATTTCTGTGGTATCTGTCGTGATTTTTCCTTTCTCATTTCTGATTCTGTTTATGTGTGTAGATTCTCTTTTTCTCTTAATGTGTCTGGCTAGGAGTTTATCTATTTTGTTTATTTTTTCAAAGTACCAGCTTTTGGTTTCATTGATTTTTTTCTATTGTTTTATTCTTCTCAATTTAATCTATTTCTTCTCTGATCTTTATTATGTCCCTCCTTCTGGAACATACTTTGTTCTTTTTCCAATTTCAGTAATTGTGTCTTTAGACTATTCATTTGGGAATGTTCTTCCTTCTTTAAATAGTCCTGGACTGCAATACTTTCCTCTTAGAACTGCCTTTGCTGTGTCCCACCGAAGTTGTGGCTTTGTGTTGTTGTTGTCATTAGTCTCCATATATTCTTTGATTTCTGTTTTGATTTGGTCGTTAACCCATTGATTAATTAGCAGAATGTTGTTACGTCTCCATATATTTGTGAGCCTTTTTGATTTCTTTCTAAAATTTATTTCTAGTTTTATACCTTTGTGATCTGAGAAGTTGGTTGGTAGAATTTCAATATTTTTGACTTTACTGAGGTTCTTTTTGTGGTCTAGTACGTGGTCTATTCTGGAAAATGTTCCATGTGCACTTGAGAAGAATGTGTATCCTGTTGCTTTTGGGTGACGAGTTCTGTAAATGTCTGTTAGGTCCATTTGTTCTAGTGTGTTGTTCAGTGCCTCTGTGTCTTTACTTATTTTCTATCTGGTTGATCTGTCCTTTGGATTGAGTGGTGTGTTGAAGTCTCCTAAAATGATTGCATTGCTGTCTGTTTCCTCCTTTTATTCTGTTAGTATTTGTTTCACATATGCTGGCCCTCCTGTGTTGGGTGCATATATATTTATAATGGTTATATCTTCTTGTTGGACTGATCGCTTTGTCTTTATGTAATGTCCTTCTTTATCTCTTGCTACTTTCTTCGTTTTGAAGTCTATTTTGTCTGATACAAGTACTGCAACACCTGCTTTTTTCTCTTTGTTGTTTGCATGAAATATCTTTTTCCATCCCTTCACTTTTAGTGTGTGTATATCTTTGGGTTTGAGGTGAGTCTCTTGTAAGCAGCATATAGATGGGTCTTGCTTTTTTATCCATTCTGTTACTCTGTGTCTTTTGATTGGTGCATTCAGTCCATTTACATTTACAGTGATTATTGATAGATATGTATTTATTGCCATTGCTGGCTTTAGATTCGTGGTTACCAAATGTTCAAGGCTTGCTTCTTTACTATCTAACAATCTAACTTAACTTTCTTGTTATTGTAAACACCGTCTGAAGTTCCTTTATTTCTCTCCCTTCTTATTCTTCCTCCTCCATTCTTTATATACTAGATGTTTTATTCTTTGCCTTTAGTTAGTATTTGGATGGTCTGCTTTCTTTGCTATGATTTTTGTTTCTCTGGTGACATCTTTTTAGCCTTAGGGGTGCTTCCCTCTAGAGCAGTCCGTTTAAGATATCCTGTAGTGGTGTTTTGTGAGAGGCAAACTCTCTCAACTTTCGTTTGTCTGGAAATTGTTTAATCCCTCCTTCATATTTAAATGATAAACATGCTGGACACAATATTCTTGGTTCGAGGTCCTTCTCTTTCATAACGTTAAATATATCATGCCATTCTCTTCTGGCCTGTAAGTTTTCTGTTGAGAACTCTGATGATAGTCTGATGGATTTTCCTTAGTAGGTGATCTTTTTTCTCCCTCTAGCTGCCTTTAATACTCTGTCCTTATCTTTGATTGTTGCCATTTTAGTTATTATGTGTCTTGGTGTTGTCTTCCTTGGGTCCCTTGTGTTGGGAGATCTGTGGGCTTCCGTGGACTGCGAGACTATATCCTTCCCCAGCGAGGGAATGTTTTCAGCAATTATTTCTTCAAAGACTCTTTCTATCCCTTTTTCTCTCTCTTCTTCCTCTGGTACTCCTATAATGTGAATAGTGTTCCGTTTGGATTGGTCACACAGTTCTCTTAATATTCTTTCATTCCTAGAAATCCTTTTATCTCTCTCTGCCTCAGCTGCTCTGTACTCCTGTTCTCTGATTTCTATTCCATTAATAGTCTCTTGCATCTCATCCACTGTGCTGTTAAGCCCATCAATCGCTTGTCTGATTTCTTCATTGTCTTTCCTCACTTCCCTCACTTCCTCCCCCAGCTCTTGCACATTTCTCTGTAGGTCCATCAGCATGGTTATCACTTTTATTCCGAATTATTTTTCAGAAAGACTGTGCATTTCCATCCCTTCAGGCTTCCTCTCTGGGGTTGTCTGGTTGATTTTAGTCTGGACCATATTCCTCTGTCTTTTCATGGCTATAGACGTGGTCACTGGTAGTTGCCACGTATGTCAGCTGGGCTCTTTAAGACTTTAAAAAGCGAAAAAAAGTGAAAGAAAGAAAGAAAGAAAAGAAAAAACAAAAAACAAAACAAAACAAAACGCCCACCAGGAGTAGATTCTGTGGGGATGCTGTAGGTGGCGCTGTTGCCCCACTATTCCGCAGCCGTGGCTGCGCCTCTACAGAGCCCTTTATAGCTCTAGCCTGGGTGGGAACGAATAGGAGGCTGTAGATCTCTGTGTGAAGTCAATGTGCGGCCACACTTTCCCAGTCGCAAACTAAGGGTCCGAAACTGCCCAGGACTCCCAGCCTGCTGGGCTGAGTGTGCCAGGATAATCCGGCTGCTCCGCTGGGCTCCTGTCTCTTTACGACCACTGAAGAAAGTGCGTGCTTTTCTTTCTTTTTTTTTTCCTTCCTGGGAGCTGGCTGCAAGCACCATGTCACGTTCCCCTCTCAGATCCTGCCCCTTGGTCTCTCCAATCTCCGCTACACCATGCTATGTGTGTCAGCGCTCCCTGTGCAGATCCCCGGGGCTTGTTATTTCATGGGGGTTACTTCCACTCCCTCACAGCTCTGAATCCTCTCCTCCTGCCGGTGCACTGGGGTGGTTGAGTCCTCGGTTCGCAGCTCCGTATCTTACCCGCCTCTTGGGGTGCCGAGTCCTCTCAGGTGTAGCTGCACACTGTGCGCTTTCCTGTGTATGCTGGTCTCTCTTTTAGGAATAGTTGTATTTGCTATATTTTCGCAGATAAATATAGTGTTGGGAGGAGATTTCTGCCACCCTGCTCATGCTGCCATCTTCCTGGAAGTTTTTTCCCATTGGTTTTTAAAACTATAAAATCATTAGAAGCAATATAAGTATACTAAACCGCCAGTTCACTAGGTTATTCCTTACTAACCAAATTCTTTCTCTGTCTTACCCTGTTTTATAGGTGTTGAAAAAACCAGTTTATGTCAGATAACTTAATGAAACCAAACCATTTTCAGGATATGACTTAAGGGTCATTTATTTTTGCAAACCAGTGTCTTGTTTCTTTTTTCAGTTTCCATAGTAAAGATTAATATTAAAATTGACAATCTTGAGGAAGAAGATATAGTTCACAAATATTTAGTTTGATTTATTATATGTTACCAGCCAGAGGGAAGAAGAGTATTAGCATTTTTCAGCTGATATTGAAATGTCTTTTTTCAATGTTGCTTAACTTAGTTTATTTATAAATTTAAATATTATTGTATGATCTAAACATGGGAACACTATAACTGAACTTTTTGCTTTTTTTTGAAAATTAAGGACTTGATTTTCTACTTCAGGGCAGCAAATTCTGTTGTTCATATTCTCCTTACTTGTTTTTATAAATAAAATTTTATAGGAAAACAGCTACCCTTGTTCATTTATGTATTGTCTGTGGCTTCTTTCACATTACGAGGACTAAGCTGAGTAGTTACAAAGACTTAGTAACTACTTAGTACTGCAAAGACTAAGTTGAGTATGGCCTATAGAGCCATCAATACTTAAGGATTTGGCCCTTACAGAAATGTTTGCAAATCTTTTTAACTAATTAATTATCTACCATTTGTGTGACTTCTTCCTTTAGTTGTAGATTTTATGATTATATCCAGAATCTCTGGTTGTTGTTGCATTGTAATATAGTAATCCTTTATAGAGAAAGTTGCCAATGTAACATTAATATTTTCCAATATCTAGACGATTACATGTTCTAAATCATTAAGATTAAACATGCAGTGGTAACCACAATGTTGCTCATGTGAAACCTGAGCATAAGATTGTCTATTAAGGATATCCTAATAAAAATGAAAAGGAAGATTAAACATGCAAAATCTGAAAATGTGTTAGAAGCTAATAGAAAATAAGAATTAGACTATAAAAATGAATCACTGGAACTTTTTTTTAAAGTACTCTTAGTTTAGAATTCTGTTTATATTTGTAAATTTGACTGACTCTAGAAAGAGAAAATATGTTAAGCTGGACTACAGACTAAAGAGTGTGAATGGAGCTAATATCAGTTTCCAGATGTGGGACCTCTTCTTGCGTTTGTTTGAAAAAAATGCACAAGGTTAACATTTTTCTCTTAAAAGATTTACCTTTTAAAATGGCTGAATGTTACTACAATATGAAAGTAAAGCAAAATAAAATACTTCCATTTTCCTGCCTTGTGTTTATAGAAATATCTTACTTGTTACCATAGCATTTGCTGAGGTGTTCAATTTTTAAAATTTTATTTCCATTCAAATTCCTATTATTTTATTTAAAATATCTGCTGTCAAGAAGGCATATAAGAAAATATTCAAATTGCCTTTTTCCTTGGATAAATTTGAATCGGAGGTATTGTAAGAAATGATCAGGGAGAATTTGTGGGGTTATGATTTCTTGATTTACTAATCATTAAATCTATGTTAAATTTTTATAATTTGTTATTAGAAATGAATTTCATCACTAATCTATAGATGTTTGTAATATTAATGCTAGGTTATTTTTTCTACATTAAGAAATAACCAATTATTCAATTATTTCTGGTGGTCATTCTGTGTTCTGTTTCCAGGCTGGCACCTGAGTGCCCCCCACCTCACCCACATAGGATTCACCCATACTGTGGCCATGGACATCATATTCATGTACCTCTGACTATGTCCTCACATTCTCGGCAGGCTCCAGAGAGATCTACCCAGTCAGTACCTTGTCTGTGTCAGTGATATGCTCAGTAGTTTGTGGTCAAACTGCCAAAATTGATGCTTTATAGTGGAATGCCATCCAGGGTGGTGCTGTGGAGAACCTGAATTCAGTTGCGTTGTGAGGCACTGCCTCTGGGCAAGTTACAGAGACCTGGAGAAGAAATAGTAGGACCTTGAGTTCTGGGGCAGGGGGCCAGGTCACACAGGTGTGTTAATGTGTCCTTCAGGGATGTCTACCATTAAAGCCAGCTCCCTAAATAGATCCTACTTTTCACAACTTCTTTATACACCCTCCCTGTTCTTAGTCCTCAGATTTACTTTCCTGCCTCTAATCCTGGCTACTGACAAGGGAAAACCAGCTTGTGCCTTCCTAGTATTACGGTCTTTACTAGAGAAATGGAAGCAGATGTTCATTAAGTTTCTACAAAATTCATTTTCTTTAGGCAGTCATTGAGATCTTGGTCCACAGTAGCTTTTGAGGCAGAACAAAAAACTGAGAATAAATAAATGGAGATTTGGCATTTACCTGTTATATTCTTTATAAAATTTTGTTTACCCTTGCGTTGTAAGGTACAGATGTGTTTGTTGTTCTAATTATCTTTAAAGCCAACAACCCAGAGACACTATTTAACAAAGAAAAGTCTTGGGAGCCTCTGTAACAGTCACATAAACAGAAAAACCTTCTAATTTGTGTGCCCCCAAAGTAGAATCAGACTTTTAGACTGTACGGACCTATTCATTTTGTTCCCTTTGTAAGATGTGAATGAAACAGTACAGTACTTTGCTCCTTATAATTACAAAATTAAATTTTTGGGTTTTAATTTCTGAAATGAATTTGAGAGTTTTTTAGTTAAATGTTAGGGGCTAAATTATCTTTGTCTCAGCTAAGTTAAGAGGCTTTAGGTAACTTTTAAAAATGTAAACATACTCCTCCATTTTTATCAATTATCATAAGACACTGCCGAGATGGTTAAAAGCTAAAGTGTTCTCATCCTTTGTCAGGGACCTGGGAATTGAAGCTGGAGTGACTGCAGCTACTTATACACCTGGAACATTGCATCCCCACTTGGTTCATTACCATGTACCACTTCAACTTCATCACTTACTATTAGGAGCTCTTCCTTTAATGGTAAAATAAAAACTTTTTCAAAATGCTGAAATCTTCTTAAGAGTATTCTTTTTCTAAATTATTTTATTGGAAATATTCTCAATGTATTAGTTATAGGTGTTTTAATAGAATTTGAGAATTAGTAAGTGGAAATTGTGCTATAAAAAGGTATTAGATATATTAAACTCTATATTTGTATTAGCATCATAAAATGTATTGTATTTTTCTCTTATAAAAGTTTTTTATTTTCTTTTGTACCAAGACACCAGTCTTGATCCAGTGTCAGGGGGACATGAGCTTGATGTTCTCACAGTGGGAATGGGTCTGTTCTGATGCATTTGTACTTTACTCATCTGCCAAAGGACTATACTCATTCTCTATATCTGATTTGAACAGATTCACATTTTGTAGGTACCAATTTAAAGTGTAAATTTGAGTTTGCTATTCATAATACATACTAGTTATAAGAGTAGTGCAGAGAGGGGAGTGGCTTCATCTTGTGGAGGTAGAGGTTGTGTAGGAAAGGCTTCCAAGATGCTTTATTATGCATGTGACTTCTAAGCAGGTTTTGGAATTGAGAATGACGCTCTTGCAGTGATTACAGCATGTTAAGAGCTCTCAGATAACATAAACACAAGGAATTCCAAATAGGTTGGTATTTCTGGATCTTAGGAATGGGGATTACTCAGCAATAAGAAATAAAGCTGCCCTGCCAAGGAACTGGGACCCAGGAACCATTGAAAGGGAAATGACTTGGTCTTATTTATGATTTTGGAGTGATTTGATCAGATTGCAGCTAGAAAGACTACCTCCTCACTTGTTTGGAAAAATAGATTTCAGGGTGAGAGGATGGAAACTAGTGAAGACATAGGAGTAGAGGTAAAATTTGATGAACACCTGAACAAGGACAATAGCAGTTGGCGTAATAATGATGAGACACATTTGAATGATATTTAGGATGACTCCTAGATTTCTAGCTTGGTGTCTTTCACTGAGTTGTGGAGTATTAGATTATGGTTTAGGGAAGAGGTTAGATGTGTTAGGTTTTAGACATACTGAATCTGTGATAAGTGGTATCAAGGTGAAATGTCCAGTAGGGATTTAAGTTTATAGTCTGCACCTCAAAACCATAAACTGATACCTGAGTTAAAGATATGTTGTGATTAGCCAATATATATGAGCCACATACCATTATAAAATACAAATCTATGGAAGAGGATTAGATTGCCAGAAAGAAATGTATAGAATGACAAATTGAAAAAACCTTGGGGAGTGATAATACTATATTTAATAGGTAATACTGTTCTTCAAAGAAAGGATTCTCAGCATGGGCTAGAAAAGTTGAGAAGAAACAAAATTAGAATAATGTCAAAATAATATGGTCATTAGTATGTCACCACAAAAATACGAAGCTTGAAAAATGTTGAGTGCATTAAAGTGGTTATTGGTGAAGGATGGGGATGGTGTCCTTAGCTTACAGGGAGGAAGGTAAAAAAGTGGGAACAGTGAATATAAACTACTTGCTTTATATGCTTGGCTGTGAAGGGATAGCAGGAAATAGGGTCTTCAGTTATTCCAGGATTAAGGAGATAACAGTTTTGGATACACTTGAAGCTATTTTTAGGCTTAAGACAGAACATTAGAAGAGAATACAGAAGCAAGAGGTGGGTAGTAGTAGTTAATGAAGAATGTAAGGGTAACTTTGTCGTACCACTTCAGTTGGCTGAGAAAAGAATTATAAACAACCATTTTCCTTAACGTATTGCAAACACTGTGTTTATACTGCAGGTTTATAAATATGGAGCTTTGTTGCTTTTACAGTATTGACAGTACAATTCAAGGAATAGTCATCCTGGCTTTTAATACTTGTTATTCTTCACCTTCAGGAACTGATGTATTTGGAAGAAAGATCAGAAAATGTCAATAGTGGAGCATCCCAGGAGACGATTGAAAGATGTACATATCCACATAAATATAAAAAGGTAAGAATTTATTCTGTGTAATGTCTACATTATTGAAATGCATAGATTTAGTATTATGGACTTTCTTTGAATTTATGGAGTCTAGCCAACTACATTATAACTAAAGCAACACATGCATATGATTTTAAAAATTGCAAGTGTAAAAATATATATTCTGAAGATTCTTACCCTGATGACCCAAGTTTTTCTAACCAGAAGAAAGGATTTCTGAGGTAATCTAGATATTTTTATGTATTAATAATGTACATGTGTACATATTTTCCCTTCCACTTTAAAAAACAGCACAAAGAGATGATGAGTGCACTGTTTTGAGCATTATGCTCTCATTCTGTACCAGCACCCACATGCCCCCCGTATTCTTTTTAATAACTTACACTGTAACTTAATTGGCCACACATTTTGACAGACATTTAATTGACCTACAATGTTTACATTGTATTAAAGAAGTATTACCACTAAATTTAAGTCCTTTTAGTTGTGTAAGCTACAGACTGTGTCATCGGATCAATTTATTTGGATGGTATTTGAAAAATCATGAGTAAAGGCTATGTTCATGATGGGGCAAAAATAGAGTTTATATGTGTATCATCCCAACTGTGTGTTAAAAACAGTAGGTTTCCAAGTAATGAATTATATACATTTAATTTTGCTTTTGATGCTGCTTATTTAAGTCTTAAAATAACTCTTAGTTGAAAATAGTCATTTAACTCATCCATTAACTCATTACAGTTATATGTGGGAGATAGTTGTGGGTGCATGTGTAGTTTTGTTTTGTGTTGTTTTTCAAGTAAACACAGACTTCACTCAGTTGTTCAATAATGTCATCTCTACTAACAACGTAACCACTGATTGGTTCTCACAGAAGGAACTGCACTGCCAACAAGATGACGGAGAGGGGACTGAGGAAGACACAGAGGAAAAATGTACTATCTGTTTGTCTATTTTAGAGGAAGGTGAAGATGTGAGATAACTACACATTAATTATCTAAAATCCATTGTCAAAACTGTAAATGAGGTTTTATGTGAAAGTAGACTACAAGCCACACAAAGATCACTTCTGGCATGTCCTGTTACCAATCTCTGATGTGTAGAGAATTGCCTTCCTGTAGTGAGTGAAAGAAAAAGATTTAAGTCTCTGTATTACTAACAGTGGGTGGGATGGGAAATATATGTGGGCAGGGAAATTTTGTGGTCAAATTGTCTTCTCTAAATCTTGCAGAAAGGAGAATTTGACAGGCTTTGGAGGCTGAGGCTGTTCAATTAATGTAATCTCAATTAACTCCACGCAGTGTTTTACAGCATCTTTTCATAAATAGATTGTCCAAAAATTTCCTCTCATTTCTTGGGACTATTTAGTTCTTACAACGTTGCAACTTAGAAAATGTTATGCTAACCAAATATAGATTTTAGGTATTTTCTTTTTATAATCACTTAAGTAATTATTTTGCACCTGCTCTGCTTTTATCTAAAGGAACATAATGCCATGTGAAACAGGTTCTATAACATATGTAACAGAACCGTGTGCTAATTTTGTTGCCCTAATTTATAAGGGTAACTTTACCATATGTGTTCAGTTGGCTGAGAGAAAAAAAATTATAAACATTTTTCTGCCATACCATGTATAGGTTATTTGAACACTGTATTGCCAGTGAAATTTATAAATATGGAAGCTAACTTTTCTTACAGTAGTGTCAATACTATTCAAAGAGTAATTGGAGCATCTCTTTTTAGCTATAACTAGGAAGTCTAAAAATGTGTGACAGCTCTTAGCAGTTTAGAAATGGATACTTCTATCCCACTCTTCACTTAGATTTACCCTGTATTGCCTGGATGCTTTCATTATTTCTCAATTGCTAAGTGATGACTTAGTGTAGTAAACCAAAGTAAACATCTCCTTTTAACCTACTTTCTTTCCCATTAATTACCTCTTATGGAGATATAATTGACACATATTAGTTTCAAGTGTATATGATTCAATATGGCAAATATATTACAAAATGGGTTAAACTGTTTTTAAAAAAGAGTACCATAGTATTAAGTGGCTATAACAATTACCCATAAAAGCCTTATTATTAGCCTTCAATCAAACTGTACTTTAAAAGATCCTCTAGATACAAAATAATATTACATAAGATTTCTTAATTAGTATTAGAACTCATGCTAGAATGAGTTCTAATATTTTTGAGAGAGAATTAGATATATTTTTTAAAGTATTTCACAAATGCATATGATAGTGAAAAAATATATTTCTGCAATTTTGTGTAACAGGGAACATACTGCCAACTCAGCAGATTGGCAGCTCATTTATAGAAACAAAACTGGAATAATTGCCGGTATAGTGTTTTAAATCCTTGAGGTTTTACATGGTTTGGTTCCATAGCTGAAACAGTTAACCATCTTGGGAATTTATATCTTATTTTTCCCAGTGTTAATTTAATATAGGTGTAACTGTCATTAGAGAGGGAGGTTGCTTAATGTTTTTTACAGGAAAAAGAGATGTCTGGTAACTTTGAAACACTCCTGAATGATTACAGGTATACCACGTGCAGTTGTCGTAAGATTAATTTTTTGTTTTTTGTTGTGTTTACCTATAATAGACGTCTTCCTTGTATGCACATTTTCCACAAAGTGTGTATTGACCAGTGGTTGATTACCAGTAAGAAGTGCCCCATATGCAGAGGGGACATTGAAGCCCAGCTGCCAAGTGAAGGTTGACACCATGTTTCAGAACTGCTGCCCTACCTCTCATGCCACCCTCCTGGTACTGCAGTCAACCAAAGATGGCATGACTTACTTGTGCAGATTTGCGAGACTTGAGCCTATAGAGTGCTGCGTGGGCTACATGGTACAACTAATGCTGGACCTACAGTTTATGTATACAGTTGATTTTGATGTATTTAATAAAGCTGCTCTTTCGAGATTTGACATTTTTTCTGGATCATTCATTTTACTGTATTTTTGCATGGTTCCTCGTATTCCATTTCTTTGCACATATTATGGGCTTGTGACACTAAACTTGCAGGCAAGATTAGCTGCTTTAGTAAGTAGAAATTTGTGGTCTTTTTGTTTTTTATGTAGTACCAGGTCTTGAGAATTATGAATTTTTTATCCATTACTGTGGAGAGTGGTTGGGACAGAAGGAGCAAGAGTACTGGACAGGACTGATTATGTTTTTGTGCCTAGTCTCCATGTAAGGCCTGAACCCGGCCTGACTGAAACCTTGAAAAGTTTCCTAAATTCCAGGAACAAGTATCTCAGGAAGGTAGGGTGGTCTTAAGGCCTGCCACCTGGACCAGATACCCCCAGGCGTATGTGACTTAAGTGATTGAATTAATGTCTGATTGGATTAATCTGTAGGCAATACTTAAGTGATTGAATTAAGGGCATGTGAATCTAATCTGTAGGCAATTCAGGTGTATATAAGCCATGCCAGAATAAAGCTTCTTCGCATTCTACACCAGACAGTTTGCCCTCCTGTCGTCTTGTATATACAGCCCGACGCCCCCACTCAGGAACTGTTCGACTCCTGCCAGCAGGCCCCGGCACATTACTAACCTTTAATTTAATCAATCATGTACTTTCATGTATAAAGATACTCTAGAAAATGATAATGTATATTAAGACATTCCTTAATTAGGAAAAAATGGCTGCTGTATATTTACAATATGAATTTCTGAGATAAATGCCATCCTCAACACTGGGAACAGAATACAAACCATATTCAGTTAGATGCAGGTGGTATTAACATCACCAGAGTGATCAATAGACATTGTCTTGATGTGTCCTTTTCCTTTCAGTACAATGCAGATAGAGTTGAATATCAATATCATACATTTAGACAGCTGTTATGATTGTATTTATCTTTTTCCTACATAATTTAGAAGTCCATTTCCCTAAGTCAATTTTTGCTGCTGTGAAACAGCTCTGATGAATACTAAATATTAATTTCAATTAGCTGGATTGTACACACTTGCAGCTTTAACAAAATCTTAGGGAAATTGAAGAATACTTGTAGAATTTTGTTCAGTCTTCTACTAAGCACATACAGTAAAGATTTCTGCTTACACTGATTTTGTTAAACACACTCGGTCAGGATTTAGAATTGTAGTCATTGGGTTCTAAAGATCCCAAGATCACATTTTTTTTTACAAGTCATTGGTTTTTTAGTATATTCACTGCAGCCATACTGCTACCTGATTCCAGAACATTCCCGTCACACCCCCAAGATCACTTTTAAGGGATTTTTGTTATTAGCTTAAAGATAAATAAAGTCAGCTGAATCTACATGTCTCTTGTTTGATTTCTATTTAAACTTGAAAATGGTAAATCTGCAGATACTGTGTGGCACAAAATATACTGTCAACCTACTGTTGCTCTGGTTTTAAACTCCCACTTCATACATTACCAAGGGTTGATCACTGGTAAGATTTTTAATAGTTAAGATTTACTGCATAATATAAAATATAAAGTTAACATATGAACATTTCTCCTTGGAGAAAGTTTTAATCCACTTCAGGATGCATATTATCAAGATACTTTCTTATACAGGATAGCCTAATTTTATTTGTCTAAATATGCTTAATATGCCCCAGATTGCAAATGCATGAGTCAGTGACATCACTGTCTGTATGTGGAAGACATGTTCCCATGGATCATATGTAAAGATGTCATTAAGCTTGCATTAAGCCACCTGCTTTGTAAGTGGATTGATTAACAAATAATTTATACCTCTATTGTCTTTGTTTCATAATTAGTTTTTACACAACAGTTTACATTAAATATCTTGGGAGTCAAAAATAGTGATCTCAAGTTGACATTTGCATAACTTGGTGTTTGTAATTCACTCAGTTATGGCAACTTGACTTTTTTGTATTAGTAAATGTTAAACTGTAGTATTTGTCAGTAATAACATGCTTCAGCATAGTATGTGTGGAGATGGAGTATAGCTACCATTAATAAATTGTTGGAAAGAATGCTTGAAGAAGCTACAGTTGTAGAGGACCAGTAGGGGAGACAGGGAGAGGGAGAGGGAGAGACCCATGTCTGACATCTTACTGGGGAAAAAGAGCAGTAGTCTGTCTTCAGGTAGCCTGTGAGGGTTGGAGGACTTCACCACTGGAAAACCCAGGGTCCATGCCAAGGGATTTAAGAAATATAAGATGGGGAGAATTCTATACAATGGAGTCCTCTCGATGTTCCCCAAAACACAAGTACAGAAAGATTTCTTTGTTTTTAAATATCACATCAGATTTAGATGCACAATTACCTGTTGACTTGTTTAATAATTGCTACTGATTCTTTTTCATGTAGATAAAGCATCATTACCTTAAAATATATTTAATGCAAGTATTTGTGACATAAATCTAAATTGTCAATGCAGGAGCTTATTAAGCTATTGCAGTTAATTACAGAAAAAATGTGATTAATGAATAAACCATTATTAATAATGAACCAAGTAAGGAAGAAAATCATTTTTAATATTTTAACTTTTTGTGCTTTGTGTCTTATAGTTTTCAAAACCTTAGAGAACATCAAGTAAGGTTCCGTTCATTCCTTTACAAGAAAAATGAAGCTCAGAGATGTAAGATGAATTGTCCAAGTCACAAAAGTTAGTAACAGAACCATGATTAGAACCCAGATCTTCCAACTCCTTAGCTACTGTTCCTTCTGTAGTAAGGAATAATGTAAGTAAGCCTCCCCCTTTCCAAGATCCAGCTGGTTTCCCAGCAGGTAAAGGAGTACAGGATACTCCAGTGATTTGAAAGACACAATCATATCAAGAACAATACAACAACAGAAAAGATCCAAGTACCAGCAGAGCGCCCTAAAGAGGAGTTAAGCACTCTTTGAAGACTCCACAAAGACTATTAGGAGTTTAAGGCTTCAGAGCTCAATATCAAGAACAAGACAAGACTACAGCACTTTAATTTGTTGAGCTGGATAAGACATTTGACTATTCGAACAGCACATTCAAAATTTCAACATTTATTTCTTAGAACTAAATTTACACACATAAGGCCTGATTATAGTCAAACAAATGCTACATGAAAGTGTGCATGTACCTGCCTGTGTCTGAATGCACGCATGGGAGAATACATATGTGAAACTCTGCTTGTTCCTTCACAGGTCCGGTGATGAAACTGTGATACCTCTTATCCCTCCATAACCCTCAAAGGAAGGTGGAATCAACCTAAGCATATACATCAGGTTCATTTGGAGTGGGGAAGCAGGGTTGCTATTTGCTAATGCAGAACCAAGACCTCTGAAAGTGAAGGTGGAGATCTCTGCACTGCTCCAAAGTCCACAGATAGGGATGAGAAGTACTGCTCTGAAGGCCTGGGGTCTCCACTTGTCTCATTGGCAGGTGTTGCCTCCTGGGCATCTCAACACATTTGGTTCAACTCCTAACGGTCAATTCCTCCAACAAGGCCTCCCTGATCCTGGCTTCCCTTACCGGGGCATTCTCTCTCCTGTCCACTGAGCAGTCTCTTGGCAACTCCATGGCCATGATTCATGGTAATTATAATTTTGTTAAAGCATAAGCTGCGGTTCTTTGTAATTTCTCAGTAGGGCCAAGCATTTCTCCATGCACATGCATGCACACACATAATAACAGGCAAGGCTGCACAACCCCATGTCCCAGTGCCAAGACCCAACACCACTATGTGCATCCCCATCAGCAGCTCTATTTGTACTCCTTCTGCCCCACTCAAAGCATACTGGAAGCCATACAAGGGAAAAGCAATCTCATAGGAATCACCTCATTTCCCTTTTCCAGCAGGTCATACACAAAGCTTAGTACCTTAATTACTAGCAAATTACTTCAGCAGTCCTTACAGTTGGTTGTGACACACTGAGTCTCAAAACTGGTATTAAGAACTGTTAACTAGTTACTGATAGCATAAAGATGGTGTTGGAAATGGGGAAAGCAAAGACTAAGAAATGATCATCCTTTGTAAAGCAAAAATAAACTGATTTGTAATCTTCAAAGTCTACACGACTGTATTTTATGGAGAAAATTATGTATTAATAGGAGTATTTACAAATTTGGGGATTCAAAAAAGCTCTAAAACAAAGGTCTAATTAAAAATAGAGATTATTATTGTGCTTCCTTTATACAATGTATGTCTGATGTTAACAGTTAAGAACCATACCATCCAAAGGGCTGAGGCCGTTTGAAGATGTGGTTCTCCTGGGATTCATCACCTCCATAGACACAGCTAAGGCAACCAGTGACCTCACATCTTTAAAGGCAAAGCCCATCTCTAAGTCGCCCTCATCCTGTCCTCTCAGCAATCATAAGAATTCCTAACCTCAACCACCTTCTCAACACTCCCATTCCCTCCTCCCTCCCTGGCCACACCTTCTCAGTCTCCTGTGTAGGTTCCCCTGCTCCAACACACCATTCACTGCTAAGGCCCCTCCAAGGCTCACAACAACACATGCTCAGTAAAGGTTTCTTGAATAGACAATGAATTCTGTTGACTCCAATAGATGAACTAACAACGCAGATTCTCATCTTACAAGCACTCTATAAACTCAGTCTCCAGACTCTCCACCCAGCAAGTAAACCCAGGGAAAATGAGGGCAGTGAATTCACACCCAACTCTTTCCGCAATGCTCCTTCAAATTCGTGTTTTGGGATTTTAGTGGATTTTGATTAGGTCTCTTGAGGTAGCTGGGCATAAAAATTGTCAAACCGGAAAATAAATCCTCCTTTATAGCTGTAATTGAGAGCTCATTCATAGCCCAACACATTTTTCCTTTGCCCAAGTTTTAACAAAGGATGCAGGACCATTAAAGGTCACTGTCCAACACAGTTTGTTAATGGTGCTAAAACTGTATTAGAACTAGTCAAAGAAGCAGGAAGGATATGGACAAACACAAAACATTGCAATCAGAACACTAGAAGACATTTATTAAACTATATTTTTAAAGAATAACAAACTTGTTATTAAAATGATCAACTGTGGCAGGCTGAGTACCAGCCACCCCAAAGATGTCCATGTCCCTATCCCCAAAACCTATTAGTACCTAACATGGCAAAAGGGACTTTGTAGATGTGATTGAAAGGGGAGGTTAAGATGGGGAGATTACCCTGGATTAATGGGCCCAAGGGAATCACAGTGTCTTTACAAGAAAGGTCAAGATCAGAAGGAAGAGGAGGTGCTAATGGATACAAATGTCAGAGAACAAGCTTGGAAGAGGCTATGCTGCTGGTTCTGAAGACGAAAGATGGGACCATAGGCCAAGGAATGCTAGTGGCCTCCAGAAACTAGAGGACAAGAAAACAGATTCTCCCCCTAGAGCCTCCAGAAGGAACACAACTCAGCTGACCTTGGTTTAAATTCTGACCTCCAGAAATGTAAGAATAAATTTGTGTAGCTTTAAGCAACTATGTTAAATGTTACAATAGTGAAGTGTTGTTTTCAAAGGCTAAGTATATATTTTTTAAATTAAGGTATCATTGATATACAATCTTATGCTCAGGTTTCACATGAGCAACATTATGGTTACTACATTCACCCATGTTATTAAGTCCCTCCCACACACTCCATTGCAGTCACTGTCCATCAGTGTAGTAAGATACTATGGAGTCACTACTTGTCTTCTCTGCGCTATACTGCCTTCTCCTTGCCCCCCCATATTATGTGTGCTTATCATAATACCCATTAATCCCCTTATCCCTCCCTTCCAACCCATGCTCTCCAACCCCTTTCCCTTTGGTAACCATTAGTCCCTTTTTGGTTTCTGTGAGTCTGCTGCTGTTTTGTTCGTTCAGTTTTGCTTTGTTGTTATACTCCACAGATGAGTGAAATCATTTGGTCTAAGTACATATCTTTGGAATATTTAAGCTCCTTTTCAATGAGAAAGGAATAACTTTTCCTCTGGGAAGTAGGAAGTATCACACCAATTTTTCAGAAAAACCAAAGTACTTTAATAAAACAACCATTCCACATTTTCAGCCTTTCACGTGAATGTTATTTAAATGTTTCTAAAGTTATTTATTCCCTTATTGTGAAGATGCATTACCCCTGATAACTAGTCCAAGCCACAGATAAAAATAAGAAATCAGGTCCTGCCTTTGGGTAAGTTTGCAAATTTCCATGGTGTGAATACTTTCACCATAGCCAATTCAAGCTACCAACATGACATCATTGATTTAGAAAGAGAAGCAGTCAGCTCACATGAGCTGGCAATTAATTCTATAGTTTTCTGATTCATATCGTACTTAATATATGCCGCATTCTGAGAAGTTCAGGGGTACTATGAGATTCTTTGTAAAAAAGTGTCCCATAAATCAAAGTTTCTGAAAGAGTACTGTATCCGCCTTAAACATTCACAAATTAAAGGCTCTGACAAGCTCTGCAATTGTTTTATAAAAGTCTCATTATACTTGGTGTTTTATACTTACTTGTATTCAGGGACGGACCTACCTGAAGCTCCCAAGTTAGAAAGCCCTCCTTAGTAGAAAGAATACCAAATTAGGTGCAGCACCTTGGCGGGCACCCCACAAATGACAAGTCCTGAAGCTTGGGCTTTATAACTCACAGCAAAGACATCCCTGTTTGATTGAAACCCTTTCTCACTCGCCAACATCCAACACATCACTAGCTCATTGGAGTGCAGAGCAGGAAATGCTGTCCTGGAGCATAAATGTGAAATGGGAGGGAAACCAAGAGAGTACTTGTTGACAAGCTATTAGATGCCAATGTGACAATATCCAGAATGTAGCTTTATTTCCATAGACCATCTCCACAAGTTAGACATAATCTTGTTTCATACATTGCTTCCTTCAGAAAAGTCCTTGCTGTAATAGTCATTCATATGTGCTTTGAACATTTGCTAAGCACAAAATGGGGAGGCTACAAAAATGGCTGAAATGGCCTCAAGAAGCTAAAACTGCTGAATGGATGAGAGATGTGCATCCATGTGGCATGCTTCTTTGCATGACGTCTCCTTTTTAGAGAAGTGGGGTCAATGTGTCCTGCTATGGAGATCCAGCAAGCCATAGCCAAAGGCAAGACGGGCATGTGGGCAGGGCAGAACAGAGAGGGGTTGCCATGGAAAAACTGCCCAGAGCGGAGAAGGCCAGCCAGCACTGTGGGCCCTGTCCATGGGCACTCTAGCACACTTAAGGCTAGGAGTCTATTTCCAGAAAAAAATACCCATTCGGTAGTGTTTAAGGATCCACAGACCTGGATCCATGTTCAAGATGTGCTCTTGCCAAGTTCAAGATTCTCCTCACTGAAGGAATGGAACCCACCCATAGACTCACACCTGTGATGAGAAAAGGGGAAGATTTACAAGAATCAGGGACAGTTTGGTTTCTCCATCAAGTTCAAATGCAAGGTGTACCATAAACTTAATGTGAATTAATACATTAACATCTAAGTTGCTTTCTACTACTGAGAGATGGAAAGGTGTCATGTCAAGTCTAAACTGATGCTTGAAGGATAGAAAGGTACCCAAGATTGAGGAGATGGGTGAGCAAAAGCCTAAGAGAGAGAATGAACCTGGGACAAACAGCCATGGCTGGTACACAGTGGGTTCTTTATGAGCATCTGTGGCATGAGCAAATATGAACGTGCCCGAACCAAGTCAAGAGACCATCTGGGTTATCCTCCCCACATCTCAAATCTAGTCACTGTACCTGGAGTTCTGCCTTGCATGGTGCCAGAACTCCTGCCCTAGCACAGGGAGTTCCTGTCCCTAGAATATCCTTGACCCTGGTTAACCTTGAGAGAGCTGGACAAGAGAAACACCCAATACCCTCTTGCCCCCTTACGAATGGTTTCTGACTTCATCTCAAAGCAACTTTTGAGATAACAAGTACATTAAAATCAAAGCCAAACATTTTAGTGTTCCCACAAGACAACTCACTGCCAAAGGGAAAAAGACCAACATTGCCAGAGGTTTGTGTTCATTTTCTTTTTTTTAAACAAAATCAACAAGCTTTTGGCCCTGGCCATTCATCAGAAAGAGTTATTCCAATTGTGGGTTTTCCAGAGGCTTGTGACATGCTGGTCCAACCTGTAAATCTGGGCAATACAGGTCAAGTATCCTGTCTCAGGATC
The DNA here is from genome assembly GCA_032199065.1 of Smutsia gigantea. Lineage (NCBI taxonomy): Eukaryota > Metazoa > Chordata > Mammalia > Pholidota > Manidae > Smutsia > Smutsia gigantea. The sequence continues at coordinate 27,436 of JAVSCE010018735.1, read as the reverse complement.
AATCTGGGTCCAGGAAAAGGAAATGTATGGCAACTCCAATCAACTGGCAGTGAATGCTTCTCCTACGATCAGTGGCAAAGTGTCACGATTCTCTAGCAATGTCTGCAGCTGGTACAAAATAAGTGATGGCACATGAGCAGTGCAATTACTATCCCTGATGCTAATTTACTGAGGTTGTGTATTTACACATTACACATAAATAAATATGTGTAGAAGTGTATGCACATAATATGCATTGTAATTCTTTTGCCCTGACTGGCTTTAAAAAATAAAAACCATATTATAAACAACTACCTCTAAATTGCAACCGTAATGTTAAATCCTCCTAAAGACAAAAGAAAAAGAAAATTGAGAGTAGGAAGCATGACTTCCATGAGTCTAACATGGTAGAGCAGCTGCTGGTGAGACAGCCCAAATGTTCAAGCCTGGGCAGACAGCAATCCCTTCCCTCCCTGGAGGCTACAGTCATGAAGAGAAGATCCTTCAGGGGACCTTCCCTGGCCCTCAGGATCACCTGAGCACCTTGCTTGGCTCCTGTGTTTCCCAGAGCCCCTCAGCAGGGCCGGAAGGACTGACCCTGAAGAGACACCACTTACTGGTCAGGGCACAGTTCTGCATAGCCTCGCAGCCATCCTCACTCCCCCAAGAGAAAGTCTGCTGGCTCCACCTCACTTCTAATTTCCCTCTTCTTCCTGCTGCACTGTAAACAACACAGGGCTGATCAATTATGTGCCAACCTGTATGGACAAAAATATTAGGAGAGCCCAGAGGTGAGGACATCACCAGCTTCTTAATGTTTAAAAGGATGACACTTGTTTAGAACTAAGCTTTAGCATGCAAAGCTGTGGGTCCATCTACGGAGGGGAATGAGGCCAAAAGAAATTTGTATAGGAAAAGACCTTTCAGATAGACCTCGCTTTACAGACAAAGCTGGCTTTTACTTGCATGAATACATATATTTCCAGAGGGTAAAAGTGGAATAATATTTGATTAAATATACTGCCAAATGAACAAAAAGCAAGGAGGTGGCCTGGGTGCTCCCCAGTTCCCCATTTTCTATGCAATAAACACTACTGGATTAGGTCATGTAGTGACTATTTCTAAAGCAGCAAATAATAGCTCACTGCCAGATGTCCTTTAATTAGAGTTTCTGACCAAGGCATGCTTGCAATGGTTCTCTGAATGCTTTCTGGCCCTGGGCTAACCCCATTACATCCTCTCTAATGCCTATCTTCCTTATGAGCTGTCACACCCAGACAGCACTCACCAGAGGCAAGGAGGAGTGGGGAACAGGATGGACTGTAAATGTCTGTTGTTCCTCCTACACCCTTAAGTTGGTCAATTCTTTGCACTGCTAGTTGCAGCATCAATGATTCATAGCTGTGTTAATCAATACATTTTTGCAGACGCTGATATTAACTCTGATCATTTCAAGAGGAAGATACAGTTTGATGCAGAGGACATTGCACCAAGTTGCTGAACATAAACACACATGAATGCTTATGGCCAACTGCTTCTCTGGGTCTTCACTTCTTTGTGAAGTCTCCCATATCACATAAAACTTATAAATAAGTGGGTGTACTTTTCTCTGGTTAATATGTCCTTGTCAGTTTAGTTTTCACACCCAGCGACCCTAAGAGGGTCAGGAACAACTCCCCCACCCCCTGCAGTGGTCCCATGCTGGAGTCCAGCTCCAGCTGGGGTGAGGTATCGAAGGGGAGTGAGACGGCGTCGGCGAAGGTAGTGAGGACACAGACACTAGCAAAGATTCTAACGTGGTCTGGCCCCTTTATTGGCAGAAACCTCAAGCAATATATAGGGAATTGGTTACAAAAAATCATCGTAAGACATGTGTCATACAGTGATTTACGGCATAATCTAATTCTTGGAATATTCCCCTGCTTTCTCGACCATGACAGGTCACCATGTTTTCTTCTTCAAGATATTTCTGTTGCCCTCATACCTTTAGATCCCTAATGTCAGGTTAAATTTCTACAAGGCACTACAGTGCCTTGTGTCCTGAGACGTGTCTGACGGGACGCTCACTGAGGCTCCCTGGGAGGCCGTGTGTCTTCCTTCCGATGATGACCTGAGGCTGCTGATGGGGGGTGAGCAGCGCCCACTGTGCTGAGTCTGAGGGTGACCCCGCCGGCTGCAGTTCCCACAGTGATGACGCCCACGGGAGGTCTAGGACGGTTTGTCCCCCTGTACTCCTGACCCTCACTCAGTCCCCTCTTGTTTGCCTAGGAGCTAAACTGACCACGGAGGGGTACTCTGAAGTCACCTGAACTTTCTTCTATTTTCTAACCCAAGGATAATAGCCTACAGGCCTGAGGGGAAGTGCAGGGTCACAAGCTGAGTTTTCTGAGGGCTCTACGGCTCCTAACAGGCTTTCCTCTCGGGGCTTTTTCTGATGAGTGAGGGCTGTTCGGACTGGGGAGATGGCCAGATTAAACAATAGAAGAGATATGAGTAGCTTCCCCTTTGGAGGCCTGCCGTGCGGCATCCATCCATCGGCCTCCTGGGCTGGGCCATCAGGCAGGCGGAGCAGGTTGGCTTCCAGCATCTAAAATCAATTTCTCAGAAGTAGAACTTACAGGATGTTCTCTAACCACTGAACAGAAAAATATTATTATAAGAATGCAAAGAACAGCAAGAACTAAAATAAAGACAAATGAGGGGGAACAAGTTGGGCTCCTCCAGTTCTTCTGGGGTCGCCTCCAGGCCTGGACTCTGTCAAACGGCTCAGATGATCTGGTTCACCTTCAAATGACCATTTCACAGAAATGGAAACCTAAGTCCAAAATTAATATGGGATTGTAAGAGAACCTGAATAGCTAAAACAATACTGAAAAAGAAAACCAAAATTGTAGGACTCACATTTTCTGATTGGAAAACCAACTACAAAGATACAGTAATCAAAACAGTGTGGCACTGGCATAAGAATAGACATGTAAATCAATGGAACAGACTTGATAATACAGAAATAAATCCTACGTCTATGGCCAACTGATTTTTGACAAGGGTACCAAGACCATTCAATTAAGAAAAAAGACAGTCTTTTCAATGGATGGCCCTAGCACAACTGTAGAGCCATGTACAAAAAAAGCCATGTGTCCATCCCTCACACCATATTTAACAATTAACTGAAAATGGATAAAAGCCCTGACCTTAAACGTTAAAACTTTTAGAAGAAAACAGTTAAATCCTCATGGCCTTGGATTTGGCCATGATTTTTTAGATTAATTATAAAAATCACAAGTGACAAAATATATAAATGAAACTTCATCCACATTAAAACTTTGTACAAAGGACACTGTCAAGAAGAGTTAAAGACAACCCACAAATTGGTAGAAAATATTTGCAAATCATATATCTGGATCAGAGTGTTTAGTATCCTAAATATATAAAGAACAAATATAACTCAACAACAAAAAGACAACTCAAATTAAAATATGGGCACAATAATTCAATGGACATTTTCCCAGATATGAAAATCACAAAAAAGTATATGAAAAGTGTTCAGTATCATTATTCATTAGGGAAATTAAAACTGCAATGACATGCACTTCACACCCACTTAGGGTGGCTATAGTAAGAAAATGAAAATAAATGTTGGCAAGGATGTGAAGAAATTTTAACCTTAATACACTGCTGGGGGGAATGTCAAATGTGCAGTTGCTATGTAAAACAGTTCATCAGTTTCTGAATAAGAAAAAATATAGTTAGCATATGACCCAGCAATTCCACTCTTGGATACAAACTCTGAAGAACTGAACATATATATTGAAAAAAAGTTATACACAGATATTCATAGCAGCACTATTCACAATAGCTAAAATGTGGATACAACCCTAATTCTATCAACTGATGAAAGGATGAACAAAATTTGGAACATATAAAAAATGGAATGCTGCTCATTCGTTAAAAGTACTGAAATACTGACACATGTTACAAAATGGATAAAGCTTGAAAACATTATGCTAAGTGAAAGAAGCCAGACACAAAAGGACACATATCATGATTCCATTTATATGAAATATCCAAAACAATTAAATCTGAAGAGACACAAAACACAGTATTTATTGTCAGGGACTAAAGAGAGGGATGAAAGGGGAGTTACTGCTTAATGGGTATAGAGTTTCTGGAGTGATGAACATGTTCTGGAACTAGGCAGTGGGGATAATTGGACAACATTGTGAGGTACTAAATACCACTAAATTGTACACTTTAAAATAGTTAGGATGGTGAATTTTATGTTATATGTCATATGTATTTTACCACAATAGAGACATCAGTAAGAAAAAGCCAAATGATCCCAAGTGCCCAGAAGGAGAGAGTGGGACAAAAAAATGGTGTTCTCTGTTTTAAGTGATAAGAATACCACTTTTGATGGTTGTGTGCTGTATTGGTTAAGAGGGATAAAGGGAATAGTTTTGAGACTCTAGAAACATACTCTCATTGAATGTTGATGGGATGGGTGCTGGACTGAGTCGCTTAAGAGAGCTATTTGCAATTTTGCATTTGAATAGGAAATCTACTGAAACTTTTTTATACTAAATCTAACTTCTTTGACCCCTTAGTTAAATCTAACATTTTAAGAACATCACAGTACAGATCCCCCTACTCAATGAATGATCAGTGTATTCCCTCAGTCTCCACAATATTAAACAAATTCAGTCTGAGGAACACTACAAGGTTTTCTGCTTCTCCTGCCCCAATTCCTCCTCCCGGACTTGTTCTTCCACCTCCTTCTTCACATTATAAACCTGTACCTTTAGCTTCCTTGTATGATCTCCAAATCACCCTGGGCCCTCTAAATTTTCTATGTGCTTTCAAAATTGTAGTGTCCAGCACCCATGAGCAAGATCCAACTATTACTAAGTAGCTCTTAAATCCAAACAGTAGCTTGGAACATTCACATCTGGGGTATTTTAAAGTTATTTTTAATTAAATAATTCCAAACCATCTGGATTTACAAGTTTCAGGTCTAGAAGATTGTACAGATGTGGTAGTTTTTGTTTGGTGGGATTCAGGAAAAGATGGAGCAACACACATGTCAATTTCTCTGTGGAACTGTAAGTTCATTTTTAAAGCATGCCAATAGTATGCTTTTCTGTAGTCTTGCAAAATGCCTATTAATCCTTGTACTGAAGAGATTTCATTGCTCTCAGACATAAACACTGCAGGAGTTCACTTCTTTTACTTTCATTCTAATGGATTGTAGAAAATTTTTTATTCAAATGATTATAAAAGCATTTATTCTGTAAGATGTTCAGCCATGTTCTTTAACAAATTCCTTTTTCATTTATTATAAAACCTTCTTTTAAAAACATTAATATTTCATTATACATTTCACATAAATGCCTTCCCTATAATGTTTCAGAGTTTAAAAGTGATATAAATTATACACTTAACTTATATTTCTGCGTCATTCCATGAGATATGAAACTCTGGATGATTATGATAATGATAATTGAAACTGTGCACTTTTTATTTAGGCTTCCAAATAAACAAACCTTGAGTATTTAATCATCTAGAAGCAATAGTAACATTACAACTTAGTGATCATCAATAAGTGATGATACATACATGTTTAATACTTTACTTCACTTAATAAAATTAAATTATAACCTAAAATAGAAGATATTACTTATAAATTATATAATAATTATAAGAATATAGTAATAAAGCCATAATATTTGAAAAGGAACTTGTTACTTGAACTTGGGAAATTGTTTACTTATAAAAAATAAATTTAAATAATTGGAATCAATTGAGAAAATCTGAAGTAGAATAATTAAAAACTCCTTGATATACTTTATTATATACAGAATAAGAGAAGGAATACTGAATTGTATACAAAAAGGGGAAAGGAGCTAGGTTAGAAAAGAGAAAAATGACATTTTCAAGAATAATAATACAGGAAACACTTTAGACAAATAAAAATAGTAGTGTAATTTTAGGTTTTTAAGACATACAGTACTCTAGACATTTCAATAAAAGATTAAATAGGTGCTGTGTGGGAAAAAGAACAATATAATTCCATATAATAATGGAAATAACTATTTTTCTCATACAGCCTTTTGTTTTTTTCTAAAATATTTTAACCAAAGCTCTTTAGAAAGTTTTAATTATTTAGAAATAGTATAAATAAACAAAAGCAGTCCTTATGAAACCAATAGTTTTCCCGTCGTTGTGTAAGAGGAAGAATTCACGTGTGCTGATTGGAAAACATTCCTCTGGTCCTGAGGAGAGGCCCGCAAGACACTGGGGTTAGGGCTTTGAATGTCAACAGTTTTTAGGCCATGTTAACAAAGAGAAAAGAATAAATTTCAGGGATAGAATTCTAGACTCCTTTATGGTGGCCTTTATTATTTAGTTTGACAATTAAACTTACGTCTTTTAAGAAGTAACTCAGAAAAAAGCCACAATGTAGAAATAGTGATTTTGTCAAATTATCTTGAATTAAAAACAAGCTAAATGAAATGTTCATTCATAACATATAAGGGGATTTAAATCATATCAAGCATCTTTTCTGGCCACAATGTTATGAAAGTAGAAGTACATTACAAGAAGAAAACTGGAAAAATTAACCAACATGCTACAGAACAACCAAATGGTTAAAGAAAAAAAAAGAGAAAAAAGATACCCAGAGACAAATTAAAATAGAAGTACAACATACCAAAACTTACAGGATGCGGCAAATTAGTTCGAATAGGGAAGTTCATACACACCTACATTAAGAAGTAAGAAAAATCTCAGACAACCTAACTTTACACTTCAAGGAAATAGAATAGAAGAACAAACGAAGCCCTAAGTTAGTAGAAGAAAGGAAAGAAGATAAATCAGAGTGGAATAAATCATGCAGGGACTAAAAAGACAACAGAAAAGATCAATGAAAAAAGAACTGCTTTTTTGAAAAGATAAATAAAGTTTTTAGCCAGGCTCACCAAGTAAAAAATAGAAAGGAATCAACTAAATAAAATTCAGAAATGAAAAGAAAAATAAATCCGATATGAAAGAGAAAGCTACAAGTGATATCACAGAAATACAAAGAAGTGTGATGCTTTTTGTGTTTGTTCATAGTTTTCTTTACACACAGATGTAATTAAAGAGTTTTTAAATAGAAAAAATTCTTCTAAAATTCTTTTAAATGAATAATTGCTGACTTTCCATTTTGTGCAATTATCCTAAGAAAATAATTTGATAAATTTGTAAATATTTTCATTGCAGACATTCTTTGTAATAGTAAAAAACTGGAAATTCTATGAAAATCCATCAGAAGAGATTTGGTTAAATAGTATCTGATATAAGTACTCACTTGACAAACTATACAATAATAGTATAAATACAATGGTAAAATTTTGTTATATTATGTTACATAAAATACTATGCGCTAGTTGTTTTACAACAGTTATTTGGGTAGCTTTTATTTCCCAGTGCAGAAATAAGGTCCAACAGAGTTAAGCAATTTGTCCTGTATTCCACAATAACTAAGGGGCTTTCCTGGGTCACAAAGCCGGGGAATCTGACTGAAGAGACAATGCTTTTGATTACTATGCTACTGATGTCTCTCCACACTTACTGACATGGAATATGTTTTTATTATTAATTATACCAAAATAAAATATATAGCTATGTCTTAAAATATTTTTAGAAGTTGTGTCTGAGAGCAAGGATTTATAGTAATTCAATTTATTATATTTTTCTTCCATTTTTTTATAATTTTTAATAATATTTGTATTCAATTAGAAACTACAGTGTCAATGCATATAAAATATTCTTAATGTATTTGTGAATAAATGCATGAGTATTTGTTGGAAAATAAGACAAATAAAAACATATATAAATGTATCTGAAAGGTGATCGACTAAAACATTAATAGTTTTTATATTTAAAGTATGAATTACAAGAAAAATTCTCCCAAATTCTTTCTTGTGTTCACATGTATATTCTATTTTTAATTTAGTGACAATATGTTACATAAGCAATAAAAATGTAATGAAGATTTTTTATTTAAAATAAAAAATATGGTGCAATTTGCTTTGCTTGCATTGAATACCCAGTGTTTATAGACAATGATGGTGGCAAGATGTAAACACACAAGGCTGTGAGCCTTCTCACCCCTACATCAATGTGAACTAAGTAGTGTACAGATAATTTAAGGATGATACAGTCAGTGTTTCCAGAGTCAGCAATTTCATTCCATTACCACAGCTGCATAAAGGACAACTCTCAACCCCCAGCAGACATTTCTTTAAAATGCATCCTAGGAGAATCTCAGCATGCAGTTCAGCAGCTTTATCTTAATTCACAAATCAGGTTAAAATTATTGAAGTTTTCTTGCTTTCACTAATTCAAAGAATCTAGATATGTGTTTTCACAGAGCAAATAGCCACCCACTGAACATATAGGACTTAAGAATCCATATCCCAAAGGAAATGCTCTTTCGAGATTAGGTTAAATTAAACTCAAGATCTGCTTTTGTGAGGGATCTGAACATATGATCCTAAAACATGAAGTTCATAAATACAAATAGATATATCATCTATTACTCTTCTATTCTGAATCAGATCTCATCTCTTCTATCTGTATTTTATTGGGAAAGATAATAGAGTTGGAGAATCACAATGGTATGAAATAAAAGCTTTTCATTAGCTAATTAAATAATGGCTTTAAAAAAAACTTGTTAAATCTGGCCTAGGGCACATTTACTTTGTTCATTTAACTGCTAACAGCAGATAAATATATTGATAGAGCATTTTGAGTTGCTTTTCAGAGGATCAGAATCAATGACTGAGGAATGTTACTACACAAAGTCAAAAATGTCATTGAGAATAATTTTGATTTCACGATATTTCTTGATCATCATAATGTTTATTGAAGGATCCATTAAAAGTCCATCATGCTAATTTAACAGGGAAATTTAATAGATTGCCATGGGATAGCTTCCACTAAATTAATATAGGAGATTTATAACTAAAACCTTAGCTGTTGTCATTAAGAAATAGAAATGTAATGATGTATTAATTATAAGAAGAAATCAATGACATCATTAATGAGTGAAATTAAATCTTTAAGTCAAAACTTAGTAAAACATTTTAGTTTTCATTCTTTTCTAATTCATTGATATTTTGGTCTCTGTATTAAAGTATCTCACTCATTATACTTTAGACTTGTTTACAATAACTTGGAGAGATGTAGGAGGAAACCATTTCTATTTCTTTCCTTCAGAAGATCCTCACAGATATCACATTTCTTCCTTACTTAGGGTGGAAATTGTTTCTTAAGGGTGGTTGGACCAGTGCAAAGCTACCCAGTTGGTAAACTGGTCTAATTTTGTTGGTCCAGTGAGCAAACCAATTGTAGTTCTTGAATTAGGTCCTTCTTTTTAACTTTTATCAGCAATAAGGGACATATTTCGGCTCTCCATCTGCTGCCCTTTGTCTTGCCGCTCAGTTTGTCTGGGATCCCCCAGGGACATTCTATTTGGCTTCACTAAGGAAATTAATCTAGAGGATTTTTGCACTGGGTGTGTTGAGTTGACGATTTTATCTTCATCCTTCCTACTTTCATATATATGACTAGGAAGTGTTTAGTAAATGGAAGATAATTTTTTTTAAATATATGATTTAATGAATCAATTAACAGCAGAAGAGTCTCAATAACATACGATTTCCTATTATCAATCCATAAACATTGATTATGTGGCATTCTGTGAAGTGATAGCATAAAAGCAAAGACTCAAATAATGTACACAATATAGAGAATAGACTCCCTGGACTTTCCTCCCCTAACCATGGACACAGCAACTCAACAGCAATATACAGCACAGTTTCCTTTGTGAAAAATCCAGAAACTCGTTGAAAAGCTCTTGCAGCATGGGCAAGTACAAAACCAGCTACATAAAACTAGTAGGATTCAGTAAAGTCTCAGGATACAATATACAGAAATCTATTGATTCTATATACAAATAATTAACTAATTTAGGGAAATTAAGAAATCAATCCTACTTACAACTGCATCAAAAAGAATAAAATACCTATGTATAAATTTAAACAAGGAGGTAAAAGACCTGTCTCTGAAAGCTGTAGGACATTGATGAAAGAAATTGACCAAGACACAAATAAATGGAAAGTTATACCATTCTCATGAATTGGAAAAAAATAATATTATCAAAAGGGCCATTCTTATGCATGGAAATCTACAGATTCAGTGCAACCCCTATCAAAATACCAATGACATTTTTCATGAAAGTAGAGCAAATAATTCTAAAATTTGTATAGAACCACCAAAAATCCTGAATAGCTAAAGCAATCTTGAGAAAGAAGAACAAATATGGGGTATCATACTCCCTGCTTTCAAATTTTATTAGAAAGCCACAGTAATAAAAAAATATGCTACTGGCACAAGAACAGATACATAGACCCATGGAAAAAAATAGTGAGAAATAAACCAATGCTTATATGGTCAATTAATACAAGACAAAGGAGGCAAGAATATAAAATGGAGAAATGGCAGTCTCTTCAACAAATGGTGCTGAGAAAAACTAAATAGCTACATGAAAAGAATGAAACTGAATCACTGCCTTACACCATACATAGACAAATAAACTCAGAATGTTTTGAATACCTAAATATAAGACCTAAAACCATAAAATTCTTAGAATAAAACATTAGTAATAAACTCTTGAACATCAGCATTAGCAACTTTTTTTCTGGATATGTCTCCCCAAGTAAGGGAAACAAAAGCAAAAAGTGGGACAAAATCAAACTAAAAACTTCAGAACAGCAAAGGAAAAACCATCAACAAAATGAAAAGGCAACTAACTGTACAGGAGAATATATTTGCAAATGATATATCTGGTAAGAGGCTAATATCCAAAGCATATAAAGACCTCACATAACTCAACACCAAAAAAAAAAAATCTGATCAAAAAATGGGGAGAGGAACTGAATAGACATTTTCCAAAGACATACAGATGGCCAACTGACACATGAAAAACTGCTCACTACAACTAGTAATTAGGGAAATGCAAATCAAAACCACAATGAGATATAACCTTGTACTACTCAGAATGAATAATATCAATAAGACGAGAAATAATGAGTGTTGGTGAGGATGTGGAGAAAAGGAAACACTACTGGTAGGATTGCAAATTGATGTGTGGCCACTATGCAAAGCAGTATGAAGATTTCTCAAAAAAATATAGAAATATCATATGAACCAGCAATTCTACCTCTAGGCATTGGCACAAAGAAAGCAACATCACTAATTTGAAAATATATGTGCACTGCTATGTTTATTACAGCATTATTTACAATAGGCAAAATATGGAAACAACCTAAATGTCCATCAGCAGTTGAATGGACAAATTACATTTGCTGCATATATACAATGGAATATTACTCTGTCATAAAAAAAGTGTAATCTGGCCATCTGTGACGACATGGATCAATGTAAAAGTTATTATACTAAGTAAAATACATCAGAGAAAGAAAAATACCATATCATTTCACTTATACGTGGAATATAAAAAACAAAACAATAAACCAATAAAGAAAACTGAAATAGATTCATAGTCACAGAGAACAGACCAGTAGTTGTCTTAGGGGAAAGGTGCTGGGGGATGGATGAAATTGGTGAAAGGGGAAAAAAGAAAAATTAGTTACTGTTTGATATCTAGATCTGGGTGATGCTTACATGAGTGTATACACAGGACAAAATTCAACAAGCTATAAACTAAGATTTGTGCATTTTATTGTATGTGCCTCAATATGAAAAAATACAGTAGGAATATTGGAGATCTACCCTCTATTAATTCCCACCCCTGACACAGTGCTATATAATTGAGAGGAAACCCCAGTTTATCCTTGAGGAGAGAAATAATTAGACCACACATACAACACCCCAACATTCCGGGTACTGCTCAAGGGACTGGCTTCTATCTCACTTGTCTCAGAGTGCTGAAAGATCAACATATGCTAGACCCCGGGGCTACTTACAACAAAGGCAGCTATTTGAACTAGAATACACTCACCACAGCTCCTCCTCAAGCACAACACAGAGCAAGTGTATAGAGAAAAAGCCTAACAACCCAGCTCCCAGTTTCTACCTGGGGAGGAAGAGGTGCATTACACATCCAAAGTTCTAACTCTTTGGTTGCCACTCAAGAGATTGGCTTCTGTACTACCTGTCTGGGAGCACTGGTAGGACCTGGCATACACTAGACCCTGGGGATGCAGAGAACAAAGGTGATGTTCTGGACTAGTGTGTGGGCACATGCCCCAGGTCCTCCCCTGGCTCAACACAGGAAAAAACAAAAAAGACACCCAGCCCACTGTTTTTCTTTGACGAGGGAAAGAATTGAACAGCATATCAAAAGTTCCAACATTTCAAGGGTTGCCCAAGGGACTAGTTTCCCTCTTGCCTGGATTAGAGTGCTCATGGAACATGGAATTTTCTAGATGCCAAGGCCACTGAAAATGCAGGTTGTTGGAATTATGAAACAAACACTCATCAACTACACAGCACTACCCCCACCCAGTACAGCACAGAGCAAGCTGCTGAAAAAGTCCAGCTTGCAACTCTCCCTGGGAGGAAGTTGGACTGCACATTCTATGTTCCAATCTCTCCAGTTGCTACATGCAGGATTGACTTCTGTATCTCCTGTGTAGGGGCTGCTAAGAATAAAAATGGCGGTTTTGACTAACACAAATTTTGAGAGGCCTACAGAGGCTCTGGCTGACTTGATTTTTGAATGCCATCTTTTGTATGATGCCATTCTGTCATGACAAAGAGGCAGCAGTTTTTTTCTGACATGGATATACTGACATAAATAGTCAATAAAATAAAGACATTTGGAAATGATCCAAGCAAAGGAACAATATTAAACTACAAACTAACACTGATGAGATGGAGATATATGAATTACGTGGCAGAGAATTAAAAATAACCATTAAAAATGCTCAATAACACATAAAAAAGTGAGAATTTCAATAGTGAAATAGAGAGTTTAAAAAAGGACAAAAAATGAATTTGCAGCTGAAGAATACAATAACTTAATTGAAAAATCAATAGAGGAGTTCAAAAGCGGAAAACAAGCAGAAGAAATTTGCACTCAAAGACACATCACTTGAAATTATCCAGAGGAGCAAAAAGGAAAAAAATATGAAGAAGTTTAAGGGATTATTTGGATTATTACAAGACCAATATATATATTATGTGAGTCCCAGAAGAAAGAATCAAAAGTTTATTCAATGAAACAGTGACTGAAAACTTTCCAAATCTGGGAATAGAAATGAACATACAAATCCAGGAAACCCAAAAGACTTCAAATAAGATGAACTTGTAGGAATCAATACTAAGACAGGTATAATCAATTAGTTGAGAGTCAAAAACAATGAAAGAATTTTGCCAACAGGAGGAGAAAAATGACGTGGCATATCAGATGAAGGGCTTCCCATGTGACTACAAGTGTATTTTTTAGCAGAAATCTTTCAGGCCTGAAAGGAGTAGGATGACTTATTCAAAATCCTAAAAGAAAAACTTGCTAGCGAAAAATACTATACTGGAAAAAATGCCCCTCAAAAATGAAGGGGAATTAAAGACTATCAGATAAACAAAGGCTGAGGGAGTTTATCTCCAAGTGATCTGCCTTATAGAAACTGCTGTAGAGAATTCTTCAAGTTGAAACAAACAAAAAACCTAAACAGCAACACAATAACATAAAGTATGAAACTCATTGTTAAAGTTAAATATATAGGCAAATACAGAATACTATATAACTCTCACAGTAAGGGGTAAATAATTTTTAATTCTAGTATAAAATTTGAAAGACAAGCATTAAAATTAAAAATATGTTGATACAAAATATAAGTAGATATAAATTGTGATATCAATAATATAAAGTATGAGTTTGGGGAAAATAAAAGTATAAAGTTTTTGTATGAGTTTTAAATTTTTCTCAGTTTAAAATAAATTGCTATAAGATATTTTATGGGAGTCCCATGGTTACCACAAATAAAATACCTGTAGAAGTTACACAAGAGAAAAAGACAAAGAAAACAAAGCATATTAATACAAAAATATCAACGAAATACAAAGGAAGACAGAAAGAGAAGAATAGAACAACAAATTAACCAGGAGAAAAACAGAAATTTAAAAAATGATAATATTAAACAAATTTACTTTTCTATCAATAATCACGTTAAATGTACATGGTTTAAACTCTCCAATTGCAAGACACAGAGGGGCTAAGTGGATTAAAAAACAAAAAAAACATATATATATATATATATATATATATATATAAACATATATATATAAATACAAACCAACTATATTCTGGCTGCAAAAAAAATTTTAGATTAATGGACCAGGGTAAAAATGAAAGATTGGGAAAACTATAATATACAAATAGTAACTAAGAGAGAATGGGGGTGGCTACACTTATATCACACAAAATAGACTATAAGAATAGTATTTAAAAATTGCCACAATACACAAAGTAGTATATTAAAAACTGACAAAATGTTAACTATTGTAAATACATAGTTGACCTGTGAGCAACATGGCGGTTAGGGGCACCGACATGGCATGCAGTCGAAAATCCACATACAACTTTTGATGCCCCCAGAAGTTAACTAACAGCCTACTAACAGTGACGAGAAGTGTTACAGATAATATAGACAATTGATTAACACATATTTTGTATATGTATTATATACTATATTCTTACAAGAAAAGTAAGCTAAAGAAAATGTTTTCTCAGATTGTCACAAATATCCAAAATTTTTCCAATAGATCAATTAAAAACAATCAACATATAAATAGACCAGTGCCTTTCAAATCTGTGTAGTTCAAGGGACTATATATATGCACCAAACATCAGAGCACCTAAATATAGCACTTCAACATCAAACAAATTGAAAGGAGAAATAGAACCAATACAGTAATACTAGTATAATTTAATACTACACTTTCAATAATGGATAGAATAACCAGAGAGAATATCAGACAAACAAATGCAGAACTGATAACATTACAGACCAAATGGACTTAACAGACATACACAGAACTTATATTCAAAAACAGCAGAATAACAATCTTCTCAAGCAAACATAGAACATTCTCCAGGGTAGATCACATGTTTGTTACAAAACAAGTCATCAAATTTAAGAAAATTGAAATCATGCAAAGTTTCAATGGAATAAAACTAGAAATCAATAGCAGAAGGAAAAATGGAAAACTCAAAAATTTGTTGAAATTAAAACATAGTTTGAACAATGAATTCATAAACACAATGAAAGGAGAAATTAGAAAAGATCTTGAAAAAATGAAAATGAAAACAGAGCACACAAAATCACAGAATGTAGTAAAAGCATTATTACTGAGAGGGAAGTTTTTTACTGATAAATATTTTAAAAAATGAAAAAATGGAAAATGAAAGATCTTAAACAACTAACTTTACAAACTAAGCCCAAAACTATCAGAAGCAAGAATTAAAGCAGAAATAACAAATATGTAAAATAGAAAAAATCTATCTTAACTCATTTATTATGCTATTTCAAACACAATCTAAAGGTACTTGTTTTTTTGTCCATTCTTCTTCTTACTCCTCCACTCTTTATATATTAGGTGTCATAATTTGCACCCTGTGTATCCCTTGACTGACTTTGTGGGTAGTTGATTTAATTTGCTTAGTAATTAAGCACATTGGTCTACTTCCTTTAGGTGGTTTTTATTTTCTATGGTGACAGCTATTTGGCCTTAGGAACACTCCCATCTATAGCAATCCCTTTGAAATACACTGTAGAGATGGTTTGTGGGCAGTAAATTCCCTCCATTTTTATCTATCTGGAAATTGGTTAATCCCTGCTTCAAACTTAAATGATAATCTTGCTAGACAGTGAATTCTTGGTTGGAGGTCGTTCTGTTTCATTGCATTAAATATATCATGCCACTCCCTTCTGGCCTGTAAGGTTTCTGTTGAGAAGTCTGCTGGTAGCCCATCAGGCTTTCTTCTTTACATGATCATTCTGTCTCTGGCTGCTTTCAAGGCTTACTTGTCCTTGATCGTTGCCATTTTAATTATTATATCTCTTGGTGTTGTCTTCCTAGGGTTCCTTGTATTGGGAGATCTCTGCACTTCCATGACCTTGGGGAAGTTTTCAGTAATTATTTCCTCTTAGAGACTTTTTATCCCTTTACCTCTCTCTTCTTCTTCTGATACCCCTATAATGCAAATACTGTTACATTTGGATTGGTCACACAGCTATCATTCTTTCATTCCTAGAGATCCTTTTTTCTCTCTGTGTTTCAGCTTCTTTGTTTTCCTGTTCTCTAATTTTTATTTCATTTACCATCTCCTCTACCTCATCTAATCCCTCCATTGTATGTTTCATTTCAGATAGTGTATTTTTCAAAGTTTCTATCTCTTTCTTGAGGTCCTGATGGAGATCTTAAATGTTTTTCTGTAGCTTCATGTGCATATTTATGATTTTTATTTTGAAATCTTTATCAAGAAGATTTGTGATTTCAGTTTCATTTTTCCCTCTTTCTGGCATCTTTCCTGTGTTTTTATATAGACAAATTTTTTTTGTCATTTCACTTTTTTAGTTATTCCTATGGAATAATAATTGTGTAGGTGGCACCCACTAGTGCCCAGAAGTTCTACTCTCTGGAGCTGTTCAGCCCCTGGAGCAATGGCGGGGCTGGCAGGGGAGCAGCACTTGTGCCAGCCTGGAGGAAAGAGCTACTTCCTGCCTTCCTAGCTGTAGCGCCTGCCTCCACTGCCAGGTCCAATGGTCCAAATGCACAGGGAGGAGCCTCTGCACTACTCTCCTGTAGCTGCCATAGGTGGGGGCCACATTTGGGCTGGCATGGCAAGATGGTGGGGACAAGATGAATACAAGACCACTTCCTGCCAGGAGGAAGGAGTGGCAGGCTGTGTTATGCAGTAGGGGGCCCAGGGCTGCATTGCCAGCCAAGGGAATGGAGCGCCTAGAGCTCCTGAGTGTTCCCAACATGCTGGGCTGAGCGTGCCAGGATGATTTTCTCCACCTGCTCATTCTGAGCAGAAAGCTCTGTGTAATCTTTGCCCCTTTAGCTCCCCTCTTGCTGTTGGGAAGTCTTTCAAAGTACCCACCCTTCTTTTGTCTCTGGGGGACCTGTTCTCCACAAGCAGCTGTAAGCTCAGTCTCTCCAAGTGTTCCACCTGTCTTTGCTTTCCAGCTCCTCTAATCTCCAGAGCACCATGTAATTTGGGTTCATACTACCAGAGCAGATCTCCAGAGCTGGGTGTTCAGCAGTCCTGGGTTTCTATTCCCCTGCCTGTTCCATTTCCCTTCCTCCCCACTGTGAGCTGGGATTGGGGGAGGGCTTGGGTCACACTGGATCATGGCTTTTCTATTTTACCCTTTTCTGTGAGTTCTACACTTTTCCTTAGATGTAGGCAGTCTCTTACTCTTTTGGTCACTCTTTGTGGATTAGTTGTATTTACTGTATTTTGTGTTATATGTGGTTTTGGGAGGAGGTTTCTACCTCACTTTTCATGATACCATCTTTTTCCTGGCTCTGAGTGAAATCATTTGATATTTGTCTTTCTCTGCCTGGCTTAATTCACTGAGCATAGTACCCTCTAGCTCCATCCATGTGAATGGTAAGGTTTCTTTTCTTTTTATGGCTGAATAATAATCCATTGTTTATATGTACCACATCTTCTTTGTCCATTCCTCTACTGATGGACACTTAGGTTGCTTCCATATGTTGGCTATTGTAAAGGGCATTGTGATAAACATAGGGGTATATATATCTTTTTGAATCAGGGATCTTGTTTACTTTGGGTAAATTCCTAGGAGTGGAATTTCTGAGTTAAATGGTATTTCTATTTTTAGTTTTTTGAGGAACCTCCATATTGTTTTCTACAATGGTTGAACTAATTTACATTCACACTAGCAGTGTAGGAGGGTTCCCCTTCTACACATTCTCATCAGCATTGTTGTTTCTTGTCTTTTGGACGCTGGCGATCCTATCTGGTGTGAAGTAATATCTCATTGTGGTTATAATTTTCATTTCCCTGATGATTAGCAATATGGGGCATCTTTTCATGTGCCTGTTGGCCACTCAAAACTCATCTTTGCAGAAGTGTCTGTTCATATCCCCTGCCCATTTTTTAACTGGGTTATTTGCTTTTTGGGTGTTGAGGCATGTAGTTCTTTATATATTTGGGATGATAACCTCTTATCAGATAAGTCCTTGATAAATATATTCTCCCATACTGGAGAATGCCTTTTTATTCTGCTGATGGTGTCCTTTTCTGTTTTTTAGTTTGATGTAGTCCCATTTATTCATTTTTGCTTTTGTTTTCCTTGCCCGAGGAGATTTGTTCAGGAAAAAATTTCTCATGTTTATATACAAGAGATTTTTGCCTATGTTTTCTTCTAAGAGTTTTATGGTTTCATGACTTACATTCAGGTCTTTGCTCCATTTTGTTTACTTTTGTGCATGCAGTTAGACAATAATCCAGTTTCATTCTCTTACATATAGCTGTCCAGTTTTGCCAACACCAGTTGTTGAAGAGGCTGTCATTTCTCCATTGTATATCCATGGCTCCTTTATCATAAACGAATTGGCCATATATGTGTGGGTTTATATCTGGACTCTCTATTGTATTCCATTGGTCTATGGTTCCCTTTTTGTTCCAGTACCAAATTGTCTTCATTACTGTGGCTTTCCAGTATAGATTGAAGTTGGGAAATGAGATTCCCCCTGCTTTATTCTTCCTTCTCAGAATTGTTTTGGTTATTCCGGGTCTTTTGTGGTTCCATATGAATTTTAGAACTATTTTCTCTAGCTTGCTGAAGAGTCCTGTCGATATTTTGATAGGGATTGCATTGAATCTGTAGATTGCTTTAGGCAGGATGGCCATTTTGACATTATTAATTCTTCATACCCATGATCATGGGATATATATGTTTCCATTTATTAGTGTGTTCTTTCATTTCTCTCAAGAGTGTCTTGTAGTTTTCAGAGTATAGGTCTTTCACTTCCTTGGTTAGGTTTATTCTTAGGTATTTTATTCTTTTGATGCAACTGTGAATGGAATTGTTTTCCTGATTTCTCTTTCTGCTAGTTCATCATTCGTGTATAGGAAAGCAACAGATTTCTGTGTGTTAATTTTGCATCCTGCAACTTGCTGAATTCAGATATTAGTTCTAGTAGTTTTGCAGTGGATTCTTTTGAGTTTTTTTTTAATATAATTTATTTTATTATCATTAATTTACAATTACATGTGCATTATTACGATTATTAAACTACCCCTTCATCAGGTCCCCCCCACCAACCCCATTACAGTCACTGTCCATCAGCGTAGTGAGATGCTATAGAATCACTACTTGTCTTCTCTGAGTTGTACTGCCCTCCCCGTGCCCCCCCAACATTACATCTGCTAATCGTAATGCCCCTTTTTCCCTCTTATCCCTCCCTTCCCGCCCATTTTCCCCAGTCCCTTTCCCTTTGGTAACTATTAGTCCGTTCTTGGGTTCTGTGAGTCTGCTGCTGTTTTGTTCCTTCAGTTTTTTTCTTTGTTCTTATACTCCACATATGAGTGAAATCATTTGATACTTGTCTTTTTCGGCTTGGCTTATTTCACTGAGCATAATACCCTCTAGCTCCATCCATGTTGTTGCAAATGGTAGGATTTGTTTTCTTCTTATGGCTGAATAATATTCCATTGTGTATATGTACCACATCTTCTTTATCCATTCATCTACTGATGGACACTTAGGTTGCTTCCATTTCTTGGCTATTGTAAATAGTGCTGCAATAAACATAGGGGTGCATCTGTCCTTTTCAAATTGGACTGCTGCATTCTTAGGGTAAATTCCTAGGAGTGGAATTCCTGGGTCAAATGGTATTTCTATTTTGAGTTTTTTGAGGAACCTCCATACTGCTTTCCACAATGGTTGAACTAATTTGCAGTCCCACCAGCAGTGTAGGAGGGTTCCCTTTTCTCCACATCCTCGCCAACATTTGTTGTTGTTTGTGTTTTGGATGTTGGCCATCCTCACTGGTGTGAGGTGATATCTCATTGTGGTTTTAATCTGCATTTCTCTGATGATTAGCCATGTGGAGCATCTTTTCATGTGCCTGTTGGCCATCTGAATTTCTTCTTTGGAGAAGTGTCTATTCATGTCCTCTGCCCATTTCTTAATTGGATTATTTGCTTTCTGTTTGTTAAGGTGCATGAGTTCTTTATATATTTTGGATGTCAACCCTTTATCAGATACGTTTTTTATGAATATGTTCTCCCATACTGTAGGATGTCTTTTTGTTCTACTGATGGTGTTCCTTTGCTGTACAGAAGCTTTTCAGCTTGATATAGTCCCACTTGTTCATTTTTGCTTTTGTTTCCCTTGCCCGGGGAGATATGTTCATGAAGAAGTCGCTCATGTTTATGTCCAAGAGATTTTTGCCTATGTTTTTTTCTAAGAGTTTTATGGTTTCATGACTTACATTCAGGTCTTTGATCCACCTTGAGTTTACCTTTGGGTATGGGGCTAGACAGTAGTCCAGTTTCATTCTCTTACATGTAGCTGTCCAGTTTTTCCAACACCAGCTGCTGAAGAGGCTGTCATCTCCCCATTGTATATCCAAGGCTCCTTTATCAAATATTAATTGACTGTATATGTTTGGGTTAATGTTTGGATTTTCTATTCTGTTCCACTGGTCTGTGGGTCTGTTTTTGTGCCAATACCAAATTGTCTTGATTACTGTGGCTTTGTAGTAGAGCTTGAAGTCAGGGAGTGTAATTCCCCTGTTTTATTCCTCCTTCTCAGGATTGCTTTGGCTATTCGGGGTCTTTTGTGGTTCCATATGAATTTTAGAATTATTTGTTCCAGTTCATTGAAGAAAGCTGTTGGTAGTTTGATAGGGATTGCATTGAATCTGTAGATTGCTTTAGGTAGTATAGCCATTTTGACAATATTTATTCTTCCTAGCCAAGAGCATGGGATGCATTGCCATTTGTTAGTGTCCTCTTTAATTTCTCTTAGGAGTGTCTTGTAGTTTTCAGAGTACAGGTCTTTCACTTCCTTCGTTAGGTTTATTCCTAGGTATTTTATTCTTTTGATGCAATTGTGAATGGAATTGTTTTTCTGATTTCTCTTTCTGTTAGTTCATCATTAGTGTATAGGAAAGCAACAGATTTCTGTGTGTTAATTTTGTATCCTGCAACTTTGCTGAATTCAGATATTAGTTCTAGTAGTTTTGGAATGGAATCTTTAGGGTTTTTATGTACAGTATCATGTCATCTGCAAATAGTGACAATTTGACTTCTTCTTTACCAATCTGGATGCCTTGTATGTCTTTGTTTTGTCTGATTGCTGTGGCTAGGACCTCCAGTACTATGTTGAATAACAGTGGAGAGAGTGGGCATCCCTGTCTTGTTCCCGATCTTAGATGAAAAGCTTTCAGCGTCTCGCCGTTAAGTATGATGTTAGCTGTGGGTTTGTCATATATAGCCTTTATGATGTTGAGGTACTTGCCCTCTATACCCATTTTGTTGAGAGTTTTAATCAGGAATGGATGCTGAATTTTGTCAAATGCTTTTTCAGCATCTATGGAGATGATCATGTGGTTTTTGTTCTTCTTTTGTTGATGTGGTGGATGATGTTGATGGATTTTCGAATGTTGTACCATCCTTGCATCCCTGGGATGAATCCCACTTGATCATGGTGTATGATCCTCTTGATGTATTTTTGAATTCTATTTGCTAATATTTTGTTGAGTATTTTTGCATCTACGTTCATCAGGGATATTGGTCTGTAATTTTCTTTTTTGGTGAGGTCTTTGCCCGGTTTTGGTATTAGAGTGATGCTGGCTTCATAGAATGAGTTTGGAAGTATTCCCTCCTCTTCTATTTTTTGGAAAACTTTAAGGAGAATTGGTGTTTTTTCTTCTCTATATGTCTGGTAGAATTCAGAGGTGAATCCATCAGGCCCAGGGGTTTTGTTCTTGGGTAGTTTTTTGATTACCAATTCGATTTCGTCACTGGTGATTGGTCTGTTTAGTTTTTCTGTTTCTTGCTTGGTCAGTCTTGGAAGGTTGTATTTTTCTAAGAAGTTGTCCATTTCTTCTATGTTTTCCAGCTTGTTAGCATATAGATTCTCATAATATTCTCTTATGATTCTTTGTATTTCTGTGGGGTCCGTCGTGATTTTTCCTTTCTCATTTCTGATTGTGTTTATGTGTGTAGATTCTCTTTTTCTCTTAATGAGTCTGGCTAGGGGTTTATCTATTTTGTTTATTTTTTCAAAGAACCAGCTCTTGGTTTCATTGATTTTTTCTATTGTTTTATTCTTCTCAATTTTATTTATTTCTTCTCTAATCTTTATTATGTCCCTCCTTCTGGTGACTTTGGCCTCATTTGTTCTTCTTTTTCCAATTTCAGTAATTGTGTCTTTAGACTATTCATTTGGGAATGTTCTTCCTTCTTTAAATAGGCCTGGATTGCAATATACTTTCCTCTTAGAACTGCCTTTGCTGCGTCCCACAGAAATTGTGGCTTTGTGTTGTTGTTGTCATTAGTCTCCATATATATTCCTTGATTTCTGTTTTGATTTGCTCGTTAACCCATTGATTAATTAGGAGAGTGTTGTTAAGTCTCCATGTATTTGTGAGCCTTTTTGATTTCTTTCTAAAATTTATTTCTAGTTTTATACCTTGGTGATCTGAGAAGTTGGTTGGTAGGATTTCAATATTTTTGAAATTACTGAGGTTCTTTTTGTGGCCTAGTATGTGGTCTATTCTGGAAAATGTTCCATGTGCACTTGAGAAGAATGTGTATCCTGTTGCTTTTGGGTGTAGAGTTCTGTAGATGTCTGTTAGGTCCATCTGTTCTAGTGTGTTGTTCAGTGCCTCTGTGTCTTTACTTATTTTCTGTCTGGTTGATCTGTCCTTAGGAGTGAGTGGTGTGTTGAAGTCTCCTAAGATGAATGCATTGCTGTCTATTTCCTCCTTTAATTCTGTTAGTATTTGTCTCACATATGCTGGCGCTCCTGTGTTGGGTGCATATATATTTATAATGGTTACATCTTCTTGTTGGACTGACCCCTTTATCATTATGTAATGTCCTTCTTTATCTTTTGCTACTTTCTTCGTTTTGAAGTCTATTTTGTCTGATACAAGTACTGCAACACCTGCTTTTTTCTCTTTGTTGTTTGCATGAAATATCTTTTTCCATCCCTTCACTTTTAGTCTGTGTATATCTTTGGATTTGAGGTGAGTTTCTTGTAGGCAGCACATAGATGGGTCTTGCTTTTTTATCCATTCTGTTACTCTGTGTCTTTTGATTGGTGCATTCAGTCCATTTACATTTACAGTGATTATTGATTGGTATGTACTTATTGCCATTGCTGGCTTTAGATTCGTGGTTACCAAGCGTTCAAGGGTTGCTTCTTTACTATCTAACAATCTAACTGAACTTTCTTGTTAAGTTATTGTAAGCATAGTCTGATGTTTCTTTCTTTTTCTCCCTTCCTATTCCTCCTCCTCCATTCTTTCTATAATAGGTGTTTTATTCTTTGCCTTTAGTTGGTATTTGGATGGTCTGCTTTCTTTGCTATGATTTTTTTTTTTTCCTCTGGTGACATCTTTTTAGCCTTAGGTGTGCTTCCCTCTAGAGCTGTCCATTTAAGATATCCTGTAGTGGTGGTTTATGAGACGCAAATTCTCTTAACTTTCGTTTATCTGGAAATTGTTTAATCCCTCCATCATATTTAAATGATAATCGTGCTGGATACAATATTCTTGGTTCGAGGCCCTTCTGTTTCATAACGTTAAATATATCATGCCATTCTCTTCTGGCCTGTAAGGTTTCTGTTGAGATGTCTGATGATAGTCTGATGGGTTTTCCTTTGTAGGTGATCTTTTTTCTCTCTCTAGCTGCCTTTAATACCCTGTCTTTATCTTTGATCTTTGTCTTCTTAATTATTATGTGTCTTGGTGTTGTCTTCCTTGGGTCCCTTGTGTTGGGAGATCTATGAGCTTCTGTGGACTGCGAGACTTCTTCCTTCCCCAGCGAGGGAAAGTTTTCAGCAATTATTTCTTCAAAGACACTTTCTATCCCTTTTTCTCTCTCTTCTTCCTCTGGTACTCCTATAATGCGAATATTGTTCCGTTTGGATTGGTCACACAGTTCTCTTAATATTCTTTCATTCCTAGAAATCCTTTTATCTCTCTCTGCCTCAGCTGCTCTGTAGTCCTGTTCTCTGTTTTCTATTCCATTAACAGTCTCTTGCATCTCATCCATTCTGCTGTTAAGCCCGTCGATCGCTTGTCTGATTTCTGTATTGTCTTTCCTCAGTTCCCTCACTTCCTCCCTCAGCTCTTGCACATTTCTCTGTAGGTCCATCAGCATGGTTATGACTTTT
Organism: Smutsia gigantea; assembly: GCA_032199065.1. Classification (NCBI taxonomy): domain Eukaryota; kingdom Metazoa; phylum Chordata; class Mammalia; order Pholidota; family Manidae; genus Smutsia; species Smutsia gigantea. Next base: position 2,999 of record JAVSCE010018735.1, on the reverse strand, counting down.
ATTCTGAATTCTTTTCAGGGAGGCTGTGCATTTCCATCCCTTCAGACTCCCTCTCTGGGGTTGTCTGGTTGATTTTGGTCTGAACCATATTCCTCTGTCTTTTCATGGCTGTATAATTTGGTCACTGATAGTTGCCACGTATGTCAGCTGGGCTCTTTAAGACTTTAAGAAGAGAAGAAAAAAAAAGAGAGAATAAAAGAAAAAAAAAGGAAAAAAAAGGAAGAAAGAAAAAAGAAAAAAAGAAAGAAAAGAAAAAACAAAAACAAAACAAAAAACAAAACAAAACAAAAAAAAACAAAAAGAAATGCCCACCGGACGTATATTCTGTGGGAATGCTCTAGGTGGCGCTATTGCCCCACTATTCCACAGCTGTGACTGTGCCGCTCCGCAGGGCACTTTATTGCTCTGGCAGGGGTGGGAACGAATAGGAGGCTGTTGATCTCAGTGAGAAGTGTTAAGTATGGCTACGCTTCCTCAGTCGCCAGCTAAGGCGTCTGAAACTCCCCAGGACTCCCAGCCTGCTGGGCTGAGTGTGCTGGGGCGATCCGGCTCCTCCGCTGGGCTCCTGTCTCTTTAAGACCACTGAAGAAAGTGCGCCCTTTTTTTTTTCCTTCCCTGGAGCCGGCTGCAAGCACCCTGGTGCATTCCCTGCTCAGATCCTGCCCCTCTGTCTCTCCGATCTCCGCTGCACTGTGCAATGTGGGTCAGCGCTCCCCACGCTGATCACTGGGGCTGGCTCCTTCACGGGGTGTACTTCCACTCCCTCCCGGCTCTGGATCCTCTCCTCCCGCCGGTGCGCTGGGGTGGGGGAGGGCTCGGGTCCCGCCGGGTCGCGGCTCCGTATCTTACCCGCCTCTTGGGGTGCCGAGTCCTCTTGGGTGTAGCTGCACGCTGTGCGCTTTCCTGTGTATTTTCGTCTCTCTTTTAGGAATAGATGTATTTTCTGTGTTTTCGTAGATAAATATAGTGTTGGGAGGAGATTTCTGCCGCCCTGCTCACACCGCCATGTTCCCGGAAGTCTCTTTTTTGAGTTTTTTATGTACAATATCATGTCATCTGAAAACAGTGACAGTTTAACTTCTTCCTTGTTAATCTGGATATCTTTTATTTCTTTGTGTTGTCTGATTGCCATGGCTAGGACCTCCAGTACTATGCTGGATAAAAGCAGGAAGAGTGGGAATCCTTGTCTTTTTCCCAATCTTAGAGGAAAAGCTTTCAATTTTTCACTGTTAAGTATGATGTTGGCTGTGGTTTGTCATAAAAGGCCTTTATTATGTTGAGGTACCACTATACCCATTCTGCTGAGAGTTTTATCATGAATGGATATTGAATTTTGTTAAATGCTTTTTTGGCATCTATTGAGATGATCAGCTGGTTTCTCTTTCTTTCTTTTCTTTTTTGTTAGTGTGGTGTATTACAATTATTGATTTGCAAATGTTGTACCATTGTTGCCTCCCCAGAATAAATCCCATTTAATCATGATAGATGATCCTTTTGCTGTTGTTTTCGGTTTGATTTTATAACAGTGTTTTAAGTATATTTGCATCTGTGTTCATCCAGATATTGGTGTATAATTTTTTTTGTAGTGTCTTTGTCTGGTTTTGGTTTTAGAGTGATGCCTTACTCATAGAATGAGTTTGGAATTATTCCCTACTCTTCTTCTGTTGGAATACTTTAGGAATGATGGATATTAGTTCTTCTTTAAGTATTTGGTAGAATTCAGCTGTGAAGCCATTCTTGGACTTTTGTTTGTTGGGGGCTTTTTGATTCCAAATTCAAAATCCTTATTGTTAACCACCAGATTTTCTGTTTCTTCCTGGGTCAGTCTTGGAAGTTTGTTCTTTTCTAGGGCTTATTCCATTTCTTCTAGGTTGACAGTTTACTAGAATGTAATATTTCATAACATTCTATAATAAGTCTTTGTATTTATGTGCTGTCAGTTGTATTTCTTTTTCATTTTTCATAGTTTTTGTGTGTGTCCTCTCTCTTTTATTCTTGATAAGTCTTGCTAGCATTTTTTCTTTTTTGTCTGTCTTCTCCAAGAACCAGCTCTCAGTTTCACTGATTTTTTATTGTTTTATACTTTTCCATTCTCTCTGCTTTCAGGTCCTTGGAGTCCATTTCCTTCCCCACATTGAGGAGATTTTCAGCAATTATTCCTTCAAAGAGACTTTCAACTCTTTTGTCTCTCTCTTCTCCTTCTGGTACCCCTATTATGTGAATATTGTTTCATTTTGAGTTGTCACACAGTTCTCTTAGCAGCATCTCATTTCTAGAGATTTTTTTTCTTTCTTTCTCAGCTTTTCTGTGTTCCTTTTCTCTAATTTTGATCTCATTTATTTTTTCTCTACTTGTAGCCATCTGTTATTCATTTCCTCAGTTGTATATTCATTTCAGTTACTATATTCTTTAGCTCTGAGTGGCTCTTTTTCAACTCTTCTGTCTCTTTGTTGACATCCTCCCTGAGATTATCAATGTTTTTCTGCAGATCAGTGAGCATATTTCTGACTGTTACTTTGAAATATTTATCAAGAAGATTGGTTATCTGTTTCATTTAGCCATCTTTCTGCTGCCTTAGCCTGTAGTTTTTTTTTTTTTAGAACTCCTCGTTTTGTCAGAGTTTTTCTGTCTGTTTTCCTTTGTAGTAGATGGATCCACTATACTTTATGGTTTAGGGAGTAATGGCTTCATGAAGAAGGCATCCTGTGGTGCCCAGAAGCTCAATAATCTTTACTCTCCAGGGCCAGGTCCTTTTCAGTGGAGCCCTGCTACTGTTGATGGGCTATGGGCAGGGCTGCCTCTCTGATGGCAGTGGCCTATCTCAGTTAGCTGCAGGTGGCAGTTCGCCTCAGCCAGCCCTTTGGAGTCAAGCAGGGGAGCTTCTGCTGATATCATTGTGGGAAGGGACATCCTCCAAATGACATGAAGTGGTATTGGCATTGCAGGACTAATGAAGTGGGTGGCATAGCCATGCAATGACAGCTGGCCTACCAGAAAGG